>CM033477.1:62579725-62872663 GCA_019447015.1 Hymenochirus boettgeri
CAATATCCACTTCCAAATCATTAATAAACAGATTAAATAGAAGCCACCCCAACACAGAACCCTGTGGCACCCCACTTAGCACTTTAGGCTTGAAATGCCCTTTTCTTCCTTTCTATTTGCCTCTGTACATCAGAATTCAGCCAGGGTGGTTTTTGAGGAATTTGGTCCGATTAATGTAATAATATACATGACATTTAGATTAGAAACATAGTGAGACATAAAGTTATCTTTATCTTTGTTGAGTCCAGAATCCCAAATTTTACATTCCCATTCTAACCTCTCCTTATGGGATCTAAAATTCACATGACCACCATTACTTTTAGGTCTTTCAGGCTGTATCCTTGGCTGCAGAAATGGGCACCCACAGGGACATCTCTTTTATTGTTATGAATTGTAAATCTATGTAGTTCATCCTTTGTCTCATGGTTTATCTTGTCTCTCCTGCATATAGTCCTGAGGGGCATCTAGAACATAAAATCAGTTATACCACATTTGATGGTTTGCAGGAGAAAGTTCTATTTATTTCAAACCAATGTTGGGAACCTGCAGAAAAGAAAGAGAGCCTCCCGCACTGCTGCAAATATAGATGTAGGTGCTGGGTGCTACTACCAGGTCACCAAATATCCTATAGTTCAAAAAGCAGTAGCGCACACCAGTCTTTTGTGAAAAATCCAAACAGGGTTTATTCAACACACGTAACATGTAACGTTTCGGTGCCACATGACAGCTTCATCAGACATCATAAAGTGCTCAGTGTTAAGGTGCTATTTATAGGTGAAGTACTAATGCAACGATGCCATCTAGTGACCATTGCATGTGAAAACCAGAAAAGGTTAAAAATATTTTTTTCTAAGCCATCAGGTCTTTCAAACTAGTGCATGGATAAAACATTGTCAATCAAGTATAAAGTGCTAGCGAAGAAAAGTGCATTATGCATATAAAGTGCCAAGTGATAATATTAAAATCTGTGGTGATATTGAAAAATATATAAGATACCAATTGAATAAAATGGTCATAAATGCTAATTGATTCATACAAGGCAGAACATGATCCTAAACGGAGATATTAGGCATAATCTTCAAAGTAATTGAGCTAAAAAGATTGAGCTAAAAAGATTAAACAGACACTGTTATAATTAAAACTGGAACTAATGTTAAAAATATTTACTACTAGCAGTTGTACCAGGCGTTGCCCATGTACACATGTGGGTATAATATTTTTTTACGTGCAGGTGTGTGTTTAGCTTGGATGGATGAGACAGGTGGAAAAAGAAGTGCACAGTTGATAATGTACGTCATGTATTTAATAGTTATGAGTTGAGGAGGTGACATTGCTTAAGGGACGTATAGCACATATGTTTATTGCAAAAGCTTATATACAATGTTATCAGTTTTTCCACTTGGAGCATAAATATACAAATGTTGTGGTGAGCCTACTTGTGAACATGCTACATGGAATTTGCCGTTGGGAAAACATGATGATTGCAACTGAATATCGCAGCACTTGAGTGACTGACAGGTGTCAATGTCTCTGAAGCATGTGACGTGCAGCTCTTTGTCTGTGTTGTTGAAGTCGGGCTTAATTCTGTTGCGCTGTCTGAGCGATGTGTGTTTTTATTTAGTGTGCTCAATTTTTTGCACATTTCATAGCAGTATGTCACCTTGTTTGCACTTTAACACTTTATCCTTGCTCAAGGACCACTTTATATTGACTATTAGATCCCAATCAATAAAGTTAGTTTCTTGTCCAAATTGAAAGTGCCATGATGTCTTTGTTCTTTTAGTTGTAACTGTCTATGAAGTGTGTGATATGTGGGCAGTATGTGTCTGTTTCTTTAGTCAAGGTAATGCAGGTAATTCCTGTGTAGTCAATACCCCCCAACTGTCCCGTTTGAATAGGTTGATGGGGCATGTCTGCGATGTTGCTGTGGATGGGGGCACGGCATTCTAGGATGTGGACAGTCTGGATCGTGTCTGTGATGTTGTTGTGTCCAGGAGGCTTGCACGTAACGTTTGCTGGTTGCGATTTTTGGGGGCATGGCCACGCTGTTTCAAAGTGTGGGCGTGGCCGTGCCATTTAGGGGAGTGAGTGTGGTGTTTGGGGGTGTGCCTGTGATGTTTGGGGGCATGGACAGGATGTTTGTGTATGTGGGTCTGAATTGGGAACAGACCTGGGATGTTTGGGGGTGTGGCCATGATGTATGGGGGCGGACCATAATATTTGTGGAGGGTTTGGGGGGTGACCAAAATATCTGGCAGCGTGGTCCCAACATTTGGGGGCACGGTTGTGATGTTTGGGGGCATGGCAGTTATATTTGGGGGCGTGGCCTTGATGGTTGGGGTATGAGCGTGACCGTGATGTTTGGGGGTGTGGCCGTGACAGCAATATCTGGGGGCATGGTCACATTCCAGGAGGCTCTGCTTTAAATTTCTTAGCATGACAATAACCACAAATGTGATTCATATCACCAATAGTAACAGTCTTTCCAGGGTTAATATTTGTATATAAATATCATTCATATCACCAATAATAACATAGTCTTTCCAGGGTTAATATTTGTATATAAATGTGATTCATATCACTAATAGTAACATAGTCTTTCCAGGGTTTATATTTGTATATAAATATCATTCATATCACCAATAGTAACATAGTCTTTCCAGGGTTTATATTTAAAAACCTTCCAGGAGCAAATTGTGATGTCTTACAGACCTTAAAGGACAATTATACTCACCTTCCCTCCGCTCCTCTTCTTTGTGTATTAGCTTTTACCCAGGGTGAGGACCTGAACCGCTAGGTCCTCACCCCTGGGTTTGCGTAACTTTCTGCAGCGTCTCAGAGCAACGCTGCTCTGGTAGGCTCCGCCTCCCTCTTCCCTGTCGGCGATGAGGCCAATAGGAAGGAACGCGAACCCAGGGGTGAGGACCTAAAGGTTCAGGTCCTCACCCTGGGTAAAAGCTAATACACAAAGAAGAGGAGCGGAGGGAAGGTGAGTATAATTGTCCTTTAAGGGAAATCTCTTAGACCTTAGAAGCTGTTGTTCTGTGTGTGCAGCTGTCATGTAGCCTTACATTACATTGTTGTTGTGTCACTGTATTGTGGGCAGCACACAGAGCCCAGGCCCTTCATCTGAGTTACTGATTTGGGGAATCACACTCTGCAAGTGACGTGCAGGATTTTTGTTGTAGAACTTAGACTTCATGGGCGTCGCTGTTATGTTGAGTCATTCAGGGTGTGGCTGTAAGGTGAGCGCATACATGCATACATACATACACACATACAAGATTTCTGCTTTATATAGTAGATAGATAGATAAACAGTATAGCAGCCAAAAGGACTTAATACCAATTTGGAACTGAGATGTTTTTTGTGATAATTCCCCCATCTGCTATACTGTTTATAGTAAATATTTTTAACAACATTAGTACCAGTTTTAACTATAACAGTGTCTGTTTAATCTTTTTAGCTCAATAACTTTGAAGATTATGCATAATATCTCCGTTTAGGATCATGTTCTGCCTTGTATGAATCAATTAGCATTAATGACCATTTTAACGTGTATTCATTTGGTATCTTATATATTTTTCAATATCACCACAGATTTTAATATTATCACTTGGCACTTTATATGCATAATGCACTTTTCTTCGCTAGCACTTTATACTTGATTGACAATGTTTTATCCATGCACTAGTTTGAAAGACCTGATGGCTTAGAAAAAATATTTTAACCTTTTCTGGTTTTCACATGCAATGGTCACTAATGGCTCGTTGCATTAGTACTTCACCTATAAATAGCACCTTAACACTGAGCACTTTATGATGTCTGATGAAGCTTCATGTGACACCGAAACGTTACATGTTACGTGTGTTGAATAACCCTGTTTGATTTTTCACAAAGACTGGTGTCGCTACTGCTTTTTGAACTATAGGATATTTGGTGACCTGGTGTAGCACCCAGCACCTACATCTATATTTGCAGCAGTGCGCGGAGGCTCTCTTTCTTTTCTGCAGGTTCCCAACATTGGTTTGAAATAAATAGAACTTTCTCCTGCAAACCATCAAATGTGGTATAACTGATTTTATGTCTAGATGCCCCTCAGGACTATATGCGAGAGACAAGATAAACCATGAGACAAAGGATGAACTACATAGATTTACAATTATACACAATAAAAGAGATGTCCCTGTGGGTGCCCATTTCTGCAGCCAAGGATACAGCCTGAAAGACCTAAAAGTAATGGTGGTCATGTGAATTTTAGATCCCATAAGGAAGGTTAGAATGGGATGTAAAATTTGGGATTCTGGACTCAACAAAGATAAGATAACTTTATGTCTCACTATGTTTCTAATCTAATGTCATGTATATTATTACATTAATCGGACCAAATTCCTCAAAACCACCCTGGCTGAATTCTGATGTACAGAGGCAAATAGAAAGGAAGAAAGGGCATTTCAAGCCTAAAGTGCTAAGTGGGGTGCCACAGGGTTCTGTGTTGGGGTGGCTTCTATTTAATCTGTTATTAGATGTTGGAAGTGGATATTGTCAGCAAGGTTTCTGTGTTTGCTGACACACAAAACTTTGTCACCATAAAAAACTTCAGAGGATTGCAATCGTTGCAGGGGGATCTAGATAGATTGTCACATTGGGTTGCTAAATGGCAGATGAGATTCATTGTTGATAAATATAAGGTATGCATTGTGTTAGGGAATCCAGCTTACCTGGCTCCTCACTCCCCATGGTGGACAACGTCCTCCACATCTCCGGTGGTTTCCGTCGCATCTCTAGATTATGGCGTCATCTCGCGGGTCCTGGTGTGCACGCATCCTCGTTGAGCCGTGCATCGTTTCGGGGCTTTTTGGGGTGCCGCGCGAACGCGTGCAGGCATCTCCTCTATCTCCTCTACTTCAGTACGGCACGACTGGATGGAGGAGATTCAATTAAATTCAAATCCTCTCGCAACCTGCATACAATTTTTTAACATTTGGGATTTTGAGTGACTGTTTTGCCTGGTTTGCTGCCACTCACAATAAATATAAGGACTGTGGACTTCATTACACCATTTAGCGCAGAGAGAATATCTTGTAAACTTTTTAATCCTTGTATTCTTGTCATTTTCTTTGTCTTCCTGTGATTTCCATGGTGGTTCCGGTTTTCAGAGCATACCGGCCTCAGTGTCTATACCTTGCACTCTAAACCGGGGTAACCGTGTACAGCAAGGTGCAACAAGTCTCCTGACGATCGGCGGCTTGTCTATAGGTGAAGACAGCGGCTGTAGATTGCGGTATAGGCGCTGAAGGTATACTCTTGCTTAACTATAAATGGCTCTGTGTTAAGTGAATCCCTGTTGGAAAGGGATCTTGGAGTTTTGGTGGATAACAAACTTAAAGGAAGCAAGCATGCCAGGCGGCAACAGCCAGAGCCAGCATGTTATTGTCTTGTATAAAGAGAGGTATGATTCAAGGGAGAAAATATTATTCTCTCTCTTTACAAAGCATTGTTAAGGCCTCATTTGGAATATGCAGTGCAATTTTGGAATCCTGTGTACAAAAAGGACATCTTTGAAATGGAAAGGGTTCATAGAAGGGCATCTAAATTAATAAGGGGATTGGGGGAGCTTGTCTTTTGACAATTTTGTATTATAGTGTAACCCTACTTCAGTTACATATCTTATACTTTTATATATTATGGATCAGTGATTATGATGAGAATTTTCTTTGTGTATATATGTATTCATTAACATTGTCAAACTAGATAATTATTTCCTTTACTTGTTTTCTATCTGTTGTATTCAATTAGATCAACTGGACTTGAAGTTTAGTTCTTGAAGACGTTTTGCTAGTCATCCGACTAGCTTTCTCAATTCAGAATGACTTGTACAAGAATCTGTGGCAATTACTGAATGTACCCTGGAAAATCCCAATTAGCATATCACAGCCAGGTGTTAAGGACGTGATTGCATGGTGGCTAAGATGTGTTATAGGAACGCCCAGAGTAAGGTGTCAAAACAGCATTGTACATGGCAGACAGTTGGTGTCGAAAGCCCGCACCTCTGTTTAGGCTTGGTTTCTTTATTTTCACATAAATGGCCTCCTTGACACCTCTCTGACAGGTCATTTATGTGAAAATAAAGAAACCAAGCCTAAATAGAGGTGGGGGCTTTCGACACCAATTGTCTGCCATGTACAATGCTGTTTTGACACCTTACTCTGGGCGTTCCTATAACACATCTTAGCCACCATGCAATCACGTCCTTAACACCTGGCTGTGATATGCTAATTGGGATTTTCCAGGGTACATAATTGCCACAGATTCTTGTACAAGTCATTCTGAATTGAGAAAGCCAGTCGGATGACTAGCAAAACGTCTTCAAGAACTGAACTTCAAGTTCAGTTGATCTAATTGAATACAACAGATATACCATGACCTGGATGAATGAAAACCTTCACAAGCATATTTACTTGTTTTCCTTTTTCCACTTTATACTTACCTGTTTTGCCTACCAGCATTATTATGATACACTTTTTTCTTTTTCATTTCTGCTTTATTCTCACCTGTTTTATTTATAGGCCTTATTATGACATCCTGTAATTCACATTATAATATGTATCTTTATGTGTTTGATACTAAATGTGCATTAGATGGGTGTTTTTATTCATTTGATACCATGAGAGGTTCCTGCATGTGCTTTAAAAGATGGATGACAGGAACACCTCTTGAGCCCCTGCGGAAGTGGCTGAGATCCACGAAACGTGTAGGGAGGAGCCGTATGAGACTCCATCTCTGATGTTGTTGGTATGTCGTATGTGATTTAACTTTTTCTAATAAAGTGTTGAAACCTTTTTAATTTATTGGAGTCCGGTTGCCTACCTTCTGAACATGCTTGGGATCGCATGTGTGGATATCCTTCTCTTACTACATTAACTATGTTGCTAAAACCTGACAGTTTTTCCTGTGCAATATAGCAAAAATCTGCAGGTTCCTTTCTCTCCTGATTACCGCTATGCTTATGCTTACTCTCATCCTATCATGCCTGGACTATTGTAAACTACTTACTGGTCTTCCTGCTCCCCACCATTCTCCCCTTCAGTGCATACTTAACTCTGCTAAATGTATAGTTTTGCTCTCTAATAAGCAGAATCCTAAATCTCCTCTGTCCCGGACAACAACCTGGCTCCCAGTTAAACAGTGCATTGTATACAAAAATCTCTTGTATACAAAACCTCTTGTAGCAAGACTCTAGAAATATTTATTTCTATAATTTATATATTTACTGAACTGTTTATGTATTTGTTCCCCTTGTATGACTTATTGTAAGTAAGTAAAGGTATACGTGTAGCTTACAAATAGCACAGACTCCAAGCTGTGGAACAAGATGTCTTTATTGAACAAAACATGTGTGCTACATGTTTCGGACCAACGTCCTTTCTTGGAGCTTGAGAAAGGACGTTGGAGTCTGTGCTATTTGTAAGCTACACTTATACCTTTACTTACTTGTAATACTGAACCTGGACCAGAGATACCAGGAAGTGTAGCCTACAGCATCTACGTTGCTCTTTGGTTTAGAGGGTCCCTACTCTCCTTGTATATGACTTTATTGTATGTTGTTTTTGTACAGTGCTGCGTACAATAAGTGTCACTTTATAAGTGTCGCTTTATAAATAAACTATACATACATACATGCATACATACATACGTAAAGGGGGCAATGGAAACAAGTCCTGCAAAGTCTTGCTAACACTTTATGGGACAGATGAAGGAAGCAATAATTTTTCACCTTACAGCTAAAAAGAAAAATGATATGGTACTAGGTGCAATTTGAGACCTGGAGAGATTGTCCTGTTGAAATATAGCCAGGCTCAAAGAAATAAGTGGCCTCTGGGACATATCACATAAGTATTTACAAATGATGATGAAAATGTCCACACTCAAGGGTAGAGTTGACTTTGACTAGATCTACAAACAACAATTGTTTCTATGGCTAACTAAGCTTTTGTCGTTCCCCACTAAACCAAGTAGTTGTATCAATTGATACCAGATGGAGAGTGTCATGCCCCCGGATCTGAGTGCAAGGTTCTGCTTTCAAGAAAGTTACTGGAAAGAAGCAGCGGGGCGCCAAGAATATTAGAAGCCTTTACTGCAAAGGAAAGGCTGTCTATTACATTCTATTTCCTTATGGTAATAGTGCTTTTCTGGAAGAAGACTGCATCCAAGACGAATATAGCAAACAAACCCCAAAACACTTACATGCAGGAGCACACTCCTGTGCGTGGGTAAGCAAGATCGCGGTGCTCACTTTCTCCAAGGGGCTGCTTTGGCTCAGCAGGAAAGAATCAGGAAACTGAACGTAAGGATAGGAGCAGACAGATCGCAGTCTGGTTAAAACTTCTACTTTATTTCATCCATATAAAAAGCAACAAGTAATGTTCAGTTACACACATGGTCAACCACCATCAAAGGCACAGGAAGGGTGGAGAATCAGCATCTGAGGGGTTTTGTGACTCAGTCTCTTCATCAGAGAGAGCGGGGGTTGGGCTCTCGATTATTATACAATTACCCTTGGTGTACATTTAAAAACATCAATCGGTTAGAAACATATCAAAAACTATATACATACATACAGATATAATAAGCAAAGTCTACATCACAATATGGAACATGGATGATGAGTATAATCAATGGATAGAAATATATACCATGGGGTTGGTGGCCTCAGCGGAGGGGGTTGGTGGCCCACCAAGAAAGAAGACGTGAGCTGCTGGACCCCCACAAAGGCACTTCTCAGTGCCGCAAGGGCACTTGTAAATGCTGCAAAGGCCCTGATAGGGCCGCGGAGGAGGGGTCCCGGTTTGCTTAAGTCCCAAAGGCCCTTCTCAGGGTCGCAAGGGCCATTTTAAGGGACGCAATGGCACTTATAAGGGCCGGGGAAAGGGGGTCCTGGTTTGAGCTGCGGGACCCCCTAAGCCCCAAATGGCACTTCTCAGTGCCCCCGCTGGAGGGTACCTCCACCCCCCCAATGGGCCGCTCCCTTCCCCTACCTGTGAGCGGGGCAGGGGGCTGGGAAGGGCTGCTGGGAAGGGGTCGTGCGGCGATTTCCGCTGCACATTGCAGCGGTTATCATTTTGCGCCAATGTGGATCGCCTTCATAAATATGGCAAAAATAACGTTTTCGAAGCGGCGATGTGCGGCAGTAATTTTTGGGCGGTAATAATGGCACTTTATAAATATGCCCCTAAGTCACCATGCTGGCCATGCACCAGTTATGCAGTAATCCCTCACTGGCACTGAAATAACTATAAGCTGACTAGGATTGCTGGACAAAGGTTCAGTTCTTTCTTCTACAGAACAAGATAAGGTTCAGAACTAGCACTTTTGTTACAAATGTTAGTAATAATTAGTCTTGGTTTTGAAAGGGACCTGGTTTTAATTTGGAAAAGTTGGTTTTGAAAATCCATGGATCAGACAGAATTTTCATAATTTACAATCGAAAATTCAAAAAATTAGATTATTAATTT
Organism: Hymenochirus boettgeri; assembly: GCA_019447015.1. NCBI lineage: Eukaryota > Metazoa > Chordata > Amphibia > Anura > Pipidae > Hymenochirus > Hymenochirus boettgeri. The sequence goes on from CM033477.1 coordinate 62,589,241, forward strand.
ATTATTATTATTAGATTAAATTAATATTTTTAATGTAGGTTAATGTAGGTATGTTTGCATACTGGTATGTCTAGAGTAGCCAAGCCTGCCGGGCTCCTCAAAAATAGTGGCAAACTGCAGGAAGCCCACTTTGACTCAATGGTTCTGCTACCACACCATGGTAGTGTGCATTCTGGGAAGAAGAACCGATACAAAACCTAAAATGTCAACTCATTAATGACAATGGCAGGGAATAGTCAACAGTTTTTTTAAAAAAAAATATTAACATAGTAATTGAGGTTGAATAAAGATATAGGTCTATCAACTCCTATTTAACCTACCTAACAGTTCATCCAGAGGAAAAAGGGGGGGATAACTTCTTGACTCCAAATGGCAATTGGAAAGTATCCCTGGATCAACCACAACTGCAATATATGTATTAATACCAGCAATTCTCAATATTTTTTAGTTTTAGAAACTTATCCAGCCCATTTTTAAAACTATTCAGTGAACTTGCCATTACCACATCTGCTGGAAGACAGTTCCACAGTTTCACAATTCTCACTGTAAGGAAACCTTTCCTAACCTGAAGATGAAATTTCTTGTCTTCCATTTTTAAAGGATGTCCACATGTCCTCTGATATGACCTATTATTAAACAATGCATCAGAAAGTTTACTGTATGGCCCATTAATATATTTGTATAAAGTGATCATATCCACACGCAAATGTTGGTTCTCTAATGTAAACAGCCCTAACTTGTCTAATTTGCCTGCATAGTCAAGACCCTCATCCTGTTGATATATAGATCTCTTTAGGGTGGTGCCTACACAGCGTGCTCTTCCTGTGTATACTGGCACCGTATCATCATTAGACTGACTTTATATATGCACCATAATGAGGTGACCTATTTAAAACAAAACAGCCCTTGAACCTTCACAAACCTATCCACACTAGTCGAGCTTGTATATTATAAACATAGCGTGCAAGGACATACAAAAACGTACAAACACATACACAAAAAGGCACACATACTACCTGGAAGGTAGACTTACGAGGCGGCTGATCATGGGACTTATTAATATAAACAATGTATAATTAAGCATAAGAGCCCAATATGTCACAAAGTTACACTTGTGATTTCAGAAGATAGCGAGGAGGGCACCGAATCTGAAAGATATTTTGTGTCACAGCCACTACTCGGAGGATAATGGAAAAGGCCTAGAGGAGTGGATGGGAATAAGAGCTTCGGTAGGAAATAAAAAATGTGGCAAATGTAACAACTGCCAGTGTAACTCTCAGGAAACATTTTATGTTGGAAAATCAGGAAAAATATATAAAGTAAGAAACTTGATCACTTGCCAATCTAAAAATGTAATATACTGTATGTAATTAAATGTAAATGCGCTAAAAAATATGTAGGGAAAACAAAAAGGTCTTTAAATACTCATTTCCAAGAACACCTTTAGGGCAATAAAGAACAGTGAACCTCAAAGAAGTAGTGTTGCGAAACATGTTCTGGAAAAGCATGGAGGAAATCCATACATGATATCCTTTGGAGGCATAGAAAAAGTTAACTTAGGAATTAGAGATGTCCGAACTTCACAAAATCTGGTCTGCTCGAGGATCCGCGAATTTTAGAAAAAAATCGAAAATTCGAAAATCCGCTAGCAGACCCATTAAAATTAAAAAAAACATTGAAAATACGAGAAATCCTTGCAATTTCGAAAATTTTCGAAAATACGTATTTCCGAAAATACGAGGAATCCTCGTAATTTTGAAAATTTTCGAAACTGTGTATTTTCGAAAATACGAGAAATCTTGTAATTTCGAAAATATGAGAAATCCGCGGTTCGGAAGTTCAGAAGGCGGAAAATCCGGAAAAATCCGCCGTTCGCGAACGGGATAAATCCGCGGCGGATCCAGGTTCGGATCCGCGAACCGGCCATCCCTATTAGGAATAAGGGGTAGAAATATGGACAAGAGTCTGTTGCAAAAAGAATTAAGGTGGATCTTTGAACTAGGCACTGTGGTACCTTATGGTCTAAATGAAGACACCAACTTCAAATGCTTTCGTGGTTAAAAAAGAGGCTTATATCACATTGATATGTAACTTGTTGGGGGCTTTCTTATCTTTTTCCTATTACTATCCCTTTAATGATAACATATATCTCCTTTTCCCTATCTCTTTCTCTGTATCCCTTTTAATGTAGGATCATTAGCATAAATCACCATACTATTTATAGAAAAAATTTGGACTGCTCAAAACACCCATTCTGTTCAAAAACAGTACATTGTATTTTAAAAAAAAACTTTTCTTCTAAGGAGGTAAATGTAGAGCACTATTTAACTCCATCACTCTTTCCCAGATGGCCACATGTAGCTGTGAGGCCAGGTTCTGTTCTATTTGACTGATGTTGTAAATTAAAGCATCAACTGTAAAATATGTCTGTCATACTCGTTTGTTTAGGAGCTGTGTTTGAGCCTTTTGCAGTATCTGTTTGGCAGATGCCTTTAACTGTGGAATCCAGACGTATGCTGCATGGTACTAGCCTTTGTTGTCTGCATCAGAGGTTAAATCGCAAGGTTTCTGTAGTCTGCCAATTTCCTTGCTGTCTTTTTTCCCCAAAATGATTTGCAATATGCTTGAGGTTCTCATTCATCCAGTTCATGGTATATCTGTTGTATTCAGTTAGATCAACTGGACTTAAAGTTTAGTTCTCGAAGACGCTTTGCTAGTCATCCAACTGGCTTTCTCAATTCAAAATGACTTGTACAGGGTAGCAGGGCCCTCGGAGAAATTAAGAAAAATTCTCAAAAAACACTGTATCCATATCTGCTTTAAACCAAACATATACAAAAATATAGAACAACCCAAATAGTCAGATTGTCAGTGTGTTGTTTGCTTTAAACCAAACAACACACTGAGGCAGCAATTGGTACATCCGAAAGTCCCAATACCGAAACACAACAAAAGCGGCATCATATATGCAGTTCAGTGCAGTGAAGTGTGTTCTGATTTGTAGGTGGGGGAGTCCAAACAGCAACTGCATCAACGTATGGCCCAGCACAGAAAAGCCAATTCCTATGGTCAGGACTCAGCTGTGTACCTGCATCTTAAGGAAAAAGGATATACCTTTGAAGATTGTAATGTTAACATATTGGCAAAGGAACATGACTGGTTCAAGAGAGGTGTCAAGAAGGCCATTTTTGTTAAAATAAAGAAACCAAGCCTGAACAGAGGTGGGGGTGGTTTTACAACAACTTTTTATCATCTACAATGCTGTTTTGACGCCTTACACCTTGTTCCTATAACACCTCTTAGCCACAATGCAATCACGCCTTGCATTCAGAAGGTCCCTAACACCTGACTGTGATATGCTAATTGGGACTTTCCATGGTACATAATTTTTAGCAGATTCTTGTACAAAGTCATTCTGAATTGAGAAAGCCAGTCGGATGATTAACAAAACGTCTTCAAGAACTAAGCTTTAAGTCTAGTTGATCTAACTGCATACAACAGATATGTCAAGATTACACATTTTCAAATATTTGCAGAGGAGTAAAACAGATACACATAGGATAGTTTTTACTAAAGTGACATTTATAATGTTAACATTAAACATATATAAATATAAAAAAATCTCACTTGGAAATATCAAAAGATAGGCACAATTCATAGAAAAGTTTATACATACTGTATATCATCATATTTTAAAAAAATCCTTTTAAATCCATATTCCCAACTCATATGTAATATGGAACCAAAATAAAAATGCAGAATCCATCAGTGTAGAAGTTCATGAAGTGGTTTCATTTTTTAATGAGATAAAAATATACCATGGTCAAATAAACAACAATATAATAATCTGTTTACTATGTGAAACAATGGTTCTTTCCATTTAGTTTTAAAAGTGGAAGAAAGTAATATATTTTAATTACCTGATGAAACTGTCAGTGTGTACAATGAAATGCGTTGCTACTGTCATTCAGTATCCCAGTTGTTTTATATTAACCACATATACACCATTTTGAAAAACACATTAAATTTATACCACTGGCTTTCCCCTGCTGTTGACATTAGTGAGCTGACATTTTAGGTTCTGTAATTGTTCTTCTTTCTAGAATGCACATTACCTTGGCATGTTCCTAAGAGTAAAGGTGGCCATACACATGCCATTACGATCTGTCAGGACACTTGTGGTTGGGATTGCATACACAGAACTGACCGTTCGTCTATATGGTTGGCCATGTTGCCATATATGGAGCGATTGTATCGGCTCCCTTTACCGATCAATGTAAATTTTCTCTCTTTCCCTACCAACCGTAATGCAGATTAGGGTCATTCATCAGCATTGCTGGTGGTCGGCTGATATCATTAATGGTTGTTAATCTGTATGGCCACCTTCCATTGATTTGGCTGTTGGATGCGCTCTACTGAACAACTGAATCAACCCAGGCACTGGGTAAAGAGCAAGACCAAAACAACTTTTATTAGGGGTCCTGCAATCAGGAAGTCATTATTTCACATTTCTGTGTATCTGTATACACAGACAAATGGGCAGGTTAAGGTCATTAGGTTAGGGAAATACTGCTCTTTTTTCTTAAAAGTATATATATATGCAATAAACTTCCACTTTAATCTCTATTTTTTAATTTGCATCAAATTTGCATCATATAGGGGAAAGCTGTCCAAAGGGTAACACAAGGCAACCCAAGGGGTTGGCACTGCTAAAAATGGTTATCATTGGTGAATTTGGGACATATGGCTGGATTGTTTCCACAAATTCAATAAAATCCTCGAAAATTCAAAAAATGTTCCAAAGTTCATACAGTCCAAGTTTGTTCAAACTTGTAAAATCCGAATTGAACTTGAGTTTGAGTTTTAGTCTACCTCTTCCCTTTGTACTCCATACAAGCTGGACAAATGCTAGTAAGGAGGTGTTCTATATACCAGATAAACACAAAATGTATTATTATATGTGTATATTTGAACTTCTGACTGACCTTTTTACTACTATACAATTTTTATGAAGCTGAGAACGTTTTTATACTTTACAGCACTTTATGAACTTGGCTACACTGCTGTATTCTACACTTTATATTGCATATAAGCTGGAAATATGGTTTTTAAAAATTATGGATATTCAATAAATAAAGAAATATATATTACCATCAAATGTTATATATTTATAAGACATGTCCTATACTTATTATGTTTTTCTTTTTGAAACAGAGGCCAACCAAAATGTTCATATTTATTTTTCAACAATTTTGTCGTTTAAAAACAAACATGGCAGATTGTGTATTTTAATATGCAAGATAATCAGTTCTACTGATTTAGCTTACAACCAATACATTACAAGATTTATTTTACAAGAGTTAATTTATTGGCAAGTTGGTTGGAATTAATATATTGCATGATTAAACCCATGAGTAATTGCACTTTGTAAACTGGATACGGACAATGTAGAGATATAAGGATAAAATTAACAATTACCGTATATACTCGAGTATAAGTCGATCTGAGTATAAGTCGAAGTACCTATTTTTACCTGAAAAATGTGTAAAAACCGATTAACCCGTGAACAGAAGATTAAAGAGACACTGCACACGATATTAAATGTAAAAAAGTGTTATATATACACACCCTTTATTTTAAGGCAATACCCGGGGTATAAACAGTGAACAACTCATTAAAAACAATATATTCAAGCAGATCCATGATAGAAGGTAAAAATACTGTTGTAAATACAACCCATCCTAAATCCAACCCCCTGATAATGGTCATAAGTGCAGTCACAAACTTATCTGTCCAGTCGGCAGGTACACAAGAGGTCACACCATGGGGGTAACAGTGTATATAGGTTAGGGAGTTCCACATGGAAAAATAACAGCCATCCGAACGCTATACGCGTTACGCCTCCACTCGAGGCTTTCTCAATAGCATACACAAAATATCCGGCAAGCCGGTCTCTAAATGGGTATCCCAATCTCGCGATACAACGGGATCACGTGATGACGTCATCACAACCAGGAAGTGCGGACCAAGTCCGCAACTCCTGTTGAGTTACTAGCAAGGGGCTGAACATGGAGCGTGGGTTTGTTTGCAAATCTCAAACTCCTCCTCTCACACCGAGTAACTACAACTCCCATAGTCCCCTGTGCAGTCCACAGTAGTTGTACACAAGTTAAATCATCAGTTAATCGTTGGTTAATCACATTAGATGAGTACCCGGCAATGCCTACTAGGCTGAAACTAATGTATATAATTACATAATTATACAATTAAAATTAAAATTAATTGTTTGGAAAATTTACATATATACACAAAGTGGAGATGCAATGAGCATACATAAGTCTTGCCACTATCAACTATTAAATAGTGATACATGATTGAGTGTCGAGTTAGAAACAATACATCAGAAACATAGGATATTGAAAACAATGAGTATAAGTCGAGGGTAGAAATTATCACCACTACTGCCTTCTGATTCTGTGTTGTTTTTAGGCTTTAGTCGCCCTTTAAATGGACAGCAGAATTCCCATACATGAATCCCATACAGTAATATCCAAATCCAGTACCAGTAACCTCCAATTCCTTGGCACTCCAGCATGCTTTGTTGCTGGGAGTTTCAGTTTCTAAACATGTGGAGTGGCAAGGTTCAGTAAACATACCATCATTTACAATTCTCCTGAACCCCATATAGTAAAGGGCCCTCTGACCCCCATATAGTAAAGGGCCCTCTGACCCCAATATAGTAAAGGGCCCTCTGACCCCCATATAGTAAAGGGCCCTCTGACCCCATATAGTAAAGGACTATCTGACCCCAATAGTTAAAAATGTCACCTGAGAGTTGTAGTTTCAAGCTGTCCTGTACTGTACTTGCAGCTGGTTTCTTGCCCCAAACTGAAGAGACCCATCAGATTTACAGCATCCAGATGAGCAGTGACAGTGCTGAGTGAGTCCAGCAGCCAGACTACAGGAAGCAGGAAGTGTAAAAGCAGATCAGCTCCTGTTACTTTCTATGCAGGTTAACACAGCGCCACCTACTGGTTACTATCTGCAATTGCAGAATTTGGAGCTAAATTTCGACTTGACCCGAGTATAAGTCAAGGTTAGGTTTTCAGGCTAATTTTAAAGCCTGAAAAATTCGACTTATACTCGAGTATATACGGTAAAACAGTTTTTCTACTAAGATACTGTAAGTACTTCTTTTACATATGTCTAATCCTCTGAGCTGAGATCGACTGAGCAACCATAGGCTTACCCATACTCAACCAAAAAAAACATTTGTCCTACAGTCATGGAGGGCTCTCTATGTTTAGCTAGGTCTCTGCAACAGTGTGATATAAGCTTTTGAACTGAAAGTCATACAACAGTAGAGATGTACTGTGGGTTCCAATAGAACCCAGTTTCAAATCGAATCTAAGGGTTTTGAAGTCCCGATGAAACTTTTGGAACTCCCAGAATCTACAAAACCCGAGTTTTTGATTTTTATCGAAAATTCGATAATTATTGAAATGGAAAGTAGATGATCATCGAAAGTAGATGATTATCGAAATCAAAAGTAGATAATTATCGAAAATCGAAAGTAGACAATTTTCGGAAATCGAAAGTAGATATTTATCGAAAGTAGACAATTTTCGGAAATCGAAAGTAGAAATTTATCGAAAGTAGAAAATTATCGAAAATCGAAAGCAAACGATTTTTGAAAATCAAACAACGAAAGTAGACTATTTTCTAAAATTGACAATTGAAAGTAGGCGATTTTCGAAAATAGACGATTTTAAAATATTTTTTAAATTGGTTAGCAGCATATGTTTAAAAATAATGATAATTATGTGACACCAGTATGTGTAGTCGAAAACCTACTTAATGTGTCTGTGCCCAGTGTTCAAAGAGAACGTGTCCAAACAAACAAAGGGTTACGCCGGCACTCACTGTCTCGTCTGGTATTTGGTAGTCTCGCCCTGCAGGTCCGAGGGCATCACAGTAAGACCTCCACAACAATAGACACAGGCTGGACGGCACTTGCTTCCTTAAAACTTTTACTTTATTATTGACATTGTTAAAAACAAGGCTCTTTTCGGCCCATCATGCTCATCATGGCAGAAATGCTAACAGGCAGGTATGACGTTTCGGGTCACGTCAAGTATTTGAGAAAGGGTCATGTGACCTGAAACATCATACCTGCCTGTTAGTATATCTGCCATGATGAGCATGTTGGGCCGAAAAGAGCCTTGTTTTTAACGATGTCAATAATAAAGTGAAGGTTTTAAGGAAGCAAGTGCCGTCCAGCCTGTGTCTATACCAGTGTTCAAAGAGAGCCTGTAAAAAAAATCAGAAATGATCTCTCAATTTCTAAACACAGCATCTAAACACACCATCTTTGCTAAGGGCACTGCACAGCAGGGTCACGAATAGGTAAATGTGTGGGGATTTTCTATATTGAATCTCCATGTGTGCTTCTTAAGTTAATTTGATCTCAGTTTGGGAATCAGACCCTTATTACTATTGAGCAGAAATGATTCAAAATAGTTAAAAACAGACAATAGAGACCGAACCCAAGCTCAAATTAAACCCGCTTAAACTCTTTCGAAATTGCAGAACTATGAACTAGTTTGGGTTGTTCAAACTCACAGATTTATTTTTGATAATTATCGAAAATTTGATAATTATCGAATTTTTGAGTCGGTAACCCTCAAATGTAGCGTTCAATTTCTGTAACCCTTGAATGTAGAGTCCATTTTCAGTAGCCCTTGAATGTAGAGTTCGATTTCGGTAACCCTTGAATGTAGAGTTCGATTTCAGTAACCCTTGAATGTAGAGTTCGATTTCGGTAGCCCTTGAATGTAGAGTTCGATTTCGTTAACCCTTGAATGTAGAGTCCATTTTCGGTAGCCCTTGAATGTAGAGTTCGATTTGGTAACCCTTGAATGTAGAGTTCGATTTCATAACCCTTGAATGTAGAGTTCGATTTCGGTAACCTTTGAATGTAGAGTCCATTTTCGGTAGCCCTTGAATGTAGAGTTCGATTTGCTAACCCTTGAATTAGAGTTCGATTTCGGTAACCCTTGAATGTAGAGTTGATTTCGGTAACCTTGAATGTAGAGTTCGATTTCAGTAACCCTTGAATGTGAGTTCGATTTCGGTAACCCTTGAATGTAGAGTTCGATTTCGGTAACCCTTGAATGTAGAGTTTCGATTTCGTAACCCTTGAATGTAGAGTTCATTTCGGTAACCCTTGAATGTAGGTTCGATTTCGGTAACCCTGAATGAGATTCGATTTCGGTAACCCTTGAATGTAGCGTTCAATTTCGGTAACCCTTGAATGTAGAGTTCGATTTCGGAACCCCTGAATGTAGCGTTCGATTTCGGTAACCCTTGAATGAGCGTTCAATTTCGGTAACCCTTGAATGTAGCGTTCGTTTCGTAACCCATTTCGTTTTGGTGATATGTGGCCCATTTGCCAGGTGCCAGAGCCATTTTCAGTAAGTTACCATTGCTATTTATTTGTATTTAATCCAAAATGTCTCAAACTATTTCTCCCCAATGACTTTAATAAGTTCAGAAGATTGTAAAAAACTGAACTTTAGAAATCTCTAATAGACAAATTGGATAGACAAAAGGACACTTTTCACCGATTTGGCTGTGTGCGGCGTCACTATTCTTTCAACTCTCCATGGATAGACTGATAGTATTATGTTTTTAATTATATCTTAAAAGCTATTAAATTTTTTAGTTTCTTAAAATATGTTTTATGTATTTATTATTTTTTAAAAGGTAATGGTTGTTGAGTACCTTAAATGTTTTGCTGCATAATTGATTCACCCTACATCTGTCTACTATTGTAATTTTGGGTTTCGGTGGGGGATTTACCTATTTATAATTTTGCATTGAGGGGTACATGCCCTTTAAGCATGTTTAAAAAAAATAATGAAAAATACAATAGGTCCCTATGTGATGCCTCAATCCTGGCCAACAATTGTACATAGTGTTGCATGAACTGGCTGGGTTCTGTTCTGTCTTAAAATTAAGATCATTCTCCCTGTTTTTTCAGTGAATAGCAAAGCAAAATGCATTTAGTTTTTTTATATTAGAATTAGTTTACACACAAACAAGTTAATGTAATTTGACTTGTCTTATCATGCAAAGTGTTGTCACTAATAACATTTTTTATCATTTAAAGGGTTAATTCATGCAAATAATTATGACCTCTTAGGTACATTCATTAAAGAAACTTAATGGGGTTTCAAAGAAATTGTGTGGTCCATGGGGAATAGCATGCTGAGAGGATAATGAAAATCTTTTGACACAGCACTTCTATGAGAAAAGAATAATGGATCAATTACAAGCTGTGTCATTAATGCCCATGATCCTATTATGAAATACATTGTTCTTGGATATCTGTTGTATTCAATTAGATCAACTGGACTTGAAATGTAGTTCTTGAAGACGTTTCGCTAGTCATCTCCGACTGGCTTTCTCAATTCAGAATCACTTGTACAAAGATCTTGTGCAATTATGTACCCTGGAAAATCCCAATTAGCATATCCACGCCGGTGTTAAGGGTTGATTAGATGTGGCTAAGAGGTTTTATAGGACGCCCAGAGTAAGGTGTTAAAACAGCATTGTACATGGCAGTCAGTTTGGTGTCGAACCCCCCAACCTCTATTTAGGCTTGGTTTCTTTATTTTCACATAATGGCCTCCTTAACACCTCTCTTGAACCAGTCACGTTCCTTCGCCATATGTTAACATTACATCTTCAAAGGTATGTCCTTTATCCTTAAGATGCAGATACACGGCTGAGTCCTGACCCAGAATTGGCTCTTCTGTGCTGGGCCATACGTTGATGCAGTTGCTGTTTGGTCTCCCCCACATACAATCAGAGCATTCTTCACTGCACTACTGCACTGCATATAGATGTCGCTTTTGTGTTTTGGTAATGGGTCTTTCGGATGTACCAATTGCTGCCTCAGTGACTGTCTGCCATGTACAATGCTGTTTTAACACCTTACTCTGGGCGTTCCTATAACACCTCTTAGCCACTATCTAATCACACCCTTAACACCTGGCTGTGATATGCTAATTGGGATTTTCCAGGTAACTAATTGCCACAGATTCTTTGTACAGTGATTCTGAATTGAGAAAGCCAGTCGGATGACTAGCGAAACGTCTTCAAGAACTACATTTCAAGTCCAGTTGATCTAATTGATACAACAATATACCATGACCTGGATGAATGAGAACCTTCACAAGCATTGTTCTTGGATCTACAATAGAATATTTATGATTTTTGATTAGTTTTCCTCTGGTTTCATTTCTATAAGTAATAGAACATTTTATGCTGTAAAACAAAGTGTTTTTTAAAATATCTACCAGATAACATGGAGTTTACTTTAAACTAATTCAGATTATGGCACCTGTTTTCTTTTTTTAGGCCTGATAAATAGAGATGGCCGAACTTTTGAAGAGTTCGGAACGGACCCATTAAAGTCAATGAGTCAATATTTTTCGAAAAGTTCTAATGAAATACAATTAAATATCAATGGTAACAATGTAATGGTTGTGGGACCTAGGAAAAGGTCTGGGGACGTTCTACAAAAATCAATTTTACTCTCACTCGCGCTATTTTCGAGCTCGTTGTCGCTAGGTACCATGTACATTTTACCTCGCGGATTCAATGCTCGCCTATAGGCATTAATGGACACTTTACTCGTAGATTCGATGTTCACGCCTAGATACCATGGACATTTTACTGCGGATTCAATGCTCGTGTATAGGTTTTAATGGACACTTTACTTGCGGATTCAATGCTCGCGTATAGGTATAATAGGCATTTTACTCGCACATTCGAATGGTCGAACATTCGATATTTTCGAAAGGATTCGATGCTCGCATTCGCGCCTAGATACCATGGACATTTTACTCGCAGATTCGATGCCTCATGTATAGGTTTTAATGGACCCTTTACTTGCGGATTCGATGCTCGCGTATAGGTTATAAGGCATTTTACTCGCACATTCGAACGGTCGAACTTAGGGCAACTAGGGCAACTAAATTAATAAGGGGAATGGAGGGCCTTGAATATAGGCAGATTAGACAAGTTAGGGCTGTTTACATTGGAGAAGCGGCGGTTGCGTGGGACATGATAACCTTATACAAATATATTAATGGCCCATACAGTGAACTCTCTGGTGCATTGTTCACTATAGGTCATATCAGAGGACTCGTGGACATCCTTTAAGGTTGGAAGAAAAGAAGTTTCATCTTCAAGTTAGGAGAGGTTTTTACAGTGAGAACGGTGAAACTGTGGAACTGTCTTCCAGCAGAGGTGGTAATGGCAATTTTCATTGAATAACTTTAAAAAAGGCCTGGATAAGTTTCTAAAACTAAAAAATATTGAGAATTACTGGTATTAATGCAATAGATCTGGTTGATCCAGGGATACTTTCCGATTGCCGTTTGGAGTCAGGAAGGAATTTTTTCCCCCCTTTTTTAGCTGGGGTTTTTTGCCTTCCTCTGGATCAACTGTTAGGTAGGGTTAAAAAAAAAAAAAAAAAAAAAGTGAATAGGTTGGACTTGATGGACGAATGTCTTTATTCAACCTTAATTACTATGAACATTCGATATTTATCGAAAGTCGAAAATATCGAAAATCCGGGTCCGGAATAGTTCGAGAAGTCCGAATTCGTTCAAATTCGAATAGTTCGAGTTCTAGTCCATCTCTACTGAAAATTTTTAAAGACATCACGATTTAACGATCTCAATTAAAAATTTAAAAAATGTAGCATAAACATATCTATTATGACCTCCAACCAGGCCTTACTAGCAGTGTAGAAGTTGCCCGTGTACACTTGTGGGAAAGTATGTGTGTGTTTGGCTTAGATGGATGAGACAGGTGGAAAAGAAGCGCACAGTTGGTAATGTACGTCATGTATTTAATAGTTATGAGTGGAGGAGGTGACATTGCTAGAGGGACGTATAGCACATGTTTTATTGCAAGACTTTATACACAAACGTTATCAGTTTTTAGACTTGGAGCATAAATATCAAATGTTGTGGTGAACCTACTCGTGATATGCTACATGGAATTTGCCATTGGAAAACTTGTTGATTGCAACAGATATCTCATTATTTGAGTAACTGACAGCCGTCAGTTTCTCTGTGATGTGCGGCTCTTTGTCTGTGTTGTTAAAGCTGGGCAGACACCTGCCATTGTAGGTAGTGAAATAATAAGTGTGCATGCCACATAAATATATTATGCAATTAAGCAAAAGTGGTGGGTGGGAAGGGGGGTGGGGCTAGCATAGGGCGGGAGGCATTGTACAACAGTAAGGGGTTATTGTTGGTGTCTGCTTTAAGCCGCCAAATGCTAGCATGAAGGAAGTGAGTCAGCTTCATATGCAGTTGGTAAGGCTGCAGTTTGGGGAGTGTGCTCATTATGGAGGTCTTAATTACCCTGACAGTGATTGGTGTAGTATAACTGCCAACACAGAAAAAGCCTACTAAAAAAAGAGCTCTGTGGGATCTGGTAATATCTAACATTGTGAAAGTATTATAGATTAAAGTAACTGGAGGCTTAGGGAATAGTGACCATGAGCAACTAATGTATAAACTGAGGACTGTTGGCCTTGAAGAAAACATTTGTTCATGGATAGAGAACTGTTATTGGACCGCAAACAGAGAGTGGTGGTTAATGAGCTACATCTATGTGGGCTAAAGTTCTAAGCGGAGTGCCTCAGGGTTCTGTAATGGGGCCGCTTCTGTTTAATCTGTTTATAAATGACTTAGAAGAGGGCATTGAGAGCAAGGTCTCAGTATTTGCTGATGACACTAACTATGCAGAGCTTTGGAAACTTCCAATGATGTGCAAGTGCTGCAAGCGGACCTATAGATTATCAAAATGGGCAGCAGAATGGCAGATGAGATTCAATGTTGATAAATGTAAGGTGATATTTGGGATTTAATAATCCCTGTGCTATCTACAACCATAAATACCTCTGTGTTAAGTGCATCTGTAATGGAAAAAGATTTGGGGGTTCTGGTAGATAACAGACTTAGCCATAGCAAACAATGCCAGGTAGCAACGGCTAGAGCTAGCAAGATATGTCTTGTATAAAGGGGGAATAGATTCAAGAGAGAAAAATATTTATTCTCCCTCTTTACAAGGCACTGGTAAGGCCTCATTTGGAATATGCGGTGCAGTTTTGGAATCCCATATACAAAAGGACATCTTGGAAATTGAGGCAGTTCAGAGAAGGGCAACTAAACTAGGGGAATGGAGGGGCTCAAATATGCAGGCAGATTAGACAAGTTAGCTGTTTACATTGGAAAGCGACGTTTGCGTGGGGACTGATTACCTTATACAAAATTTAATGGGCCATACAATGAACTCTCTGGTGCATTGTTTTACTAATAGGTCATATCAAGAGGACACGTGGACATCCTCTAAGGTTGGAAGAAAAAGAAGTTTCATCTTCAGGTTAGAAGGGTTTCTTTACGGTGAGAACGGTGAAATTGTGGAACTGTCTTCCGGCAGATGTGCAACGGCAAGTTCATTGAATAGCTTTAAAAAAGCCTGGATAAGTTTCTAAAACTAATAATATTGAGAATTACTGGTATTAATGAATATAGATTGGTTGATCCAGGGATACATTCCGATTGCCGTTTGGAGTCAGGAAGGATTTTTCCCCCTTTTTAGCTGGGGTTTTTTGCCTTCCTCTGGATCAACTGTTAGGTAGGGTTAAAAAAAAAAAAAAAAAAAAAAAAAATTAAAGAAGGTGAATAGGTTGGACTTGATGGACGTATGTCTTTATTCAAATGTAGCGTTCAATTTCTGTAACCCTTGAATGTAGAGTCCATTTTCGGTAGCCCTTGAATGTAGAGTTTCGATTTCGTAACCCTTGAATGTAGAGTCCATTTTCGGTACCCTTGAATGTAATTCGTTTCGGTAACCCTTGAATGTAGAGTTCGATTTCAGTAACCCTTGAATGTAGAGTTCGATTTCGTAACCCTGAATGTAGAGTCCATTTTCGGTAGCCCTTGAATAGATTCGATTTCGGTAACCCTGAATGTAGAGTTGATTTCGGTAACCCTTGAATGTAGAGTTCGATTTCGGTAACCCTTGAATGTAAGTTCGATTTCAGTAACCCTTGATGTAGAGTTCGATTTCGGTAACCCTTGAATGTAGAGTTCGATTTCGGTAACCCTTGAATGTAGAGTTCGATTTCGGTAACCCTTGAATGTAGAGTTCGATTTCGGTAACCCTTGAATGTAGCGTTCGATTTCGGTAACCCTTGAATGCAGCATTCGATTTCGGTAACCCTTGAATGTAGCGTTCAATTTCGGTAACCCTTGAATGTAGCGTTCGCTTTCGGTAACCCATTTCGTTTTGGTGATATGTGGCCCATTTGCCAGGTGCCAGAGCCATTTTCAGTAAGTTACCATTGCTATTTTATTTGTATTTAATCCAAAATGTTCAAACTATTTCTCCCCAATGACTTTAATAAGTTCAGAAGATTGTAAAAAACTGAACTTTAAGAATCTCTAATAGACAAATTGGATAGACAAAAGGACACTTTTCACCGATTTGGCTGTGTGCGGTCACTATTCTTTCACACTCTCCATGGATAAACTGATAGTATATTTGTTTAATTATATCTTAAAAGCTATTATAAATTTTTTAGTTTCTTAAAATATGTTTTATGTATTTATTTATTTTTTAAAAGGTAATGTTGTGAGTACCATTAAATGTTTTGCTGCATAATTGATTCACCCTACATCTGTCTACTATTGTAATTTTGGGTTTCGGTGGGGGATTTACCTATTTATAATTTTGCATTTGAGGGGTACCATGCCCTTTAAGCATGTTTAAAAAAATAATGAAAAATACAATAGGTCCCTATGTGATGCCTCAATCCTGGCCAACTTGTAGCATAGTGTTGCATGAACTGGCTGGGTTCTGTTCTGTCTTAAAATTTAGATCATTCTCCCTGTTTTTTCAGTGAATAGCAAAGCAAAATGCTTTAGTTTTTTTATATTAGAATTAGTTTACACCCAAAAAGTTAATGTAATTTGACTTGTCTTATCATGCAAAGTGTGTCACTAATAACATTTTTATCATTTAAGGGTTAATTCATGCAAATAATTATGACCTCTTAGGTACATTCATTAAAGAAACTTAATGGGGTTTCAAAGAAATTGTGTGGCCATGGGAATAGCATGCTGAGAGGATAATGAAAATCTTTGACACAGCACTTCTATGAAGAAAGAATAATGGATCAATTACAAGCTGTGTCATTAAATGCCCATGATCCTATTATGAAATACATTGTTCTTGGATATCTTTTGTATTCAATTAGATCAACTGGACTTGAAATTAGTCTTGAAGATTTTCGCTAGTCATCCGACTGGCTTTCTCAATTCAGAATCTTGTACAAGAATCGTGGCAATTATGTACCCTGGAAAATCCCAATTAGCATATCACAGCCAGGTGTTAAGGGTGTGATTAGATAGTGGCTAAGAGGTTTTATAGGAACGCCCAGAGTAAGGTGTTAAAACAGCATTGTACATGGCATTCAGTTGGTGTCGAACCCCCCAACCTCTATTTAGGCTTGGTTTCTTTATTTTCACATAACTGGCCTCCTTAACACCTCTCTTGAACCAGTCACGTTCCTTCGCCAGTATGTTAACATTACAATCTTCAAAGGTATGTCCTTTATCCTTAAGATGGCAGATACAGGCTGAGTCCTGACCCAGGAATTGCCTCTTCTGTGCTGGGCCATACGTTGATGCAGTTGCTGTTTGGTCTCCCCCCACATACAAATCAGAGCATTCTTCACTGCACTGCACTGCATATATGATGTCGCTTTTCTTGTGTTTTGGTAATGGGTCTTTCGGATGTACCAATTGCTGCCTCAGTGACTGTCTGCCATGTACAATGCTGTTTTAACACCTTACTCTGGGCGTTCCTATAACACCTCTTAGCCACTATCTAATCACACACCCCTTAACACCTGGCTGTGATATGCTAATTGGGATTTTCCAGGGTACAATTGCCACAGATTCTTGTACAAGTGATTCTGAATTGAGAAAGCCAGTCGGATGACTAGCGAAACGTCTTCAAGAACTACATTTCAAGTCCAGTTGATCTAATTGAATACAACAGATATACCATGACCTGGATGAATGAGAACCTTCACAAGCATTGTTCTTGGATCTACAATAGAATATTATGAGTTTGATTAGTTTTCCTCTGGTTTCATTCTATAAGTAATAGAACATTTTATGCTGTAAAACAAGTGTTTTTTAAAATATCTACCAGATAACATGGAGTTACTTTAAACTGAATTCAGATTATGGCACCTGTTTTCTTTTTTAGGCCTGATAAATAGAGATGGCCGAACTTTGAAAGTTCGGAAACGGACCCATTAAAGTCAATGGGAGTCAAATATTTCGAAAAGTTCTAATGAAATACAATTAAAATATCAATGGTAACTTAATGTAAATGGTTGTGGGACCTAGGAAAAGGTCTGGGGACGTTCTAAAAATCAATTTTACTCTCACTCGCGCTATTTTCGAGCTCGTTCGTGCCTAGGTACCATGTACATTTTACTCGCGGATTCAATGCTCGCCTATAGGCATTAATGGACACTTTACTCGTAGATTCGATGTTCACGCCTAGATACCATGGACATTTTACTTGCGGATTCAATGCTCGTGTATAGGTTTTAATGGACACTTTACTTGCGGATTCAATGCTCGCGTATAGGTATAATAGGCATTTTACTCGCACATTCGAATGGTCGAACATTCGATATTTATCGAAAGGATTCGATGCTCGCATTCGCGCCTAGATACCATGGACATTTTACTCGCAGATTCGATGCTCATGTATAGGTTTTAATGGACCCTTTACTTGCGGATTCGATGCTCGCGTATAGGTATAATAGGCATTTTACTCGCACATTCGAACGGTCGAACTTAGGGCAACTAGGGCAACTAAATTAATAAGGGGAATGGAGGGGCTTGAATATGCAGGCAGATTAGACAAGTTAGGGCTGTTTACATTGGAGAAGCGGCGGTTGCGTGGGGACATGATAACCTTATACAATATATTAATGGCCCATACAGTGACTCTCTGGTGCATTGTTCACTAATAGGTCATATCAGAGGACTCGTGGACATCCTTTAAGGTTGGAAGAAAGAAGTTTCATCTTCAAGTTAGGAGAGGTTTCTTACAGTGAGAACGGTGAAACTGTGGAACTGTCTTCCAGCAGAGGTGGTAATGGCAAGTTCATTGAATAACTTTAAAAAGGCCTGGATAAGTTTCTAAAACTAAAAATATTGAGAATTACTGGTATTAATGCATATAGATCTGGTTGATCCAGGGATACTTTCCGATTGCCGTTTGGAGTCAGGAAGGAATTTTCCCCCCCTTTTTTAGCTGGGGTTTTTTGCCTTCCTCTGGATCAACTTTTAGGTAGGGTTAAAAAAAAAAAAAAAAAAAAAAAGTGAATAGGTTGGACTTGATGGACGAATGTCTTTTATTCAACCTTAATTACTATGAACATTCGATATTTATCGAAAGTCTGAAAATATCGAAAATCCGGGTCCGAATAGTTCGAGAAGTCCGAATTCGTTCAAATTCGAATAGTTCGAGTTCTAGTCCATCTCTACTGATAAATTTTTAAAGACTCACGATTTAACGATTCAATTAAAAATTTAAAAAATGTAGCATAAAACATATCTATTATGACTTTCCAACCAGGCCTTACTACGCAGTTGTAAGTTGCCCGTGTACACTTGGTGGTAAAGTATGTGTGTGTTTGGCTTAATGGATGAGACAGGTGGAAAAGAAGCGCACAGTTGGTAAGTACGTCATGTATTTAATAGTTATGAGTGGAGGAGGTGACATGCTAGAGGGACGTATAGCACATGTTTATTGCAAGACTTTATACACACGTTATCAGTTTTTAGACTTGGAGCATAAATATACAAATGTTGTGGTGAACCTACTCGTGAATATGCTACATGGAATTTGCCATTGGGAAAACTTGTTGATTGCAACAGAATATCTCATTATTTGAGTAACTGACAGGCGTCAGTTTCTCTGTGATGTGCGGCTCTTTGTCTGTGTTTTTAAAGCTGGGCAGCAACCTGCCATTGTAGGTAGTGAAATAATAAGTGTGCATGCCACATAATATATATTATGCATTAAAGCAAAAGTGGTGGGTGGGAGGGGGGTGGGGCTAGCATAGGGCGAGGAGGCATGTGTACAACAGAAGGGGTTATTGTTGGTGTCTGCTTTAAGCGCCAAATGCTACATGAAGGAAGTGAGTCAGCTTCATATGCAGTTGGTAAGGCTGCAAGTTTGGGGAGTGTGCTCATTATGGAGGTCTTAATTACCCTGACAGTGATTGGTGTAGTTAACTGCCAACACAGAAAAAGGCCTACAAAAAAAGAGCTCTGTTGGATCTGGTAATATCTAACATTGTGGAAAGTATTATAGATATAAAGTAACTGGAGGCTTAGGAGAATAGTGACCATGAGCAACTAATGTATAAACTGAGGACTGTTGGCCTTGAAGAAAACATTTGTTCATGGATAGAGAACTGGTTATTGGACCACAACAAGAGAGTGGTGGTTAATGGAGCTACATCTATGTGGGCTAAAGTTCTAAGCGGAGTGCCTCAGGGTTCTGTAATGGGGCCGCTTCTGTTTACTGTTTATAAATGACTTAGAAAGAGGCATTGAGACAAGGTCTCAGTATTTGCTGATGACACTAAACTATGCAGAGCTTTGGAAACTTCCAATGATGTCAAGTGCTGCAAGCGGACCTAGATAGATTATCAAAATGGGCAGCAAATGGCAGATGAGATTCAATGTTGAAAATGTAAGGTGATGCATTTGGGATTTATAATCCCTGTGCTATCTACACCATAAATACCTCTGTGTTAAGTGCATCTGTAATGGAAAAAGATTTGGGGGTTCTGGTAGATAACAGACTTAGCCATAGCAAACAATGCCAGTAGCAACGGCTAGAGCTAGCAAGATATTGTCTTGTATAAAAGGGGGAATAGATTCAAGAGAAAAAATATTATTCTCCCTCTTTACAAGGCACTGGTAAGGCCTCATTTGGAATATGCGGTGCAGTTGGAATCCCATATACAAAAGGGACATCTTGGAAATTGAGGCAGTTCAGAGAAGGGCAACAAACTAGGGGAATGGGAGGGGCTCAAATATGCAGGCAAATTAGACAAGTTAGGCTGTTTCATTGGAGAAGCGACGTTTGCGTGGGGACGGATTACCTTATACAAATATATTAATGGGCCATACATGAACTCTCTGGTGCATTGTTACTAATAGGTCATATCAGAGGACACGTGGACATCCTCTAAGGTTGGAAGAAAAGAAGTTTCATCTTCAGTTAGAAGGGTTTCTTTACAGTGAGAACGTGAAATTGTGGAACTGTCTTCCGGCAGTTTGGCAACGGCAAGTTCATTGAATAGCTTTAAAAAAGCCTGGATAAGTTTTCTAAAACTAAATATATTGAGAATTACTGGATTAATGAATATAGATCTGGTTGATCCAGGGATACATTCCGATTGCCGTTTGGAGTCAGGAAGGATTTTTCCCCCTTTTTAGCTGGGGTTTTTTGCCTTCCTCTGAATCAACGTTAGGTAGGGTTAAAAAAAAAAAAAAAAAAAATTAAAAGAAGGTGAATAGGTTGGCCTTGATGGACGTATGTCTTTATTCAACCTAATTACTATGTTACTATGTTACTATGAAATAGTATGGTTTGGAGTATGTTATTGAAAAGGAAAAGTGGCCTGAGTTAACAAAGACCTTAATTTCGGGAAGCAAATTTTCCCAGTTAAAAGCAGCTCTTCAGAATGTCAACTGGGATAAGGTATTATCAGTAAAGGTACTGAACAGAAGTGGACTGTGTATAGGCGATTTTAAGCCATTCCACATCTAAATTTATCCCTTTTGAAATAACTGTAAAAAAAATCCATGCCCATATGGCTGAATTCAGAGGAAAAGACAGGGCCTTTAAGGATTATAAAAACTATAACAAGGAGTGTAAGAATCAAACTAGCTAAAATTATGAAATTAGGATAGCTGAACAAAGCATCACTAAGCCTAAATTTTTTTAAAATTATATTAATATAGAAGATGAGGACTGAAAATGTGGCACCATTATTAATGGGGATAAGTTAGTTAAGAAGATAGCGATAAAGCAAATGTCTGAAATATTTTTTTCCCACGTGTATACTACTATAGAAAATCCAGTACAGATATCATAGAATATAGTAGCAATAATGGTATAAAAGATGCAAGTGCACTCTGTTTACTGAGGATATAGTACAGAAAGAACTAAATAAGGTTAATATTAATAAATCTCCAGGACCGGATAAATACATCCTCGGGTACTTAGGGAGCTAAGCTCAGTTTTTACTAGCCCTTGTTTCTTATTTTTGCAATTCCCTCGTCCGGATGTGTATCTCTGGATTGGAAAAAGGCTGATGTTATTCCAATATTCAAAAGGGTAGTCGTTCACAGCCGGGTAATTACAGGCCTGTAAGTTTAACTTCAGTGGTGGGGAAGTACTGGAAGTTTAATAAGGGAACATATTCTAGAGTATATTTCAAGGACTGACATTATAAGTAGTAACCAGTATGGATTTAGGAGGAATAGATCTTGTCAACTAACTTGCTTGGCTTTTATGAGGAAGTAAGTAGAAATTTAGACTCTCGCATAGCAGTAGATGTGGGTTTTTTGAGGGGGGGATTTTGCAAAGGCTTTTGATACAGTCCCCCATAGGCGACTAATGTATAAGCTAAGGTCTGTTGGCCTGGGGAGGCACATTTGTACATGGATGAAAATTGGTTAATGAATAGGATGCAGGGAGTATTTGTTAATGGGGCTTCATCATTATGGACTAAATGCTAATGGGTGCTACAGGGTTCTGTGTTGGGCCGCTTCTATTAAATCTATTTATTAATGATTTTGGAAGTGGTATTGTCAGCAGGTTTTTGTGTTTGCTGATGACACCAAAACTTTGTCGACATTAAAAACTTCAGAGGATGTGCAATTGTTGCAGGGGATCTAGATAATATTGTCACATTGGGCTGCTAGGTGGCACATGAGATTCAATGTTAATAATGTAAGGTGATGCATTTTTGGACTTAAAAATCCTTGTGCTGTTTATACTTAAATGGCCCTGTTGGAAAGGGGTCTTGGAGTTTGTGGTGGATAACAAACGTAAAAGCAAGCAGTGGAATGCTGCAATTTTGGAATCCTGTGTACAAAATGACCTCTTTGAATGGAAAGGGTTCAGAGAGGGCACTAAGCTATAAGGGTATTGGGGACTTGAATATTAAGAGCTGGAAACTTGACATTATGTACAGCTGTGTAGAAAACGTTCGTTGCGTGAGGATATGATTACTGTTATAAATACATTACAGACGCATACAATGAGCTTTTCGAGGGATATTGAACTTGTTTGAGGGAAAAGTGTAGGCAGTAATGCAGGGGAGAAGGATAACACGTAGAGTGGTTCAAGAAATATAGCGGGGCCTTACTGGTACAGCTAGTGTTGTAAAAAGTAAAAGGATTATTGCATCTTCAATTCGGAAGAAGGTTTTTCACTGTGAAATGTAATCTATGGAACTGTCTTTAGTGGATGTTGTTATACATGGTTCATTGGTCATTTAACAAAAGGGATGAGTTTCTGCAACAGGAATGTTGCAAGTACTGGTATTGACATAAAAGAGTTGATCCAGGGAAATTTTCTGATTGCCACTTGGGAGTCAGAAGGAATTTTTTCCCCCTTCATAAATTTGGTGGGTTTTTTTTTTGCCTTCCTCTGGATCAACAGTTAGGCAGGAAATAAGAATATTGATAGACTGGAAATAGTGGTATAAGGAAGGGATGCCACACAGAGTACTGCTGAACAAACTTTATTCCAACATGTTTCGGTCCACAAGCAGACCTTTTCAAGTGATACAATCACCAAATGCTGCACTGCTTAAACAAATCCCCACAACCCACCCTTTCTCCTATTGGTAGGAGTGACCATCCAATGAAACAAAGTGTCCAATCAATGAAAATGCCCAATCAATAAAAGTCATTGGAAACCACCCTTGCTGAAATCCACATGAATCCACGTTACCACCACCACTGGGAGCCTACTAGTGAAAAACATACATAGTCCATATATACAATGTATAAACAATGTATTGAAAACACAATATGCATAAATGCTAATTTAGCCATGCAAACAATGAACTTATTGATTCTATGTCTATGTTCATAGTACCAACTCTACATTTTAATACTTAGCTCTCTATGATTGTTGGTACTGGATACATTTCTTTATTCTGGTAATTCCTGAGGAAACAAAGAAACATCCTTTAGGTATGTACAATTCCCAAAACGGCGCCAAGGAGACAGACCTCCTTGGCAATGAGCCCCTTGTAAGCCCACCACACACTTGTACCACTCAGAATAAATAACGATCCTCTGGTCTATGCAAAAAGGTGTTTATTGCAACAAAAAATAACTCTACCACCAATCCCACCAATACCACATATCATAAAATGCATAAAACATGTATCAATAATTGCACAGTTACCCTCTTTTCCATATATTACCTATGGGTATTGCACACTATTTTATAAAACACAGATACCATTAGTTATTACAACACTCTATTGTAGCATTTCAGTTGCTTTCCAACAAATCAAGTACAGTTCCTGCCACACATTTAGTACATGAAACTATGTTGCCACTCCTCAAGTAGCACTTCCAGGGAGTCCAGGTTGGGATGATTGCATCAAAAATGGTATTTGTTAACTTGTAGCTGATCCCACATCCCTTCGCTCGCCTCCCAAACAAAGACCTATCCCCTGGCCATCACCAAATATCACTCCAATCGATACTCACTACCGGGCGTCCCGGTTTTGTTACAAATAAGGAGCCAGCAGTTCGGGTTCTCGCCACATAGAGCTATTTTACAATTGTTTCCACGGACCTCTGTACCTCGATATTTGCAGGTACTGGACTTACTTACTCCAAGCCTGCACAATTTGCTATGGAATGGAATATCAAACGATAATAAGATTAAAAACTAACTATCTCACCTGCTTCCCCTGTGCATCGCTGTCTTTTGATCTAGCTTAACACCGTCGCTTTACCCTACCCGCCCGACCTGTGTCCGCAAGCTAATTCACCCTTAAATCATGTGGTCCTCCTATGAAGTTGGCCGTTTATCCCCATCTGGCGCTCCCACTCACTCAAAGCCCTTGAATGTAGAGTTCGATTTCGGTAACCCTTGAATGTAGAGTTCGATTTCGGTAACCCTTGAATGTAGAGTTCGATTTCGGTAGCCCTTGAATGTAGAGTTCGATTTCGGTAACCCTTGAATGTAGAGTCCATTTTCGGTAGCCCTTGAATGTAGAGTTCGATTTCGGTAACCCTTGAATGTAGAGTTCGATTTCGGTAACCCTTGAATGTAGAGTTCGATTTCGGTAACCCTTGAATGTAGAGTTCGATTTCGGTAACCCTTGAATGTAGAGTTCGATTTCGGTAACCCTTGAATGTAGAGTTCGATTTCGGTAACCCTTGAATGTAGAGTTCGATTTCGGTAACCCTTGAATGTAGAGTTCGATTTCGGTACCCTTGAATGATCTTCGATTTCGGGGGTAACGCCTTGAATGTAGCGTTCAATTTCGGTAACCCTTGAATGTAGCGTTCGATTTCAGTAACCCATTTCGTTTTGGTGATATGTGGCCCATTTGCCAGGTGCCAGAGCCATTTTCAGTAAGTTACCATTGCTATTTTATTTGTATTTAATCCAAAATGTTCAAACTATTTCTCCCCAATGACTTTAATAAGTTCAGAAGATTGTAAAAAACTGAACTTTAGAAATCTCTAATAGACAAATTGGATAGACAAAAGGACACTTTTCACCGATTTGGCTGTGTGCGGTCACTATTCTTTCAACTCTCCATGGATAGAACTGATAGTATATTTGTTTTAATTATATCTTAAAAGCTATTATAAATTTTTTAGTTTCTTTAAAATATGTTTTATGTATTTATTTATTTTTTAAAAGGTAATGGTTGTTGAGTACCATTAAATGTTTTGCTGCATAATTGATTCACCCTACATCTGTCTACTATTGTAATTTTGGGTTTCGGTGGGGGATTTACCTATTTATAATTTTGCATTTGAGGGGTAACATGCCCTTTAAGCATGTTTAAAAAAATAATGAAAAATACAATAGGTCCCTATGTGATGCCTCAATCCTGGCCAACAATTGTAGCATAGTGTTGCATGAACTGGCTGGGTTCTGTTCTGTCTTAAAATTTAGATCATTCTCCCTGTTTTTTCAGTGAATAGCAAAGCAAAATGCATTTAGTTTTTTTATATTAGAATTAGTTTACACACAAACAAGTTAATGTAATTTGACTTGTCTTATCATGCAAAGTGTTGTCACTAATAACATTTTTTATCATTTAAAGGGTTAATTCATGCAAATAATTATGACCTCTTAGGTACATTCATTAAAGAAACTTAATGGGGTTTCAAAGAAATTGTGTGGTCCATGGGGAATAGCATGCTGAGAGGATAATGAAAATCTTTTGACACAGCACTTCTATGAAGAAAGAATAATGGATCAAATTACAAGCTGTGTCATTAAATGCCCATGATCCTATTATGAAATACATTGTTCTTGGATATCTGTTGTATTCAATTAGATCAACTGGACTTGAAATGTAGTTCTTGAAGATGTTTCGCTAGTCATCCGACTGGCTTTCTCAATTCAGAATCACTTGTACAAGAATCTGTGGCAATTATGTACCCTGGAAAATCCCAATTAGCATATCACAGCCAGGTGTTAAGGGTGTGATTAGATAGTGGCTAAGAGGTGTTATAGGAACGCCCAGAGTAAGGTGTTAAAACAGCATTGTACATGGCAGTCATTTGGTGTCGAACCCTCGAACCCCCAACCTCTATTTAGGCTTGGTTTCTTTATTTTCACATAATGGCCTCCTTAACACCTCTCTTGAACCAGTCACGTTCCTTCGCCATATGTTAACATTACATCTTCAAAGGTATGTCCTTTATCCTTAAGATGCAGATACACGGCTGAGTCCTGACCCAGGAATTGGCTCTTCTGTGCTGGGCCATACGTTGATGCAGTTGCTGTTTGGTCTCCCCCACATACAATCAGAGCATTCTTCACTGCACTACTGCACTGCATATAGATGTCGTCTT
Organism: Hymenochirus boettgeri; assembly: GCA_019447015.1. Classification (NCBI taxonomy): domain Eukaryota; kingdom Metazoa; phylum Chordata; class Amphibia; order Anura; family Pipidae; genus Hymenochirus; species Hymenochirus boettgeri. The sequence goes on from CM033477.1 coordinate 62,615,514, forward strand.
TTGTGTTTTGGTAATGGGTCTTTCGGATGTACCAATTGCTGCCTCAGTGACTGTCTGCCATGTACAATGCTGTTTTAACACCTTACTCTGGGCGTTCCTATAACACCTCTTAGCCACTATCTAATCACACCCTTAACACCTGGCTGTGATATGCTAATTGGGATTTTCCAGGGTAACTAATTGCCACAGATTCTTGTACAGTGATTCTGAATTGAGAAAGCCAGTCGGATGACTAGCGAACGTCTTCAAGAACTACATTTCAAGTCCAGTTGATCTAATTGAATACAACAGATATACCATGACCTGGATGAATGAGAACCTTCACAAGCATTGTTCTTGGATCTACAATAGAATATTTATGAGTTTGATTAGTTTTCCTCTGGTTTCATTTCTATAAGTAAATAGAACATTTTATGCTGTAAAACAAAGTGTTTTTAAAATATCTACCAGATAACATGGAGTTACTTTAAACTGAATTCAGATTATGGCACCTGTTTTCTTTTTTAGGCCTGATAAATAGAGATGGCCGAACTTTGAAGAGTTCGGAACGGACCCATTAAAGTCAATGAGTCAATATTTTTCGAAAAGTTCTAATGAAATACAATTAAATATCAATGGTAACAATGTAATGGTTGTGGGGACCTAGGAAAGGTCTGGGGACGTTCTAAAAATCAATTTTACTCTCACTCGCGCTATTTTCGAGCTCGTTCGTCGCTAGGTACCATGTACATTTTACTCGCGGATATCAATGCTCGCCTATAGGCATTAATGGACACTTTACTCGTAGATTCGATGTTCACGCCTAGATACCATGGACATTTTACTTGCGGATTCAATGCTCGTGTATAGGTTTTAATGGACACTTTACTTGCGATTCAATGCTCGCGTATAGGTATAATAGGCATTTTACTCGCACATTCGAATGGTCGAACATTCGATATTTTCGAAAGGATTCGATGCTCGCATTCGCGCCTAGATACCATGGACATTTTACTCGCAGATTCGATGACGCTCATGTATAGGTTTTAATGGACCCTTTACTTGCGGATTCGATGCTCGCGTATAGGTATAATAGGCATTTTACTCGCACATTCGAACGGTCGAACTTAGGGCAACTAGGGCAACTAAATTAATAAGGGGAATGGAGGGGCTTGAATATGCAGGCAGATTAGACAAGTTAGGGCTGTTTACATTGGAGAAGCGGCGGTTGCGTGGGACATGATAACCTTATACAAATATATTAATGGCCCATACAGTGAACTCTCTGGTGCATTGTTCACTATAGGTCATATCAGAGGACTCGTGGACATCCTTTAAGGTTGGAAGAAAAGAAGTTTCATCTTCAAGTTAGGAAGGTTTTTACAGTGAGAACGGTGAAACTGTGGAACTGTCTTCCAGCAGAGGTGGTAATGGCAATTCATTGAATAACTTTAAAAAAGGCCTGGATAAGTTTCTAAAACTAAAAAATATTGAGAATTACTGGTATTAATGCAATAGATCTGGTTGATCCAGGGATACTTTCCGATTGCCGTTTGGAGTCAGGAAGGAATTTTTTCCCCCCTTTTTTTATAGCTGGGGTTTTTTGCCTTCCTCTGGATCAACTGTTAGGTAGGGTTAAAAAAAAAAAAAAAAAAAAAAAAGTGAATAGGTTGGACTTGATGGACGAATGTCTTTATTCAACCTTAATTACTATGAACATTCGATATTTATCGAAAGTCTGAAAATATCGAAAATCCGGGTCCGGAATAGTTCGAGAAGTCCGAATTCGTTCAAATTCGAATAGTTCGAGTTCTAGTCCATCTCTACTGATAAATTTTTAAAGACATCACGATTTAACGATTCAATTAAAAATTTAAAAAATGTAGCATAAAACATATCTATTATGACTTCCAACCAGGCCTTACTAGCAGTTGTAGAAGTTGCCCGTGTACACTTGTGGGTAAAGTATGTGTGTGTTTGGCTTAGATGGATGAGACAGGTGGAAAAAGAAGCGCACAGTTGGTAATGTACGTCATGTATTTAATAGTTATGAGTGGAGGAGGTGACATTGCTAGAGGGACGTATAGCACATGTTTATTGCAAGACTTTATACACAACGTTATCAGTTTTTAGACTTGGAGCATAAATATACAAATGTTGTGGTGAACCTACTCGTGAATATGCTACATGGAATTTGCCATTGGGAAAACTTGTTGATTGCAACAGAATATCTCATTATTTGAGTAACTGACAGGCGTCAGTTTCTCTGTGATGTGCGGCTCTTTGTCTGTGTTGTTAAAGCTGGGCAGACACCTGCCATTGTAGGTAGTGAAATAATAAGTGTGCATGCCACATAATATATATTATGCAATTAAAGCAAAAGTGGTGGGTGGGAAGGGGGGTGGGGCTAGCATAGGGCGTAGGGAGGCATGTGTACAACAGCAAAGGGGTTATTGTTGGTGTCTGCTTTAAGCCGCCAAATGCTAGCATGAAGGAAGTGAGTCAGCTTCATATGCAGTTGGTAAGGGCTGCAAGTTTGGGGAGTGTGCTCATTATGGAGGTCTTTAATTACCCTGACAGTGATTGGTGTAGTATAACTGCCAACACAGAAAAAGGCCTACTAAAAAAAGAGCTCTGTTGGATCTGGTAATATCTAACATTGTGGAAAGTATTATAGATATAAAGGTAACTGGAGGCTTAGGGAATAGTGACCATGAGCAACTAATGTATAAACTGAGGACTGTTGGCCTTGAAGAAAACATTTGTTCATGGATAGAGAACTGGTTATTGGACCACAAACAGAGAGTGGTGGTTAATGGAGCTACATCTATGTGGGCTAAAGTTCTAAGCGGAGTGCCTCAGGGTTCTGTAATGGGGCCGCTTCTGTTTAATCTGTTTATAAATGACTTAGAAGAGGGCATTGAGAGCAAGGTCTCAGTATTTGCTGATGACACTAAACTATGCAGAGCTTTGGAAACTTCCAATGATGTGCAAGTGCTGCAAGCGGACCTAGATAGATTATCAAAATGGGCAGCAAAATGGCAGATGAGATTCAATGTTGATAAATGTAAGGTGATGCATTTGGGATTTAATAATCCCTGTGCTATCTACACCATAAATAACTCTGTGTTAAGTGCATCTGTAATGGAAAAAGATTTGGGGGTTCTGGTAGATAACAGACTTAGCCATAGCAAACAATGCCAGGTAGCAACGGCTAGAGCTAGCAAGATATTGTCTTGTATAAAAGGGGGAATAGATTCAAGAGAGAAAAATATTATTCTCCCTCTTTACAAGGCACTGGTAAGGCCTCATTTGGAATATGCGGTGCAGTTTTGGAATCCCATATACAAAAGGGACATCTTGGAAATTGAGGCAGTTCAGAGAAGGGCAACTAAACTAGGGGAATGGAGGGGCTCAAATATGCAGGCAGATTAGACAAGTTAGGGCTGTTTACATTGGAGAAGCGACGTTTGCGTGGGGACATGATTACCTTATACAAATATATTAATGGGCCATACAATGAACTCTCTGGTGCATTGTTTACTAATAGGTCATATCAGAGGACACGTGGACATCCTCTAAGGTTGGAAGAAAAGAAGTTTCATCTTCAGGTTAGGAAGGGTTTCTTTACAGTGAGAACGGTGAAATTGTGGAACTGTCTTCCGGCAGATGTGGCAACGGCAAGTTCATTGAATAGCTTTAAAAAAGGCCTGGATAAGTTTCTAAAACTAAATAATATTGAGAATTACTGGTATTAATGAATATAGATCTGGTTGATCCAGGGATACATTCCGATTGCCGTTTGGAGTCAGGAAGGAATTTTTCCCCCTTTTTAGCTGGGGTTTTTTGCCTTCCTCTGGATCAACTGTTAGGTAGGGTTAAAAAAAAAAAAAAAAAAAATCGCCCCTTGCACTTTAGTCATAATGATGAAGCCCCATTAACAAATACCTCCTGCTCCTATTCATTAACCAATTTTCTATCCATGTACAAATGTGCCTCCCCAGGCCAACAGACCTTAGCTTATACATTAGTCGCCTATGGACTGTATCAAAAGCCTTTGCAAAATCCCCCCCTCAAAAAACCCACATCTACTGCTATGCGAGAGTCTAAATTTCTACTCTTACTTCCTCATAAAGCCAAGCAAGTTAGTTTGACAAGATCTATTCCTCCTAAATCCATACTGGTTACTACTTATAATGTCATCCTTGAATATACTCTAGAATATGTTCTTATTAAACTTTCCAGTATCTTCCCCACCACTGAAGTTAAACTTACAGCCTGTAATTACCCGGCTGTGAACGACTACCCTTTTTAATATTGGAATAACATCACCCTTTTCAATCCAGAGATACACATCCGGACATGAGTACTGCAAAAATAGAAACAATGGCTTAGATAAAACTGAGCTTAGCTCCCTAAGTACCCGAGTGTATTTTTTCCGGTCCTGGAGATTTATTAATATTAACCTTATTTAGTTCTTTCGTACTATATCCTCAGTTAACCAGAGTGCACTTGCATCTTTTATACCATTATTGCTACTATTCTATGATATCTGTACTTGGATTTCTATAGTATACAGTGGGAAAAAAATATTTCAGACATTTGCTTTATCGCTATCTTCTCTAACTAACTTATCCCATTAATTAATGTGCCACATTTTCAGTCCTCATCTTCTTACTATTAATATACTTAAAAAAATTTAGGCTTAGTGAGCTTGTTCAGCTATCCTAATTTCATATTTTTAGCTAGTTTGATTCTTACACTCCTTTTATAGTTTTTATAATCCTTAAAGGCCCTTTGCTTTTTCCTCTGAATTCAGCCATATGGGCATGGATTTATTTTTTTTACAGTTATTTCACAAGGGTATAAATTTAGATGTGGAATGGCTTTAAATCCCTATAACACAGTCCACTTCTGTTTCAGTACCTTTACCTGATAATACCTTATCCCAGTTGACATTCTGAAGAGCTGCTTTAACATGGGAAAATTTGCTTTCCCAAATTAGGTCTTTGTTAACTCAGGCCACTTTTCCTTTCAATAACATACTCCAAACCATACTATTCATAGTAACATAGTAACTAGTAATTAAGGTTGAATAAAGACATACGTCCATCAAGTCCAACCTATTCACCTTCTTTAAGTTGCTACCTGGCATTGTTTGCTATGGCTAAGTCTGTTATCTACCAGAACCCCAAATCTTTTTCCATTACAGATGCACTTAACACAGAGTTATTTATGGTTGTAGATAGCACAGGGATATTAAATCCCAAATGCATCACCTTACATTTATCAACATTGAATCTCATCTGCCATTCTGCTGCCCATTTTGATAATCTATCTAGGTCGCTTGCAGCACTTGCCATCATTGGAAGTTTCCAAAGCTCTGCATAGTTTAGTGTCCATCAGCAAATACTGAGACCTTGCTCTCAATGCCCTCTTCTAAGTCTCATTAAAACAGATTAACAGAACGGCCCCATTACAGAACCCTGAGGCACTCCGCTTAGAACTTTAGCCCACATAGATGTAGCTCCATTAACCACCACTCTCTGTTTGCGGTCAATAACCAGTTCTCTATCCATGAACAAATGTTTTCTTCAAGGCCAACAGTCCTCAGTTATACATTAGTTGCTCATGGTCACTATTCCCTAAGCCTCCAGTTACCTTTATATCTATATACTTTCCACAATGTTAGATATTACCAGATCCAACAGAGCTCTTTTTTTAGTAGGCCTTTTTCTGTGTTGGCAGTTATACTACACCACACTGTCAGGGTATATAAAGACCTCCATAATGAGGACACATCCCCAAACTTGCAGCAGCCTTACCAACTGCATATGAAGCTGACTCACTCTTCAGCTAGCATTTGGCGGCTTAAAGCGACACCAACAATAACCCCTTACTGTTGTACACAGCCTCCCACGCCCTATGCTAGCCCCACCCCCCTTCCCACCCACCACTTTGCTTGTATTGCCATTTAATATGGCTAGAGCTAGCAAGATATTGTCTTGTATAAAAGGGGGAATAGATTCAAGAGAGAAAAATATTATTCTCCCTCTTTACAAGGCACTGGTAAGGCCTCATTTGGAATATGCGGTGCAGTTTTGGAATCCCATATACAAAAGGGACATCTTGGAAATTGAGGCAGTTCAGAGAAGGGCAACTAAACTAGGGGAATGGAGGGGCTCAAATATGCAGGCAGATTAGACAAGTTAGGGCTGTTTACATTGGAGAAGCGACGTTTGCGTGGGGACATGATTACCTTATACAAATATATTAATGGGCCATACAATGAACTCTCTGGTGCATTGTTTACTAATAGGTCATATCAGAGGACACGTGGACATCCTCTAAGGTTGGAAGAAAAGAAGTTTCATCTTCAGGTTAGGAAGGGTTTCTTTACAGTGAGAACGGTGAAATTGTGGAACTGTCTTCCGGCAGATGTGGCAACGGCAAGTTCATTGAATAGCTTTAAAAAAGGCCTGGATAAGTTTCTAAAACTAAATAATATTGAGAATTACTGGTATTAATGAATATAGATCTGGTTGATCCAGGGATACATTCCGATTGCCGTTTGGAGTCAGGAAGGAATTTTTCCCCCTTTTTAGCTGGGGTTTTTTGCCTTCCTCTGGATCAACTGTTAGGTAGGGTTAAAAAAAAAAAAAAAAAAAATTAAAGAAGGTGAATAGGTTGGACTTGATGGACGTATGTCTTTATTCAACCTTAATTACTATGTTACTATGTTACTATGAAATAGTATGGTTTGGAGTATGTTATTGAAAGGAAAAGTGGCCTGAGTTAACAAAGACCTTTAATTTCGGGAAAGCAAATTTTCCCATGTTAAAAGCAGCTCTTCAGAATGTCAACTGGGATAAGGTATTATCAGGTAAAGGTACTGAACAGAAGTGGACTGTGTTATAGGCGATTTTAAGCCATTCCACATCTAAATTTATACCCTTGTGAAATAACTGTAAAAAAAAATAAATCCATGCCCATATGGCTGAATTCAGAGGAAAAAGCAAAGGGCCTTTAAGGATTATAAAAACTATAACAAGGAGTGTAAGAATCAAACTAGCTAAAATTAATGAAATTAGGATAGCTGAACAAAGCATCACTAAGCCTAAATTTTTTTAAAAGTATATTAATAGTAAGAAGATGAGGACTGAAAATGTGGCACCATTAATTAATGGGGATAAGTTAGTTACAGAAGATAGCGATAAAGCAAATGTCTGAAATATTTTTTTCCCACTGTATACACTATAGAAAATCCAAGTACAGATATCATAGAATATAGTAGCAATAATGGTATAAAAGATGCAAGTGCACTCTGGTTAACTGAGGATATAGTACAGAAAGAACTAAATAAGGTTAATATTAATAAATCTCCAGGACCGGATAAAATACATCCTCGGGTACTTAGGGAGCTAAGCTCAGTTTTATCTAAGCCATTGTTTCTTATTTTTGCAGATTCCCTCATGTCCGGATGTGTATCTCTGGATTGGAAAAAGGCTGATGTTATTCCAATATTCAAAAAGGGTAGTCGTTCACAGCCGGGTAATTACAGGCCTGTAAGTTTAACTTCAGTGGTGGGGAAGATACTGGAAAGTTTAATAAGGGAACATATTCTAGAGTATATTTCAAGGACTGACATTATAAGTAGTAACCAGTATGGATTTAGGAGGAATAGATCTTGTCAAACTAACTTGCTTGGCTTTTATGAGGAAGTAAGTAGAAATTTAGACTCTCGCATAGCAGTAGATGTGGGTTTTTTGAGGGGGGGATTTTGCAAAGGCTTTTGATACAGTCCCCCATAGGCGACTAATGTATAAGCTAAGGTCTGTTGGCCTGGGGAGGCACATTTGTACATGGATAGAAAATTGGTTAATGAATAGGATGCAGGGAGTATTTGTTAATGGGGCTTCATCATTATGGACTAAAGTGCTAAGTGGGTGCTACAGGGTTCTGTGTTGGGGCCGCTTCTATTAAATCTATTTATTAATGATTTGGAAGTGGGTATTGTCAGCAAGGTTTTTGTGTTTGCTGATGACACAAAACTTTGTCGACCATTAAAAACTTCAGAGGATGTGCAATTGTTGCAGGGGGATCTAGATAAATTGTCACATTGGGCTGCTAAGTGGCACATGAGATTCAATGTTAATAAATGTAAGGTGATGCATTTTGGACTTAAAAATCCTTGTGCTGTTTATACTATAAATGGCCCTGTTGGAAAGGGGTCTTGGAGTTTTGGTGGATAACAAACGTAAAGGAAGCAAGCAGTGCAATGCAGTGCAATTTTGGAATCCTGTGTACAAAAATGACATCTTTGAAATGGAAAGGGTTCAGAGAGGGGCAACTAAGCTAATAAGGGTATTGGGGGAGCTTGAATATTAAGAGAGACTGGAAACTTGACAATTATGTACGCTGGAGAAAAGGCGCTTGCGTGGGGATATGATTACTGTGTATAAATACATTAACAGACCATACAATATACTATCAGGAGCATTGTTCACCAATAGAGCATGTCAGAGGATACGTGGACATCCCTTAAGACTTGAAGAAAAAAAGTTTAGGCTTCAAGTTCGGAAAGGGTTTTTCACTGTGAGAATGGTAAATCTATGGAACTGTCTTCTAGTGGATGTTGTTATAGCAGGTTCATTGGTCAGTTTAAAAAAAAGCTGGATGAGTTTCTGCAAACAAGGAATGTTGCAAGTTACTGGTATTGACACATAAAGTAGAGTTGATCCAGGGAAATTTCTGATTGCCACTTGGGAGTCAGGAAGGAATTTTTTTCCCCCTTCATAAATTTGGTGGGTTTTTTTTGCCTTCCTCTGGATCAACAGTTAGGCAGGAAATAAGAATATTGATAGACTGGAAATAGTGGTATAAGGAAGGGGATGCCACACAGAGTAACTGCTGAACAAACTTTATTCCAACATGTTTCGGTCCACAAGCAGACCTTTATCAAGTGATACAATCACCAAATGCTGCACTGCTTAAAACAAATCCCCACACCCACCCCTTGCTCCTATTGGTAGGAGTGACCATCCAATGAAACAAAGTGTCCAATCAATGAAAATGTCCAATCAATAAAAGTCTATTGGAAACCACCCGTGCTGAGAATCCACATGAATCCACGTTACCACCACCACTGGGAGCCTACTAGTGAAAAACATACATAGTGCATATATACAATGTATAAACAATGTATTGAAAAACACAATATGCATAAATGCTATATTTAGCCTAATGCAAACAATGAACTTATTGATTCTATGTCTATGTTCATAGTACCAACTCTACATTTTATACTTAGCTCTCTATGATTGTTGGTACTGGATACATTTCTTTAATTCTGGTAATTCCTGAGGAAACAAAGAAACATCCTTTAGGTATGTACAATATCCCAAAACGGCGCCAAGGAGACAGACCTCCTTGGCAATAGAGCCCCTTGTAAGCACTCACACACTTGTACCACTCAATAGAATAACGATCCTCTGGTCATGCAAAAAGGTGATTTATTGCAACACAAAAATAACTCTACCACCAATTCCCACCAATACCACATATCATAAAATGCATAAAACATGTATCAATAATTGCACAGTTACCTCTTTTCTCATAATAGTACCTATGGGTATTGCACACTATTTTATAAAACACAGATACCATTAGTTATTACACAGACTCTATTTGTAGCATTTCAGTTGCTTTCCAACAGAATCAAAGTAACAGTTCCTGCCACACATTTAGTACATGAAACTATGTTGCCACTCCTCAAGTAGCACTTCCAGGGAGTCCAGGTTGGGATGATTGCATCAAAAATGGTATTTGTTAACTTGTAGCGTGATCCCACATCCCGTTCGCCTCCCAAACAAGACCTATCCCCTGGCCATCACCAAATATCACTCCAATCGATACTCTACCGGGCGTCCCGGTTTTGTTACAAATAAGGAGCCAGCAGTTCGGGTTCTCGCCACATAGGAGCTATTTACAATTTGTTTCCACGGACCTCTGTACCTCGATATTTGCAGGTACTGGGACTTACTCCAAGCCTGCACAAATTTGCTATGGAATGGAATATCAAACGATAATAAGATGAAACTATCTCACCTGCTCCTGTGCATCGGCTGTCTCTTTACCCGGACTGTCCGCAAGCTAATACACTTAATCATGGGTCTCCTATGAAGTTGGCGTTATCCCTCTGCGCTCCCACTCACCCGCTCACCACGATAACGTCCTGTTATATTTGTGATTTGTAACGTCCTGCAACATACAAATGTGTCTGGTTTTTGATACATACCTAAAGGATGCTTCTTTGTTTTCTCAGGAATTTCCAGAATTGAAGAAATGTATCCAGTACCAACAATTATAGAGAGCTAAGTATAAAATGTAGAGTTGGTAGTATGAACATAGACATAGACATAGAATCACTAAGTTCGTTGTTTGCATTAGGCTAAATGTAGCATTTATGCATATTATGTTTTTTCAATACATTGTTTATATATTGTATATATACACTATCTATGTTTTTCACTAGTAGGCTCCCAGTGGTGGTGGTAAAGTGGATTCATGTGGATTCTCAGCACGGATGGTTTCCAATAGACAATTATTGATTGGACATTTTCATTGATTGGACACTTTGTTTCATTGGACGGTCACTCCTACCAATAGGAGCAAGGGGTGGGTGTGGGGATTTGTTTTAAGCAGTGCAAAACATGTCGGAATAAAGTTTGTTCAGCAGTTATACTGCATGGCGTCCCCTTCCTTATACCACTATTTGCAGTTGCCATACTGCTGGGTACAGAGCAGTCGGATGGGAGCGACCCTTTAACTCACCTGGCAGCGAAGTGTGCATTACCTATTCATGTTATTGCTAGACTGGGTTGGATTGGATGGACGTATGTCTTTATTCAACCTCAATTACTATACTAAACTAATAACTGCTGGAAACAATAGCACTTTATACAGTGGGTATGAATCGCCACAGTATATTATTATTATCATGGTGGATTTATATAGCAGCAACATATTCCGTAGCACCGGGAAACCGGAGTGCCCGGAAGAAACCCATGCAAGCATGGGTAGAACATACAAACTCCTTGCAGATATGTCCAAGGGTGGAATCGAACTCAGGACTTCAGTGCTGCAAGGCAACAGTGCTAACCACTGAGCCACCATGCTGCCCTATATTACAGTATAACAGAGTGAAAGTTATGATTACTGACATTTTGAAATTGCAAATATGCAATTTGCATTTAAGCAATAAACTACCAACTTCTTTCTTCCATATAATGAAACTGTGGGTAATAGTTAATTGAAAAACATTGGGTACTGACAAACACAGCACATGGTACAGAAGTTTCATTTAGTTTTAAGTCTCTTGGAACACTTTATATTAGAAACAGTGGATATGTAACCATTATGGTATCCAATATACTTAATATACATTTTGTAATGAATGGATACAAAAATTAAGAAAATATTATTAAGATACTAATATTAATGGAAGAGAAAAGCATTAAACCAGTGCTTTGGCTCAAACAAAATCTGTAAACCAAGGTAGAAGAGATTGGAATGTATTGATGTCATAATGGCCCATATTTATGGAAATGCAGTACTCCTCAGAGAAGGGCAAGATTGCCCACATTTATAAATGGATACTGCAAACATTATTACATTCTACAGAAAATAGTTTCAATACATTTTGTAGCTTTTCTTATCAAAAATAACTACAATTTCCCTTAAATGGTAAAATCATCCTTTGTAGAAATCTGGGCTCATTTAACAGTAAAAATTTGCAAGGTTATCCAACAAAGGAAAGAAAATAAGAGGAGCACACTACTGATGTGATTTCACAATTTATTTGTGCAAAAACATCAAAATAAATTGCAAGGTGCCATCTGTATTGCAAGGTGCCATCTGTATAAATTCTCTTAATTTTTCCAGTATTCATAATTACTATAGCCTTCCTGACAACCATATAGGAAATTATTTACCTGCAAAACAGTACCAACAGTTTTTAAAATAATACCTGACGGCGCAAATACACAATAGGTTAAACAAAAGAAAAGGCCATATTTATAAAGACACAGTATCGCTCTTTTATGACTGTGATCATAATTGTACAGTAAATTAACGCTTGTAATTTTTCCCTACATCAGTGACACCATCCCAAAGGTTCTTTAAGATGGATGTACAAAGCCTCCCAAAAATCCTATATTTTCTGTGGTTGGAAGAAGGTAATTACTAATGATGGCTTTAGTGGCCCCAAGGACATAAAGTTATTGTGAAAAGGACCCCAGGATTAAGGCCAAGAGCAGTACTCGGTGGACTCCCTTTTAGATCCCCCACTACCAAGGATAAGGTTCCCCCCCTGAAATAAAAATGCAGCGGAATATAAGTTATAGTATAACATATATAACTTATTTTATATAGTACAAAACCAGCTAAATAACTGCTGCACTGTCTAAGTTAATCCTATTTACTAAAAGACAGCTGTAAATATGCATGGACGCCACACCCATCTGTGCTCACCCGTGATATCTAACCGCCACCCACCGGTGGGTCCAGGTGGAGGGGTTGGGGTGCGAGCATCCAACATGGAACCCCTCGGTTCCAAAATCCGAAAGATCTGTCTGAATCCGGACATATCCTCCAGATTTTGGGACTTTGAAAGTACGGGAGCCTCCAACGTTCGAAAATGATTGAAAGTACGATCTGAGAACATTTTCGAGTTTCCGATTGTATTTTCGAAAAATCGAACGTTCAAGGCTATTTTTGATAATTTTCAAAAATAGCCTTGAACATTTGAAAATCTTTCAATAATTTTCGAATGTTCAAGGTATTTTAGATAATTATCGAAAATAGCCCCATACTTTCGAAAATTCTCGAAAATTCGTTCCAGTTTCATATTTTTGGATATTCCGGATTTTCCGGAGATCCGGGAATTCGAAAACGGAACGAAAATAGTGAGTTTCAGCCATCTCTACAGATAACATCCCACCTATATTTAGTTGAAGACTGAAACGAAAACAAAAAAAATGTATAATAAGTTCTGCCTGCAGATAAATGGAAATAATTAATTATTTTAAATTAATATCCTATGGCTCTACTGACTCTACATAGTTCACAGGATCCTATAACAGGGCTGTAGCATGATGTCAATACAGTCCAAAGTTACACTCCAGCACACACACTCACTCACTCACTCACTCTCTCTCTCTATTTAAATTACCGCCGCACATCGCTGCAGAAAATTCATTATTATCCCCATATTTAAAAAGTGGACCATCAGTGCAGCGATGATTCGAACATCTTTATTTACTATCACTTTTCTGGTCTCAGCTCTGTGAGCATAACCCATGATTATATGCAAACTAAACTTTTGTTATATTTTATTTACTGATAAATCGCAGCTTCAGAAAAAAATGAAACAGCATGTGACATTACATACACAAACCTACCATTTTATAGATTTTGCAAAAAGTGCCAATGAATAACATTAGCAATAAATCATGCTCGTACTTCTTTATATAAAATACCCTTTCCTCAAAAATACTGTAAAGAGCTGAAAGCTGATATACGTTATCTACACTGCAGACTGTTGACACACAGTTTTTATAATACTGTAACTTTCACATTTGTAATTCTATTAAAGAGGCATTTCACCTTTTTCCACTGGGTAGAGAATAACTTCTTCCTACAGACTCTTAATATTAATCAATCAATGTCTTCTTGATTTATGCACAAAATCCTGTAACTAATAAAAGAAAATCAGCAAAGGAAATGTACATCATGGTTAGGGACTTTTTGCAGAAAAGAAGCATTTTTATTCTTAACTACACGTGCCCTTTTTCACAATAAACTGCAAAAACAGCAATTACACATAGACACACATAACTATCAATATAATATATTACTTCAAAGAAGCATATCTTTATTAAGAAAATACATATTTACTTTCAACACAAAACTGAAATATATTATGCGTAATAATCCCATCGTCTGTGTCTGACCAGGAAAGGGAAAGGCCACACCACTATTAATTTTTTCATGTGTCATATGGGCTAAAATATTTCAATGATTGTAAAACAGTTAACTGACAAACAATGGGATGTTAGCAAGTTGACCTTTGTATGGGTAAATAAAGTCAACTAAGAAGTATGCACACTTCTGATAATTGTGAAGTTGAAATATGGCATTTTATTCCCATATTTAATATCAATCATACTGTATACTTCTGCAAAATGCCTAGAAAGAGTAATAGGAGTGATTTGTAAAAAATGTTCCCCCACTATAAAAATCATATTTTTACAGTGTTTCATAATATGATTTGTAAAAATTGGAATATTGACCAATCATATTAGGGTTTTTTTCTATGTGTGATTTTTAACCGAGCATATCTGTCTGAGTCAGTAGGTTACCTGACCCTCCTCATAACATACCAATAAGGGGGGCATAATACAGGTATCCATTCCTGCCTGCAGTGTTCTAAATAGGCATGCTGCCTGAATGGACTCATTGCCATGCTATATTTATTTTCAACTGTTAGGTTGCACAGACATTAGAATAGGGACCTAGCCCAGGGACTTCTGACTAATTGTGACTAGAAGAAGAACTGGCCGGGTTTAGTTGTGCCCCAGATACCCTGAGGGTTAGTTTGGATGTGGAGAGGTTTCACCCACCCCATCTTTACAGGGCTATTATAGGTTACTTGATTTTATTATCCTTGCCCTGTCTTCCCCTATTTATACCCAATACTTATGTGTGCTCCCACTATTTGCTTTTAAGTGTATAGTGTTTGTTTTTTAATTTTAATGCATATCTAATAAAAATCTTAGGTTTTAATTATTTTTTTTCCTCTGGACTGTGCCATTGGATAGGATAAACTTTATAGGGGGATACTTTCTCTGTTTTTTATGTATCTACTGCCATGACAAACTCTAAATAACTAAAAAAATGAATACTGTGTTTATAAAAAAAAATCCTTAATGTCAGTTAACAGTGTGCTCAGTGGGATATAAAGTTTTTCTATATTTTTTGGTTTGTGGCACAGCAAACTTTGAACTGTACTGACTGAGAGCTATTTATATTTATAGGCTTAACTTGGTGTTTATTGACAATTTTAGGCTTATAGGATAGTAAATTTAGTGTACTATGATAGCACAGCTAAACCAGCTCTATGCATAAATAAAACAATAGGTAGGTTATTTATGAAACTGAGATGTAAGATTTTATTTCATATTAAAGAAACTTGCCCTTCAATATGATCCCCTGAGTTACAAAACATAATACCGGACACTTCATATAATTATCCATGGAGGATTTTGGATTGGCAAAGGTATTGCACAGTATATAAAGTACGGACAAATGTGGCCTCATTTACGGAGAGCTGCAACCGCAAAACTAAAACGGAACGGACCTTACACTATAAATCGTTTTTTGCATTCTTTTTTAAGGCATTTAAATTATTTTAATAAAAGAGGAAACATCTTATTAAAACATGTGGCAAATTACATTCTTTACTGTTTTTAAAAATAAGGAAAAAAGTCTCTTTATGTGTTAAGGGGTATATGTAAACAAATAGTAGGGAGATTCACACAGAGCCGCACTTACTCTGGGCAATCTCCGGTAGCAGATGAATCAGGTGAATCTTGCCCACATGTAAGTATTTAACGCCAGCTACGTGCGCACAGCCACGCAGTCTCTGATAAATAGGCTTGCGATGGCTGTCCAAGAGCCTCTTCCAGTACAGTTTACAACTGTAAACGAAGGCTTATAGTTACGCTAACAGATTGTTGTAAATTGGTTAGTGCAACTTTAAGCACTTAAAGATGGCTGCGGCCCCCCTGCGCCTCCTCATATATTACCCCATAAATGTTAGAAAATATTTAACTCAACATAGTTTTACTAAATTGATTTTTGGTTAAAGAATGGGACATATAACATGTCTGAACTAGGGCAAGGGGGCGGGTCCTAAATGGGTTACCACCAAGCAAGCACACTAGAAAGTTTATGAGCAAATATATCCATATATTCTATTATATAGGGATCATATAATAATATATTATGTTATATTATAATATATTATATTATATTTATTCTCCACGTGCCATGATTATCATCACAGTTATCCAATACAGATATCACCTTTACTTTACTTTTGCTATAAAAGTATATTTTTCCTTCTGTTTTACTTTTACATACTGGGAAATCCCCATTAATATTTGTGCTTCATTATCATTAGTGTCTTTCAGAGCTGTCACGCTGACGGTATGCACAGTGGGATATAAAGTTCTTCTACTTTCGTTTTGGTTTGAAGCATAGCAAACTTTGAACTGTACTGATTGAACAGATATTAAGGATAAATGTTGCCCCGTTCCGGCAGAGTAACCTGACCCCTCCCTCCATCCAGTCAATCAAGGCTGTAATTGCTGACATCACAACTAATCATTGACTGCTGTTTCCCCTGCTGCTTCCCCTGCAGATACTTTTTCCAGAAAAATATATAAATATATAGTTACAAATGCATGTAATAAACTGGTAAAAATAGAAGTTAAGATTGCAGGCAGATATCTGACAAGTCACCAGTTTTGTTTTATGGGTAGACATTGGTAAGCTTAAAGGAACACTAAACACATAAAAATGACTAAGTGCCATTCGTTTCTATTATTCACAGGGAGGTGAGAACGCTTATTCCTCACATCCCTGTGAATAAATGACGCTCGGGGGACCAGGAACTTACCTTACCCGCCGCTCCACTCGCAGCCGCTCAGTCTCTGAACAGCTGTTTCTCCCGATCGGGCGCCCTATCTTTTGAATTGGCGCGCATGCACCTAAGATAGGGCACGTGGTCGGGACAGAGCGGCTGTCAGAGACTGAGCGGCTGCGAGTGGAGCGGCGGGTAAGGTAAGTTCCTGGTCCCCCGAGTGTCCTATTATTCACAGGGAGGTGGGAATAAGCGTTCTCACCTCCCTGTGAATAATAGAAACGAATGGCACTTAGTCATTTTTAAGGAGTATTGGAGTTTACAGGTCCTTTAACATATACTCACACATACATTGCTACACACATGGTGTTTAATTAAAAACATATGGTATCGTAAAGTTCTGATACCATAGGCTATCATAAAAATACAGTCATGTGCATACATTTACAGATCATACAACTGTACAATACCAAGTGGTAGTAGACTACCGGTATTGTATAGACTATAATATTGTATAGACGATCATACAATTACATTGTAAAACTAGTGATCTTTGAAGATGCAGTATCATGAAATAGCGTTACAGTGCCTCTATAAATATGGCCCATAATACACTACTATGCACACACATGCAGCACACTCAAATATACTACACACATTTTCTCACATATATACACTACTACTATACACTACTACCCCATACACACATATTTATACGAACTGTTACACACATATACGTACTACGTACACTGTTACACACACATACTCTTACACACATATATATTTATGTTGCTGTACACTAGCTTAGAGTGCCCAAATGACTATCTGCCCTCAAAGTCACATAATGCAATGTTGACAATCAGAAAACCACCACCAGGATTTCTCAATGTCTCTTCCTGCTCACTAAGCTCCATCAGAGTGCAGTAGGTACAATAAGTACTGTATCTAAACCCAGACTTTTACAGCAATTACTTCAGGCAGCTGCAAGGTTAATGTTGATACGGTTCCTTAAAAAAAGAAAAAAGCAAGCAGAAAGAGGGGATTCCAGGCACTGTGCTGGGCGATATCACAACTCATTGTGTAAGTAGGAAGCACCCCCTGTTATGCTGCTTTAAGTTTGCAACTGGAGTAAATTTAATGCTAGGAGTGTGCTCTCTTTAATAGAGAACACTTTTATGGTTTCCTCTTTAAGGAAGATTCATGTGTGGAACCAGGAACATTTTAGAAAAACATGCAGAATTGATATGTCTGATGCACATATAACTTAGACATTCACTGCTGTTTTTTTTTTATAATTTAGCCTTATGTGTACAGTCAATGGCACACACAATTGCAATTGCTTATATTTATTTACTTTTATGCATCTCAAGGGTCTATATGTTGTACTACAATATATCATCATACAGCTGCAATAGTTGCTATGAACTTACACGGCTATTCAATAAAAGTTCTTATCGTTTAAAATGTTGCTAATTTTGCCCCAACCAATCAGATGTTATCTTTCAATATTAAATAAGATCTGATCGGTTGGGGCAAAATTAGCACCATTTTAAACTATAACTTTTATTGAATAACCCTGTTAATCTATATATCCTGTTTTAGTATATTCATTCAGTGTCTTTAAAAAAATGTATTTCCATAATATTATAAGGCCACACAGAGATATTTCCTTAAAATTAGAATGATTCTATTGAACAAAAAAAATTAGAATTGCAATTTTTTCATTAGTCTCGATTGTAACGCAGGATGCCAAAGGGAAGTAATGTACTGGACCATATTGAATCTCCTCAATTATATATTAAAATAAAATGTACTTTATATATGTACCTATTTATGTATATGTACAAATCTTATTGAATATATGCAAATTAGATAATATCTATTACACACAACTCTATATATAGAGGCACACATATTATCTAAAGCTTTTAATAGTTATTTTTATTTTGCCTTAAAATTAAGTTAATACAATGCAAAATAACATTTAAATGAGAAAAAAACAAAATGTATTTGCTTACCTAAATTACCCATATCTTGAATATGAGTTTTGCTATTTTTAATAAACATTAGGGACATTTACAAAAAAAGTTTTCTTGAATGCACTCTTTTATACTTAAATCCTGTTACATAATGTAAATCACTTCCATAATTATACACACACATATATATATTGAAAGATATTACACTTACCTCCTCCCCGCTCCTTTTCATTTTCTGTGCTTTGTAGTTACACTCTATATTTACTTAGTGCCGCTCCGCTCCCTCTCCTGTAAGTTCCGCTCCCTCTCCGTCAGCAACGAGCGTGTCTTCCTATTGGATGCATTGCGGAAGCAGAAGTAATGACAACAAGGTGGTTAAAATAACAAACTATTAAAATAACAGGCATGTATGTCAAATTTCTTTATTAAAAACAACATTCATTTCCATATGCATAAATGAAACCTTCAAAAAAATAATTAAAAAGGTCATTATTTAATTGTTACAAATAAACATTGTTCAATTACCAAAAGTGTATTGCCAACCACTTCCAAAAGTGGATGTGGATTGGCCAGTTCCTATATAAGAGGCACACACTATATACCCATGGATAAAAAAGGCAAAAGTATATCTCTTTCAAACTGCTTTATTTTCGCTGTGACACTCTTGAATACGGTTATACATCGCAAAACCAATATATATCTTACTCCCCTATACACACGGAATCTTAGTATATTTGCATAATGCTACATATATATATACATAGAACATTGAGGCTGAGGGGCCATGAACATAAATGGTATATACGGTATCCTTACCACTCCCCTAGACTTTTACATACACGGTTCATATACAATTAGGGTCATGATCAGAGTCCCGATTAACACTGCATCTTGTCCTTCCAAAGTCAGATACTCCAATCGTAACACCTCTTAATCTCCAGTGCACTTTTAAGTCACCTAAGCGGCGAAGATCATGTGAGTAGGCCATAAGTGTAATATTTGGGTGTACCTTTATAAAGACATATCATAGTATCCAAGCAAATATCTTCTTAACCGTTATTCAGGAGGGACTTAATTGTATTTTCACGGAGTAGCACTTCTCCCTGTACCTTTCCAAAGATCATTCGGCCAATGACATTAGGGTTCTTCGCCTGTCCCGAGGCTTAGTGCCTCAAGTCAGAATCCCCAGGCTATTCAATAAAAGTTCTTATCGTTTAAAATGTTGCTAATTTTGCTCCAACCAATCAGATGTTATCTTTCAAATATTAAATAAGATCTGATCGGTTGGGGCAAAATTAGCACCATTTTAAACTATAAGAACTTTTATTGAATAACCCTGTTAATCTATATATCCTGTTTTAGTATATTCATTCAGGTCTTTAAAAAAATGTATTTCCATAATATTATAAGGCCACACAGAGATATTTCCTTAAAATTAGAATGATTCTATTGAACAAAAAAAAAATTAGAATTGCAATTTTTTCATTAGTCTCGAATTGTAACGCAGGATTGCACAAAGGGAAGTAATGTAACTGGACCATATTGAATCTCCTCAATTATATATTAAAATAAAATGTACTTTATATATGTACCTATTTATGTATATGTACAAATCTTATTGAATATATGCAAATTAGATAATATCTATTAACACACAACTCTATATATAGAGGCACACATATTATCTAAAGCTTTTAATAGTTATTTTTATTTTGCCTTAAAATTAAGTTAATACAATGCAAAATAACATTTAAATGAGAAAAAAACAAAATGTATTTGCTTACCTAAATTACCCATATCTTGAATAATGAGTTTTTGCTATTTTTAAATAAACATTAGGGACATTTACAAAAAAAGTTTTCTTGGGAAATGCACTCTTTTTATACTTAAATCCTGTTACATAATGTAAAGTCACTTCCATTAATTTATACACACACATATATATATTGAAAGATATTACACTTACCTCCTCCCCGCTCCTTTTCTTATTTCTGTGCTTTGTAGTTACACTCATATATTTACTTAGTGCCGCTCCGCTCCCTCTCCTGTAAGTTCCGCTCCCTCTCCGTCAGCAACGAGCGTGTCTTCCTATTGGATGCATTGCGGAAGCAGAAGTAATGACAACAAGGTGGTTAAAATAACAAACTATTAAAATAAAACAGGCAAGTATGTCATATTTCTTTATTAAAAACAACAATTCATTTCCATATGCATAAATGAAACCTTCAAAAAAATAATTAAAAAGGTCATTATTTAATTGTTACAAATAAACATTGTTCAATTACCAAAAGTGTATTGCCAACCACTTCCAAAGAGTGGATGTGGATTGGCCAGTTCCTATATAAGAGGCACACACTATATACCCATGGATAAAAAAGGCAAAAGTATATCTCTTTCAAACTGCCTTTATTTTCGCTGTGGACACTCTTGAATACGGTTATACATCGCAAAACACATATATATCTTACTTCCCCTATACACACATGAATCTTAGTATATTTGCATAATGCTACATATATATATACATAGAACAATTGAGGCTGAGGGGCCATGAACATAAGATGGTATATACGGTATCCTTACCACTCCCCTAGACTTTTACATACACGGTTCATATACAATTAGGGTCATGATCAGAGTCCCGATTAACACTGCATCTTGTACCTTTCCAAAGTCAGATACTACAATCGTAACACGCTCTTAATTCTCCAGTGCACTTTTAAGTCACCTAAGCGGCGAAGATCATGTGGAGTAGGCCATAAGTGTAATATTTTGGGTGTACCTTTATAAAGACATATCATAGTATCCAAGCAAATATCTTCTTAACCGTTATTCAGGAGGGACTTAATTGTATTTTCACGGAGTAGCACTTCTCCCTGTACCTTTCCAAAGATCATTCTGCCAATGACATTAGGGTTTCTTCGCCGTCCCGAGGCTTAGTGCCTCAAAGTCAGAATCCCCTAAACATGACGATAGGTGTTTGGTGAGGCTGAGGGGCTAATGGCGGAGGAGCCCGACCCTGGACATGAACTTGTCAATTGAACTATGCGGCGTCCATTCAGGAGTTTGTGAGTATGGTCATATGTATGGTGTAAATTGTGTGTACATGAATCGGGGAGAAAGATTAATGCGGAGGAGGTGGACAGGGGGAAGAGGATAGTGCTGCTGGGCGGTGTAGTAAGACCTGATACCCGTCACTGAAAATTTGGTTGACTCGGGACAGGCAAAGAAACCCTAATGTCATTGGCAGAATGATCTTTGGAAAGGTACAGGGAGAAGTGCT
Organism: Hymenochirus boettgeri; assembly: GCA_019447015.1. NCBI lineage: Eukaryota > Metazoa > Chordata > Amphibia > Anura > Pipidae > Hymenochirus > Hymenochirus boettgeri. The sequence goes on from CM033477.1 coordinate 62,637,460, forward strand.
ACTCCGTGAAAATACAAGATATATACCATCTTATGTTCATGGCCCCTCAGCCTCAATTGTTCTATGTATATATATATGTAGCATTAGGCAAATATACTAAGATTCATGTGTGCATAGGGGAAGTAAGAAATATATGTGTTTTGCGATGTATAACCGTATTCAAGAGTGTCCAATAAATAAAGGCAGTTTGAAAGAGATATACATTTGCCTTTTTTATCCATGAGTATATAGTGTGTGCCTCTTATATAGGAACTGGCCAATCCACATCCACTCTTTGGAAGTGGTTAGCAATACACTTTTGGTATACTAAATTTCCTAGAGGCACCTTCCTATTTGGAGTAATTTCTAGCCTTATGGGTGGTATTAGGGAGGAGCACTACACCACATAGTATTAAACATTGTTCAATTGTTTGATATATAGAAACATGCGTGTTCCATACACACAAATAAAACTATAAACAATCCAAATATCCTACAAACATAATATCATGTGTTGCATAACATGTGTCCCTAGATTACATTTTTGACAACAATAAAACTATATACATTTACATATATATTTACATATAATTGTAAATATATAATTCCAAACAGTGTTCAGGGTGAGGAGATAAACCACTTGGTCATCACCCCTGTGTTGAAGTTTTATTTGGAAAAATGTTTATTTAATATTCTAATGTCCTGACAACCTTAATATCTGCACCAACTTGCTTCTTGCCAGGCAAGTCTTTACATTGGTTATGACCCAGGGTAAAAAGGAGGACATAAAAGAGGGTTTTTTTCTGCTATTAAATTTAAACACAGAGGTGAGGAACAAATGTTCTATTTGCTTACCGTGGGGAGAATGGGAGAGGATTGGGCTGGGGAGGGTATAATAAGGTGTCCAAATGTATAGGTTTTTACAGAAATTTAGATTCTGGAGCAACACTTCTATTTCCAAGTACAGAAGAGAAGACATGTTTCTACAACAAAAAAATACATTGTTAAAAAGTGTAAAAATAAAGGTTATTTACCTCTGTATTCACTAAAGAATCCTAGTCCTTATAGCAGGGACTGTAATAATATGAAGGGTATAAATGAGAAATATCCACTCTGGTTGACAGAGGATATGGTACGTAAACAATTAGACAAAGTTAATATCAATAAAGCGCCAGGACCGGATGGAATACATCCATGGATCTAAAGAGAGCTTAGTCCTGTTTTAGCTAGACCACTGTTTCTTATCTTTTCAGATTCACTTTTATCTGGCGATGTCCCATTGGATTGGAAAACAGCCAATGTAATACCAACAATTCCAACTTTCGTAACAGCAGAGTAAGCTGTGTATATGCAGCACCCCGTAAGGACAAACTGTCACCAGATCCTGTTCAAATGCAATAAAAACTAAGACTTTATTGTAACATATTTAAAAATAACAGACAAGGCTGCCTGACACGTTTCGAGCGTCCTCAACGTTCTTAATCATAGGCTCACTGTTCCACCTGGTCCATGTAATACCAATATTCAAAAAGGGTAGTCGTTCACAGCCTGGTAGCTATAGACTTGTAAGCCTAACATTAGTGGTATGGAAGGTGTTGGAAACTTTGTTACAGGATCATATCTTGACTTTGGCTTCAGAACTGATCTTATTAGTAGTAGTCAGCTTGGATTTATGAGAAATTGATTGTGCCAGACAAATTTATTTGGTTTTTATGAAGAAGTGAGTAAGAATTTAGATTCTGGCATAACAGTCAATGTAGTATACAAACAGTAGTGGTCAATGTCGCAAACAGTAGTGGTCAATGGAGCTACATCCATGTGGGCTAAAGTAAAGTGGAGAAACCTAAGGATTTTCTCTTTAATCTGATTATAAATGACTTAGAAAAGGGCATTGAGAGCAAGGTCTCTGTCTTTGCTGATGACAATAAACTGTGCAGAGCTTTGAAAACTTCAAACGATGTGCAATTGCTGCAAGCTGACCTAGATAGATTATCAAAATGGGCAGCAGAGTGGCAGATTAGATTCAATGTTAATAAATGTAAGTTGACGCATTTGAGGTTTAACAATCCTTGTGCCACCTACACCATAAATAATTCTGTGTTAAGTGAATCCCTAATAGAAAAAGGGTTGGGGTTCTAGTAGATAACAGACTTAGCTGTAGAAAACAATGCCAGGCAGCGACAGCAAGAGCTATCAAGATTTTGTATTGTATAAAAAGAGGGGAATAGATTCAAAGGTGAAAAATATTATTTTTAAGATCCCATATACAAAAGGGACATCTTGAAAATAAAAAGGAGTTCAGAGAAGGGCAACTAAAATTATAAGGGGACTAGATGGGCTTGACTATGCAGGCAGATTAGACAAGTTAGGGCTGTTTTCATTGGAGAAGCGGCGTTTGCACGGTGATATGATCACTTTATACACAATAATAGATCACATCAAAAGGAAGCTAAGAGATCCTTTAAGATTAGAAGAAAAGAAGTTTCACCGTCAGGTTAGGGAAGGTTTCTTGACAGTGAGAACGGTGAAACTGTGGAACTGTCTTCCAGCAGATGAGGTAATGGCAAGTTCATTGAATTGCTTTAAAAGCTGTCCAGAAGATGTTGGTGCTATATAAATTCATAATTATAATAATAATACTGTAGTTCTGGTTGATCCACCCTTGAATGTTCGATAATCCTTGAAAATACAATCGGAAACCCGAAATGAGTTTCCGATCATATTTTTGAGGATTAATGAACATTTAAGGGTATTTTCGAGGATTATCAAAAATAGCTTGAACGTTTGGTAATCATTGAAAATGGGATCCGAAGTCCCGAAAGCATGTTCTGTTTTCAGATATTCGGGATTTTTCCAAGATCCGTAAACGGAATAAAAATTAACAGTTTCACCATCTCTACTACTAACTTCTGCAGAAATATCATTTTATGAAAATCTTGTTTTTTAGGGTTTGGGGGGTTTTTTGTTTTTTTTTACATATAACAATAGTAAATATATTTTTATGTACATTAAAAATATTGTTTGGTTAACAAACACAAAAACACATACATGCCAACAGCCAAAACCACACAGGGAAGAGAAACACAAAAAAGGACAAACGAGAATACAGTAAAGGAAAAAATGACACAGACATAATCGACATAGAAATATAATTGTTACTTAATTTGACATACTGTAATTTGCTATTACACACTTGCAGCGCTGGTACTGGTTACAACTAGATTTCAATAACCGCGAGAATCTGTTCTACAGCACAGCAATTCAGAAATTAGACAACTTACATGTGAAATATAAATAATACATTTCATACTGAAAATTCATTGTTGGACAATTAAAAATACAAAAAGGACACCTGGTATTAATGCACATTAGGGCTGAGTTAATAAGAGGTGTGTACGTTTCATGGTGGTACTAATTTTTACCAAACAATCATATAATACCATGTTAGAGGTGTACAGCAGTTTATTGGTTGCTGCAAATAGCCCTAATAAAGTCAAACTGTCTTACTGATCCTTTGCAGTGCACCTTGCTGCTGAAGTGTAGGGTACAGTGAAGGAAATTTACTATATTGTGCCAAACTAAAGCTTTATACAGACATCAGATTGGGTGACAGACCCCTCTGAGTGCACGTCACAGGCACAACGAACGGTTGTTTCGGCCGTGTGTTTGCCTTCGCTCTGAGGTCGTTCGTTGATCCACCAGATTTCCAGTATTGAATACAAACATACAGTATCGGCAATGCAATATCACAAGCTGTCACTGTTTACTTTACCATGATCCCATGCAGAATTACCAGGGGAGCAGGGGTGCCAGGAGCAAAGGGGACCCCATCTTCTTATTTTTACTATGATAGATATAGCCTATAGTTTTGCTGGGGGCCCCAGAGATTCCTAGTAACACCACTGATCCCATGATGTTATAATCAATTTGCAACACTTACTGCGTCGCTCACGCACGGTATGGTAAGAGGTGTTAGCTTGCGAGTAGAAAAAAAAAATGTTGAGTTTCATTCTGACAGCGGTTTGGCGGAACCTATTGAGGTTCCAAAAACCTAATGCAAAATATTAATGTTAAAGGACAATTTTATTTTCCTTTGCTATGCTGCACACCTAATTAGTACCCAGGGAGAGGACCTGAACCATCAAGCCCTCAGTCCTGGGTACTTTACCGATGAGCTGGAAAATTAACATAAAATTTCTATTGCAACTTCGGTCAGCTCTGCCCCTCAGCTGTCAGTGACAGTATGCGATCTCACCAATGGGAAGACAAGCTTCTTTGCTGAGCAAGTCTTCCCATTGGCTACATTATGGACTGCAGAGACAAGCAGGAAGAGGACCAGAGCAGTGAGGGAAATTTTATGTTTGTATTCTAGCTAATTGGTAAAGTACTTAGAGGTTTAGGTCCTCACCCTCAGTACTATTAATAGATGCATGAATAGGATCGAGGGGGGGGGGGATCGAGTGTTGAGGCACAGGACCAATCATTTATATAGATTATGCTCAAGTGAGTTCAGGTGCAGGTACCAGAGTCAAACACATATACTGAATAACAAAGAAAAAAGAAGGTACCGCACACAGGATATGCAAACTATATACAACCCTTTATTTAGAGATAGACTGGGGTATAGTGTGAAAACGAATTAAAAACACTTAAAAAATACAATATATATACACAAATAAATAACACTAGCTCCCTGACTCATAAATACAAAGTGCCTAGTGCAAGTGCAGCCCTCCATCACTGAAAAACAAAGCAAGTAATAGCATGTAAAACTCCATATTAGAATACCATACACTTATCTGTTCCAGGTAACAGTCAGGTCATAGTTGTCGGTCAGTGTAAGGATTCAGGGACAAAAGGGCTTGGCCAGGGAGCTGGGTAGATGACCCAAGAGATGTCGGACACGTTTCTCCCTGTGCAAGGGCTTTCTCAACAGCGTGCGTATCTCATCGGGGTGTGCACCGTCATTTAAGGACCACCGGCGTTGGCGCAATTACGTCATTGCGTCGACGCATACCAGTGACGTTAACGGACGTCCCAACGAGTAGTGTAAAGAGCGTGCATAGTCGGGTAAGTAAACCAGTCAAGGTAAGACGCGGCGGAGTTAAGATGTAATGAGTCAGTCGATGGTCACACCCACAGAAGACAAAGGCCAATCAAGATCAAACAAAATTACATGTAGATGTCAGATATATTACACAGAATACCCAAATAATACATAGTATAATCAGGAATATACATAGAGCACCATCAATCCCAAATATATACTATAAATGGCTCTGTGTGAAGTGAATCCCTATTGGAAAGGGATCTTGGAGTTTTGGTGGATAACAAACTTAAAGGTAGCAAGCAGTGCCAGGCGGCAACAGCCAGAGCCAGCATGGTATTGTCTTGTATAAAGAGAGGTATGGATTCAAGGGAGGAAAATGTAATTCTCCCTCTTTACAAAGCATTGGTAGGCTTCATTTGGAATATGCAGTGCAATTTTGGAATCCTGTGTACAAAAAGGACATCTTTGAAATGGAAAGGGTTCAGAGAAGGGCAACTAAATTAATAAGGGGATTGGGGGAGCTTGAAATGAAGAGAGACTGGAAAAGTTACAATTATGTACGCTGGAGAAAAGGCGCTTGCGTGGGGATATGATTACTGTATAAATACATTAACGGGCCATACAATAAACTATCTGGGGCATTGTTCACCAATAGAACATGTCAAAGGACACAAGGACATCCCTTAGACTTGAAGAAAAAGGTTTAGGCTTCAAGCTCGGAAAGGGTTTTTCACTGTGAGAATGGTAAAGCTATAGGACTGTCTTCAGTGGACGTGTTGTAGGCAGGTTCATTGGTCAGTTTCAAAAAAAAACTGGATGAGTTTCTGCAAACAAGGAATGTTGCAAGTTACTGGTATTGATACATAAAGTAGAGTTGATCCAAGGAAATTTCCGATTGCCACTTGGAGTCAGGAAGGACTTCATAAATTTGGTGGGGTTTTTTTGCCTTCCTCTGGATCAACAGTTAGGCAGGAAATGAGGATATTGCTAGATGGGTTGAACTGGATGGACGTATGTCTTTATTCAACCTCAAATGCTATACTATACTATACTATATGAGACTAATAAACTGTATAATACTATTAATAGTTATAAGTGACAGGTTATATGAATAATAATAATAGTCAAAACATTATTGTCCATCGCCATACAGTTCATAGACAGAAAGAAGCGGTATAAAAGAATATTAAGGACATTCTACAGTAAATACATGCATCCATGATAGTCTATCCAGAACAGATGATGCCATTAATCATTAATTCGCTGCTGTAATTGGTGGTGGGAGAGGGAGCATGTCTTTATCGAGGATCTCTTATGCTTTACTGCCTATGTGGAGGACTGGTACCGCTACATAGATGACATTTTCTTCTGTGGAGCGGTACCAGACAGTTACTGTGTGATTTCATTGGGATCCTTAACAGCAATACATTCAATATTTTTCTGACACATAACATCTCATCTCTCTAGTTTGGAGTTCTTGGATGTACCATTACCCTACAGGACAACAAAGTTAACACTTCTTTATTTCGAAGCCTACAGCATCTAACTCCTTATTACATTTTAACAGTGCTCACCCATCGCCACTCAAAAAATCTATCCCTAGAAGACAATTCTTGAGGCTTCGGAGAAAATGCTCTCGGATAATGACTATCACAAAGCATCGAAAGACCTTGCAGATAGACTACATGCGACGGGATATCCAACGAGGGGATTAATCAATCGAGAACACACAAATAGGATGTCTCTCCCAGAACTAGTTACTCCGGCCCAAACAATTTAAGACTACCACTGAGGTGATTAGATACATTACCACCTATGGTAGGGAGTGGGACAGTTTGAGGGGTGCCCTTGAGAGATCTTGGCACATTATAAAAAATGATAAAATAATTGGTCATTTTCTTACAGATAAGCCCTCCATCACGGCAAGAAAAAGCAAAAGCTTGGCGGACATGCTGACCCATAGCCATTACACGAGATCTGACAATGAACGTACCAGTGGTACCAGACTTAAAGGGACTTTCCCATGTGGATATTGCACTTGTTGTCAATTTATGCATAAGGTTACTGAGGTACGTGACTCTTACGGACGGGATAGTTTCCCCCAGCGCCATTATTTTAATTGCAAGACAATAGGTATTATATATGCGATTCAATGCCCATGTGGACTGTTATGTGTGGGGGGGAAACCCGTCAGAAATACAAAAATAGACTGGCAAAGCATATTTCAGACATAAGACTAGCCCAGACACGAAGACTTGGGGGCACTACGCTTACAACAATTGCGAGACATTTCCTGACAGCTCATGGGGGTTCCTATAAAGGTTTAAAGACCTTTGTTCTAGAAAGGGTCTCCATTAACCTACGGGGAGGGGACCTTGACAAAAAACTCCTTTGTCACGAATCAAGGTGGATTTACCTCCTTAAAACCATATACCCTGGTGGGCTCAATGAATCCCTTGACTTTACACCCTTTCTATGGTGTGGCTATTGCCCTGTTATTATCAGATGAACTTTCCTCTTGTGTGCTAATGGATACATTATCTTACTTGTCGAATTCTGATTACCTACCTTGTAGATACCTCTTACAGAATGCTAATCCTTGACTGGAAGAACCAGTATTTGGACTCTACAATTTTAAAGTGTGGCCCCACTTCAACAGCAATCTCATTTTCACTTCGGCAAATTCTATGACCATACATATTATAATCATCTCAGCATCTACAATGGTCTCTATTTGATGATTAGCTTTTATCTTTCCTCCCTCGCTCTCCCATACTTGGAGGAAACCTCTACTACAATCATGAGGATGAAGTCAATATTTCTGGAAAGGATTGGATCTTCTAAACACTGGCTTGGGATCCCCACAAGTCTACTTTTTGGCTCATACTTGTCCCCTATACCCGTCTACCATAATCATGAGGATTAAGCCAATCCTATTGGGGAGGATCGGATTGTCCAATCAATGGTCTGGGATCTCTACAAGTTTATCTTGTGGCTCACATGTGCCTCCTTATACTTGCTTACTTTTTTGGATTTACATGGATTAACCACTCTATGTACTTATCTTTTTATACTTCTATATAGATCCCCTAAACTTATTATTCTTCAGACTGATTTGTCAGTTGCTGCAGTTGCTTGTGCATATGGTTACTGGATATTACAGCAGCGAATTAATGATTAATGACATTATCTGTTCTGGATAGACTATCATGGATGCATGTATTTACTATAGAATGTCCTTGATATTCTTTTATACCGCTTCTTTCTGTCTATGAACTGTATGGCGATGGACAATAATGTTTTGACTATTATTATTATTCATATAACCTGTCACTTATACTGTAACTACAGTTTATTAGTCTCATATATTTGGGATTGATGGTGCTCTTTGTATATTCACCTGATTATACTATGTATTATTTGGGTATTCTGTGTAATATATCTGACATCTACATGTAATTTTGTTTGATCTTGATTGGCCTTTGTCTTCTGTGGGTGTGACCATCGACTGACTCTTTACATCTTAACTCCACCGCGTTTAACCTTGACTGGTTTACTTACCCAACTATGCACGCTCTTTACGCTACTCGTCAGGACGTCCGTGATGTCACTGGCATGTGTCGATGCAATGACGTAATTGCGCCGGCGGTCCTTAAATGACGGTGCACACCCCGATGAGATACGCGCGCTGTTGAGAAAGCCCTTGCACAGGGCAAAACGCGTCCGGTGTCTCTTGGGTCATCTACCCAGCTCCCTGGCCGAGCCCTTTTGTCGCTGAATCCTTACACTGACCGACAACTATGACCTGACTGTTATCTGGAACAGATAAGTGTATGGTATTCTAATATGGAGTTTTACATGCTATTACTTGCTTTGTTTTTCAGTGATGGAGGGCTGCACTTGCACTTGGCACTTTGTATTTATGAGTCAGGGAGCTAGTGTTATTTATTTGTGTATATATATTGTATTCTTTGTGTTTTTAATTCGTTTTCACACTATACCCCAGTCTATCTCTAAATAAAGGGTTGTATTTAGTTTGCATATCCTGTGTGCGGTACCTTCTTTTTTCTTTGTTATTCAGTATAGATCGAGGGGGGGGGGGGTTAAGTAAAATTGTCCTTTAAGAATGAGTTTTCCTTACACTTATATATATTTTATAAAGCTTTCATGTATAAAATGTATCCTTCTTTATTTCTCTAATAGAACAAGTGTATTGTCTGTAATGCCTGAATGAATAGCTAAATATAATTTAATATTCTCTAAACTACTTCTTAAGAATGCTTTTTTGCTCCAGAATAATTTCTTAGTATTATCATTTTATAAGCTCAAAGGTACATAAAATATGTATTCTCATTCAGCACATATTTCCTTTTTCTGTATTTTACATGATTGATTTCAGTAACTTAGGCTGTAAGAAACAGCTGAACAAGGTCACAAGGTGAAATCAGTTCATAAATCTGTATACACTTGGATACACATTGAGAAACACAGAACATTTTACACTAGTCAGGCTGTCAGGATTCATTCCATTTCCCTGACTATTTGTGTATTGCTGCTCTAATCTGTGTATAGGTTTTGTTGAATAATCATTTATAAGAATGTTTCTTTTAAAGGAGAACTAAACTTACATTTTTTAAATCTTAATGTAAAAGCTTTTCTCCCCGGAACATCTATACATTGAAAGTTTTTCTTTAGTAAGCTGCATTTATTATATGAAAGTAATAGATTCTGTAGCAAAGAAGGCTTCCATTTTGTTGCCAGTACAACTCATAGCTCATGTTGGCTTCAAAGAGCGACACCCTTGACCCTAGAAATCACTATCTCTATGCACAGAGTTTCTAGTTTCTGTTTCCAGCGAAAGAAGTTTTTAACGGGTATGTCCACCCTTTCAAATTTTTTTTTACATATAGTAGGGCTTCCTCCCCAGCCCCAACCGCTATAATAAAATCATTAGAAACTACCCTGATCTTTACTTACCTCTTTCCTTGTCCCGGCCCTCTGTTTGCACGGAACTGCAAGCATGGGGCAGGACCGGCAGCCGCGTCTGTGATTGGCTGAAAGGCAACCAATCATGGACATGGCTGCCGGCTGCTTAGAACGCCAGGGGAAAGAGGCAAGGTAAGTAGAGTTCAGGGGAGTCTCTGATAATTTTATTATAGCGGTTGGGGCCAAGGGCCTTTTACGCTAGGGGGAGGGAGACCAAAACGGGAGGGAGGGGGGGAGGGCTCTTCTGCGCATGGCGAAATCCTCCTGGAGGAGAGACAGGAGGCAGTGTTCTATATGGACTCTGCAGTACTCCTTTTGGGCAGTTTTTTGGACGGGGGGGGATTACTGGAGAACCATTTGGAGCTGGGATGTAAGGTAAGGATTTTACTACACTACACAGTGGGGCCAGTAGTGGGGGGGTTATAGTTTTGGGGGTGGACATGCCCTTTAAATGTACCTGTATTCATTGTTGGGTTGCTGATGGCGCACCATGTAATTGCCATGTTTTAGGAATATACAGCCCAAGATGTCACAAGTTCAAATCCTCTAGTTTATTAGAGAAACAATACAACGTAGTCTATCAGCATGAGTTTGTTTCCATCATGTTTTTGGAAAAATATAAAGTTTTTACATAAGTAAAAACTTTATATATAGCATCTCTGATTTTCATTTACCAACTAGTGTGAATTGCTGACAGCTTCCTGGGGCAATACAAAGTAATGAACTGATTTTACTGACATTTACTGAAATGTACTTGCTTCTATCTCTTGTGCAGAGGTGACCATTGGGACACGAGTTCAATTCCCTGGGATTGCCGTTTGCTGTTTGTTTCTTGTAAAAGATAGAGATTCTGTATTTACTGATATCCCCCTGGTTAGCCCCTGTGGCATTGAGTTTTCTTTTTAGCAAGACACAGTAACGAAGGTTGCAGGTTCGATTACCCATACTTAATTTTATTTTTTGCTGAAATGTTAATATTCTATTTCTTACAGCCATGCTAGCAAAGAAATAAACTGCTAGTATTACTTTTCTTTTTTTGTATGAAAAGCAAAGGCATTTATCATTGTTAGGGAAAGGATGTGTTTACACAAAAACTTCACTTAAATCTGTCAGAGGGAGGGATGAGCTTTGAGCTGTAACATAATTGGCTGTCAGCTTCCAGAAAGCAAAGCTGAAGCTTCCTGTGAAGTGTACTGCATACACTTAGCTGGGTGTTCCCAGATAAGGTGCATTATGGCAGCTGACCCCTAGTCCCACAGGTTATTTTCCTAAATCACCCAGCATCCACAGAAAAGGGAGAGGTGAGACACAGCTTTTTGTGAATGTGCTCTTTCTAAAAACAATATGAAAATATTCAGTGAAACTTAAGAACATACTTTAAAAGTAGCACTTTTAAGAAAATGTATTTCTGGAGATCTAGTTCAACCTTTATATGACTGCTAACTGTTGATTCTCATAAAAACAAAGCAAGTTAGATCTATATTTTTACATGTCCCCTTGGTTACAGTTGTTATGATGATCTCAACACCACTGATTCTTGCTACTACAATCTTTACTTATTAGAGATGGTCGAACTATTGAAAGTTCGGTCCGTTTTCGAACTTTCGAACTATTGGGAAAGTTCGGAAGTTCGAAAATGGACCCATTAAAGTCTATGGGAGGCAAATAGTTCAAAAAGTTTGAGTCAAATACAACTTAAATATTAATGGTAACTTAATGTTAATGGCTGTGGGACCTGGGAAATGGTCTGGGGAGCATGTTCCAATATCCAGGTAAAATCGATTTTACTCTCACGCGTGCTACTTTCGCGCTTTCACGTTCGAATGTTCGAGGTAACATGGACATTTTACTCGTGGATTCGATACTCGCGTATAGGTTCTAATGGAGACTTTACTCGTAGATTCGATGTTCGCGCCTAGATACCATGTACATTTTACTCGCGGATTCACGTTCGTGCCTAGATACCATGGACATTTTACTCACGGATTCGATGCTCGCGTATAGGTTTCAATGGGCCCTTTACTCGCGGATTCGCATTCGCGCCTAGATACCATGTACATTTTATTTGTGGATTCGATTTTGACATTCGATTATAATTCCCTTCTTCCCATGGACTTCTATATGCAATCCAGGATCTAAAATCGAGCCTGGAAAGTGGGTGTAGTCATTCCACCAATACTTTCCCCACCAGAAAGCATGGCCACCATGCAATGGCAGCGACTGATGGTGGAATATCTCACCCGGTTGGGTTATGACGGGATGCCTGCAGACGAAACTGCGGACGCAGTTTCGCATTGATCTGACCACCTTTCAGCTCCGAAAGAGGTGGTCAGACCTCAAACGGCAGAGACGGAACTACGTCCAGGACATCCAGCGGAATGTCCAAGGCAAGTATCACATTTATATATTAAATTTTATCTGTGATTGAGTTGTATAAAACACCATCTTTTGCACCACTAATCAGGCGGTTCTGCGGCAAAGCTTTCTGACAAGCTCTGACTAAGTATCACCACTATACCACCATATATACCACCATGTTTGTTATTATTATTGTTTATATATTTTTTTATTATTTTATTATTGTTATACTTATTATTGATATGTAAGCAAGGTGCTTACGTTTACTAAAAAAGTTAAACTAAACAAATCTCTGTGTTTTATCTTTACAAATGACATTGACTACAAACATAATTATTTAGGCTTTTCCCACACCCCATTGGCTTCTCTCCCTCAGAGTATGCTTCGTGCAAGGGAAAACGAGGAAGGAGATACGGTTTGTAGGAACAGCACCATTGAGTAGCAGTAGATTCACTTCAGTTTGACAACATTATTGCGGAGCCAGGCAGGCTTGGCCCCTCCGGACAGACCCCATACCCCATTGGCTTCTCTCCCTCAGAGTATTCTTCGTGCAAGGGAAAGCGGGGAAGGAGATAGGGTTTGTAGGAATAGCACCATTGAGTAGCAGTAGATTCACTTCAGTTTGACAACATTATTGCGGAGCCAGGCAGGCTTGGCCCCACCGGACAGACTCCATACCCCATTGGCTTCTCTCCCTCAGAGTATGCTTCATGCAAGGGAAAACGGGGAAGGGGATAGGGATTGTGGGAACAGCACCATTGAGTAGCAGTAGACCCACTGCAATTGGACAACATTATTGTGGAGCGAGGCAGGCTTGGCCCCACCGGACAGACCCCATACCCCATTGGCTTCTCTCCCTCAGAGTATGCTTTGTGCAAGGGAAAGCGAGGAAGGAGATAGGAATTGTGGGAACAGCACCATTGAGTATCAGTAGACCCACTGCAATTGGACAACATTATTGCGGAGCCAGGCAGGCACACAACTGACAGCAAACAGCAAATAAACAGCAACAACTGACACGACTGACAGCAAACAGCAGATCAGACAGCAAAAGCTGCTGATTGCTGCTGAACGCAGCACTGTCAGTTACACAAACACACAGACACTGACACACAGATACAGAAACAAACAAAAAAACAGGACACCTAGAAGGTCTAACACAAAAATTGTCCAAAGGACTTATAGGGGGTTAGTCCTTAAAAGGACTTTTATGTCTCACAAGGGTAGTCCTTAAAAGGACTTTTGGGTCTCACAAGGAAGGTTAGTCCTTAAAAGGACTGTTGGGTCTCAAGATGTGTGAATACAGGGGTGGTTAACAACAAGTGCTAAATCACCACACTGAAATCCACACACAGAAAGCTCAAAAAGCGCAAAAATCCCTCTCCAATACCTACACTGTCAGGTCTCCACTAAACACACTCCAACACACTGACTAAATGGTGCTAGTCGCATTGCCTTTTATACCCAGGGGGCTGGCAATGCTCAAATTAGCTGCCATTGGGTGATTTTGGACATGTGGGCACTTTTTTTTAAATTCGATGATTTTTCGAATGTTCGACCGTTCGAACGTTCGAACATTTGATAAATCATCGAAGTCCGTCTCCGAGATAGTTCGAGAAGTCCGGGTCCGTCCGGAACTCGAAAGTTCGGCTCGAACTCAGGTTCGAGTTCGAGTTCTATGCCATCCCTATTACTTATAGAACTAGGATGCTCTGTATGTGTATGTGTACACAGAATGAAAATAGTTTAGTACATTTGCCTTCTTGGCATGCTCTATAACCATCTTAGCCCCATTAATTAATGATTCCACCTTCTCTGACCTCATCTTTTTACTTTTTAGGAATTTCTTGGGGTTTGTCTTGTTTTGTCCAGCTAACTGTATTTTATTTCCTGTTTTAGCTTTCTCACAATTTTTAGCTTTCTCAATTCTCAAATTTTTTTACTCTCTGAAGGTTTCTGTTTTGTTTTCCTTATTATAATTTTCCCATTTGTCTTAAAATTAAGCCACATGGGTTTGGACATTATCTTTTTACAAATGCAGTTTAATAAATAGTTAAGTACTATTCTGTTCAGTATCTTTGCCTGGTAAATTATCACTGCAATCTATGAACAATTTGCTTTCCTAAAGCTGGGTACACACAGTAACGATAAAGCCCCGATACCGTCGTATCCGACAGTAGCGGGGCTTTATCGTTATGTGTGTACCTTTGTTTCCCGAATGAGCTCGCGGCCGCCGAATGATCGGGTCGGCTGAATGCTCGTTCGGGAAAGACTGAAAATTTCCATCGGCCGCGCTAGACTCCCTATAAACACACAGTCCCGAGCGTTCTCCCTATGATATTCATAGGGAGAACGCTCGGGACAGTGTGTTTGCAGATCTTTGAAAGATGGCAGACAGGATCTTGCCGATCCTGTCTGTCATCTTTCAGAAATCTGTACTGTGTGTACCTAGCTTAAGTTAAATGTCTGTGCTAACTACCCCTATTCTCAGTACCCCCCTGTGATGAACAAGCGTACAATGTAAAATGCCATAGACAATATCTGAAATTGCACCCCCAATTTTCAATTATTTCACCCTATTGGCATGATCAAGCATCATGGTAGCTTCCACATTGTTTCCCTGTTCTGGTAATCGCAGAGTTAATTCATGTTCAGTTGTAAGCTCTGAGCTTTCTTTCCCAAAGCCAGGGCCATTTGGTGTCAAATTAGCAAGAGTTCAAAGGGAAGGTGTGAAGCCCCTGGAATAATACAAACAATGTCATAGACTGGTAGGCAACGAGAACAGCAGGGAATCTGTTAGTTGAGATTTGAACAAAAACCAACTGGCAGATCAAAGGTAATTCATATTCCTTAATAATTCAGGATGTAGAATTATGTCAGGTTTTCATAAATAACCCCAGTTTATCCAGTAATTAATTCTACATTTATAGATACCTGACACAATATAATAGCCCGAGCCAAACTTGGGATATTATCCTTCTTAGGCATACAATCAATTAGATCTGTCATATTTGGTCTTGTTCTGTTGGGAAAAATTAGTTATGGACCATCATGATATTATTTTGAATGGGACATGTATAGTTCACAGATTATGGACTGGAGGGGAACTGGATATTTGAATTCCCTCCAAAATTAGAAACCAACCTTCAGGGGCAGAACCAAGTCCGCCCCTTTAGGGACCAGACCCCTCCCATTTTCTGAAAAAGGATAAAAATGGAATTGTGTCTCAGCCCAAGGAGTCTGTCATAACATCTACAATACCATCTAGCCAACCGGACGGACCATATTGGCTTACAGCAGGACTATTATTTTCCCGTAAACTGGATTAACAAGTTCTGGACTCTTCTCATGGACTATTCAGATGCCATTTATCCTTAAGTATTCCTTCTTGTATCCATTTCTTCCCTCACTTGTGTTACCGCTTTATGTTCAGTGATTTATTTTATTTTTCTTTATATTTTTTATGCACTATTTTTGTCAACTTTTAATAAATGATATAAAATCATTTATAGGCTATTGTCCTATTCTGAGTATATCCCAAAACAAACCTGTGTCTTCGAAGTACGCTACTATAGAGAAGTATTGTGTAGGTATATAGAGATACTGTATAACTGTGTATAGAATATTAGGGGTGAATAACCAATTGTCTTACAGGTTGTTAGAAGTAGGGGAGCGGATATCCCCATATAGGTAACAGGTCATTCCGCTGTTTAATCGGGATGTGGTGGCAGAGAGTATATTGATATTTAGTAATATTAATTGTGTAGTATATCGTTTGTTCACCAAATCCAACGGGTCTGATCTGTTCCGTCCGCCTGTCGGTTGCTTGGAGTGTGTTTTCCGGTAACGGATAGGTGGTTGGGGCGTTTTGGGACCGGGGGTTTGTGACACCCCCTACCTGGTTTAAAATTTTCACTAAACCCTCTAGGCATTTTCTCCCTATAATCATCATTGGGTTGCCTATCTCTACTTAAGAGCCTGTAACTGACTGAATATCTGCCCACAATTTTAGTCACATATAAACCTTCCTAAGCTTGCATTGTCTTCAAATTTTCCACATATCTGCAGTATTATTACCAAAAATTCTACCCTGCTAACATTTTGGTCAATTCTATTGTATATCATTTTTAAGAACCTCATTTACTCTTCTAAATTTGTCACCAAGTCCACTGGGTTATTTTCAGCTCCTTCTAATAATCTGTCTACACGTTTACCATGTCAAACTATAGTGGCAGGTAGGCAAAACCCTGTTTAGCAAGTAGGGTCCCTGTGTTAAACTACCCTGTAATAATGGTATTCCCTACTAATACCACCTGCCTTTTTCATCCCAATCTTGTATTAGAGCTGTTGGATACACTGGTGCTTAGAGAGCCAGCCTTCTCTATGCATATTTCTCTGAGCTGTTCTACAGTTCTTCACCTATGATGGCAAATGTGTTGGGATAAACCAACTAAGAAGTTAGAAATACCCGAGAGTAGTAAATAATCTTAAAATAGAATATCTGTTTAACTGGAATAATTGGGAAAAAAAATGTATTGTTTAAATGCCTTATATTGTTTTGCAGTGACGAAAGGCTAATCTGCTAAACCGTTTTTTTACATCGTTTTTACTGTTGAAATCCTTGTCCTTACAGTAGGGATTGTAATAATATGCAGGAAGAAATGAGAGTATTCACATTGGCTAACAGAGATATGGTACGGAAACAATTAGACAAAGTTAATATCAATAAAGCCCCAGGACCAGATGGATTGCATCCTCGGATTTAAAAGAGCTTAGTTCAGTTCTATCTAGACCACTTTTTCTCATCATTTCAGATTCGCTTTTGACTGGGATGTGCCGCTGGATAGGAAAAAGCCAATGTAATACCAATATTCAAAAAAGGTAGTCGTTCACGCCGGAAACTATAGACATGTAAGCCTAACATCAGTGGTAGGAAGGTGATGGAAAATTTGTTAAGGGATCATATCCTTGACTTTGTCTCCAGAGATCATCTTATTAGTAGTAGTCAGCATGATTTATGAAATAGATCATGCCAGACAAATTTAATTGTTTTTTATGAAGAAGTGAGTAAGAAGTTGATTCAGGCACAGCATGGATGTGGTATATTTGGATTTTGCAAAAGCTTTTCATACTGTGCCACATAGGCGACTAATGTATAAACTGAGGACTGTTGGCCTTAAAGAAAACAGTTGTTCATGGATAGAGAACTGGTTTGGACCGCAAACAAGAGTGGTGGTTAATGGAGCTACATCTATGTGGCTAAAGTTCTAAGCGGAGTGCCTCAGGTTCTGTGCTGGGGCCGCTTTTGTTTAATCTCCTTATAAATGACTTAGAAGGGGGCATTGAGAGCAGGTCTCAGTGTTTGCTGATGACACTAAATTATGCAGAGCTTTGAAACTTCCAATGATTGCAATGCAGTGCTGCAAGCGACCTAAATAGATTATCAAAATGGGCAGCAGAATGGCAGATGAAATTCAATGTTGTAAATGAAAGGTGATGCATTTGGGATTTGATAATCCTTGTGCCACCTACACCATAATAACTCTGTGTTAAGTGCATCTGTAATGAAAAAAGATTTGGGGGTTCTGGTAGTAACAGACTTAGCTATAGCAAACAATGCCAGGTAGCAACGGCTAGAGCTAGCAAGATATTGTCTTGTATAAAAGGGGAATAGATTCAAAGAGAAAAAATATTATTCTCCTCTTTACAAGGCCCTGGTAAGGCCTCATTTGGAATATGTGATGCAGTTTTGGAATCCCATATACAAAGTGACATTCTTGCTTGAAATTGAGGCAGTTCAGAGAAGGGCAACTAAATGAATAAGGGGAATGGAGGGGCTTGAATATGCAGGCAGATTAGACAAGTTAGGGCTGTTTAAATTGGAGAAGCGACGTTTGCGTGGGGACATGATAACCTTATACAAATATATTAATGGGCCATACAATGAACTTTCTGGTGCATTGTTTACTAATAGGTCATATCAGAGGACTCGTGGACATCCTTTAAGGTTGGAAGAAAAGAAGTTTCATCTTCAGGTTAGGAAGGGTTTCTTTACAGTGAGAACGGTGAAACTGTGGAACTGTCTTCCAGCAGATGTGGTAATGGCAAGTTCATTGAATAGTTTTAAAAAAGGCCTGGATAAGTTTCTAAAACTGAAAAATATTGAGAATTACTGGTATTAATGCATATAGATCTGGTTGATCCAGGGATACTTTCCAATTGTCGTTTGGAGTCAGGAAGGAATTTTTTCCCCCTTTTCAGCTGGGTTTTTTTGTCTTCCTCTGGATCAACTGTTAGGTAGGGTTAAAAAAAAAAAGAGGGTGAACAGGTTGGACTTGATGGATGTATGTCTTTATTCAACCTTAATTACTATGTTATCATGTTACTATGTTACCATTTTTAAGTTGTTGCATATGGTACCACTTCAAAGAATTTACAATCTAAGAATCCTACCACACACAATCACAGCCTATCAGTATTACAATGTATATTTGTTATAACTTTCATGGCAACTAAGATAACAGAATATACCATCATCTTCATTCACACAATCACAAAAAAAATTAAGATGCAAATAATCCTATGCTAATAAAAAATCATACAATTCTTTTTCACAATTTTTTTTTAAAGCAACTGTATTACATTAAGAAATGACACAATAGCAAGAATAAACAAAGATCATTTTCTTCGATTAACTATTTTGTCATGAACACCAATAGTAACAGAACTCCAACGAAATTTTCTGCAGTACTGAAACAGAAAAATGATTTTTATTTGTTCAATGTAAACTGCAAACCGTGCACAATCAATTCGGGAAGCAAACTCCAAGTCTCTGAAACGCTTATCGCATTTTTTCATGTCTGGAGAAGAAAATCAATTCCATTTTAAGATTTCTTTTCTTTCTACCTACAAGGTAATAGCAGTGTGGATTCTCTGGATATATCTAACCTTATCTAGTATAACAGATGTTTGTTTATCTATACCAGTGGGACAGTGACTGTAATAAAGAAAAGTCTTGAACTGCAATTGCACTGAGATACAGCCTGTACAATATTTTAGAAAATAATGAAACTTACAATTTGTATATGTATCAGCAAATGTCTACAGGTAAGCAACAGTTACTTAAGTGGAAATAATTTATCTTGTTTATCCTGCAGAAGGAGCATGGTACAAGTGATATAATTCACCCTTGGACAAATGCCTATAAGGGCCCTCTAGGCATAGTATTAGACATGCTAAGCCCTGGAATTTTTCAAGAATTAAAACATTCCTGAAAAAATATGTGTTTTTTAGGGAGGAATATACAAATTTCTTTATAGATCATACATGAAATGAGAAAAGGAGTATTTGTTTGTTTTGGCTAAATGTACACAAAAACATTTCAGAAAAAAGAAAAGGTGCTGCTGCAAATTGCTGAAAGGAAGTGAAATTCAAAATGGGGACTTTGGGCCATATTCATAAACACGCATTATCGCAAGTTAGTGATACCGCAAGTTATTTCTAATGTACTGCCACAGTCATAAATTTATGCTGAATGTTTGTTAATTACGAATGTTTGGTTGTAGAATACCATGCGGTAGTAAACGACCGCAATGGTATTCTATGGGGTCCTAAGTCTACGATTGCGTTATTGTAGATTTACGATCTATATCGGTAATTTAAGATTGTTATCATTAATTTACGATAATGGTAATTTAACGATCACTAAACTGATTGGAAGTTAACGTTTGGTTTAATGATCGTTAAACCGACCATTAAAGGCACGGTATCGATAAAAAGCAATAGCGCAACTTTATGAATATTGGACCTTATTTCGGGAAGAAAGAAGAAGGGAAAGAGAAAATAGTAAAAAGCAATATATTACAATTTTGGTCCAGAATGGAGAAGAAAGAATGGTGCATGGTTACTACTTTCATAAATGCCAGAAAGACTATCAATAGATTAATGAAAAATATTAGAATAGTTTTGTTTGCCTGAGTAGTATAACTCCCCCCTCCTTTAAACACCCCCCCAGGCCCTCACTTTTGGAGATACATGAAACACCCAAATACTTACAGAAAGTAGAGCTCACCAGTGAAGAATTTGGGGTTTAGTATTTGAGTATAAATCTTAATTTTAAATAATATTCAACAGATTTCTTGCTGCAGTATTTGTGGTCTCAGAGTGCAATACAATACAATGCGATGCAGAGCAATTACTAGCCTACTATGCTAGCAGAATGTTTTTGGATTTATGTAGTAAAACCTTGCAGAGCTGAAATAATTACTAATTAGCCCAGAAGCTGGATTTTATTCTTGTTTAATTTTCAAGTGATATCATTTCATGGACATGTAATCCCTTTAAACTTAGACACTTATCAAATACAAATACTGCTAGAGTAATTAGTTATCAATTCAGCTTTATATAACATGTCTAAAAAGACACAGATATAGGCTATAAGATGTATTCAAACTGATCAATAGTAATTTGGTGTAAATGAAATGTGCTGACCAGATCAATCCTTTAAGCAGTGGAACTTAAATAATATCTATTATGCAAGGCAGTTACAATTTAGATATTTACCAGCAACATTGTTTTTGTCTCCTTGGTTAAACGGGATGTCCACCTCAAAATGTATAGTTAATAATGTAATGTAGCCCAGATCTAAATGCTCTATCAGTACTTTAAAAATCAAAGCCGAATCATACTTACATGCCTTCACTCCCACGGCACGCTCCTCATGACTCCCTGTTTACAGCAGCCGCATCTCTCGCAGAGGATGGATCTGGATGGTGGGAGGGAGAGGGGAAAGTGTTCCCCTGCGCATGCCTGAAACAACTGAGAGGATGCATCAGAGGCAGAAACCTTACCCAGAAGGAAGACAGCTCCTACTCCTCGGTTTCTTGGACTTTGGAATGGCATTGCAGAAGAACCATTGGCAGCTGGGATGTAAACTAAGGATTATTTTAAACTACACAGTGGGCCATTAGTAGATTAAATTATAGTTTTAGGGGTGGTCATTCCCTTTAAACATTAAAATTTTTTAGCTGAAATATATTGTATTATATAGAATCTGTTGAAATCTTTGCATCAGGTTTGCTCTTTGCGTTTTGTGACTAAAATGTTTTTAGAAAAGCTTGAAGCAAGTATAAAATCAGCCAAAAATAATCAACCCATGTGCGGTTTCCTTTTGATAAAGTGCAACCAATATCAGGCAGTTTATTGAACAAGCACTGATTGGACCAGTCAGAAAGATGCAAGGTACAAGTTTTTATAGTTTGATATAGCTAGCCTATACCATATTGCAGCCTATTAACTGGTATATGTTCTGCTTTAGGATAGAGCTCTATATTATTGGAGGTTAAAAAACATACATTCATCTAGTCCAACTTTTTTAACCTACCAATGATCCTTGCCTAGCAGTTGGTCCTATCTGACTCCAAATGGGGATTGTAAAGGATTCCTGGATCAATAAAAATGATTTATATTAAAACCAGTACTTAATATATTTGTTTTCATTTTACAACCTTATATAGCCCTTTCTTGAAGTTATCCAATGTACCTGCCATTAACAAATTTGCTGGAAGACAGTTCCACACTTTCACCGTTCTCACTGTAAAGAATCTTTTCCTAACCTGAAGATGAAACTTATTTTCTTCTAATCTTAAAGATGTCCATGAGTCCTCTAATATGACCTTTTGGTAAACAATGCATCAGAGTTTATTGTATGGCCCATAAGTATTCATATAAAGAGATCATAGTGCCACTTCATCAGTGAATAAAGCCTTAAATTGTCTAATCTGTCTGAATAGTCTTTGTTTCTTGGGTTTTGTGTATCTGTGTCCCTTAGTGTGATAATAAAAAATAATAAAAATTATAATACATCAATAGTTAAAACTATATATTAAAAGATTAAAACCCAGTAATAAAGCACTTACAACACAGTCTGGAATTTGGCTATCTATAAAAAGTCACAACTACTTCCTGGTATAAATGAGTACAGTGCAAATAAAATAAAAACAATTTCAGGGTGTATACAATCCTTTAAAATGCAGCTCCTCGGGAGTTTTATAATCATCATTATAACTCCTTAGAAAGCTGAACATTTTAGCAATTTAGATCCGTCTGAAACAATTGCACATCTTAATCTGAAAGTTCCAATGCACTACATAGTTTATTTAAAAACTGATTAAATAGAAGTAGCTCTAGTATAAATCCCTGTGGCTCCCACTTAAAACTTTTGTTCACATAGATAAAGCTCCATTGAAAACATGATCTACCGTATATACTCGAGTATAAGTCGATCCGAGTATAAGTTGAGGTACCTATTTTTACCTGAAAAATTTGTAAAAACTGATTGACTCGAGCATAAGTCGAGAGTAGAAATTATCACCACTACTGCCTTCTGATTCTGTGTTGTTTTTAGGCTTTAGTTGCCCTTTAAATGGACAGCAGAATTCCCATACATGAATCCCATACAGTAATAGCCAAATCCAGTACCAGTAACCTCCAATTCCTTGGCACTCCAGATGTTTGGAAACTACAACTCCCAGCATGCTTTGTTGCTGGGAGTTTTAGTTTCTAAACATGTGGAGTGGCAAGGTTCAGTAAACTTTTAATTAAGCTTACCATCATTTACAATTCTCCTGACCCCCATATAGTAAAGGTCCCTCTGACCCCATATAGTAAAGGACTCTCTGACCCCAATAGTTAAAAATGTCACCTGAGAGTTGTAGTTTCAAGCTGTCATTTGCACTGTACTAGCAGCTGTTTTTTGCCCCAAACTGAGGAGACCCATCAGATTTACAGCATCCAGTAACAGAGCTGAGTGAGTCCAGCAGACAGACTGCAGGAAGTGTAAAGGCAGATCAGCTCCTGTAACTTTCTATGCAGGTTAACACAGCGCCACCTACTGGTTACTATCTGCAATTGCAGAATTTGGATCTAAATTAGGACTTGACCGAGTATAAGTCGAGGTTAGGTTTTCAGGCTAATTTTAAAGCCTGAAAAATTTGACTTATACTCGAGTATATACGGTATCAATTTTCTGTCCATGTACAAATGTGTTCAAGGCTAGACATTAGCTTATATGTGGCACATTAGTAAAAGCCTTGGAAAAGTCTATGCTATGCCAAAACTCATATCTTCCTAAAAAGTATAATGTATTTTTAAAATACGTTACTGTAGTTTGACATCTATTTCTATAACATCTATTTCTCACAATTCCATGCTGATTACTACTTAAGGGCATGTTCATCCTTAAAACAAATAATTGTTCAATTGTCATTTTTTATCCGCCAATCAATATATTTTGCACTTTATTACCTGCATTACCAACCAGATATTTAAGCATAATTATTGTCCCCATTCTGGGTAAGCTGGCCCCTCCCTCCATGCAGTCAATCAAGGGTGAAATTGCTGACATGCAAACCAATGACTGCTGTTTCACCTGCTGCCCCCTCTGCACATGCTCAGGGTTATAAAAAGCTCTTTAGGTAGAGGGAGGAGGAAGATACCTTTGTCAGAAAGAAATACAAATTATCATTAAATATCTGATTACAAGTGTATGTAATAAACTGGTAAAAATAGCAGTTGGGGATGATTGCAGAAAACTGACAAGTTAGGCAACAACTAAACCAGAACCATTTTTTACCAGATATGTTGTTGTTTTTTTTAAATAATATCAATATAATGTTAAGTTTTCTAAACACAAATAAAATATTTTTTGAAAATCAAGTAACTCTTGTTTTGACTGCAAGGCTAGCAGATTACCCTGCAGGAACTGGAGTTAGCCTTAGGAAAATAGAAGGGCAGTGGGGAGATATTCACAATGCCATAACAGATCAGGGTGAAAGGAATCTGTCAACCTTTACATGTAAAATGTATATAGTGAAAAGATCTGTTTTGAAATGCAGTTTCCTTTCAGTTTTTTCCCCTTCTTCCTTTTTTTTATTGTTGGCACGCATTGTAGTCTATTATAAGAAATCACAGCTTTGTCGAGTCAGCAGACGAGTTAGTGTATAACAAATCCCTCTGGATGCTTTGTAATAAATCATACTTAGTTGTAAGTTCGAGGAACAATTTGAGAAAGAGATATTGTGTCAGTTTAACAGAGAAAGGTTTTTAGAAACCTGCAATACTTTAAAAGCCTTTTACTCTTTAGTAAACTAATTGTTATGCCCCATGAACTGTACCAAACTACTGCAATGCAGATATTTATCCTTTATTATTATGGGTGACCTTTAAGTAGTGGAGGGCATAGAAATTGCTATCAGTTACATGACATTACCCCCTTAGAACTGCAAATCTTTTGCAACATATTTACAAGGCAAATTTCCACTTGTACCTGTAAGTGCTAAATCCAGTATGGCATTTGTTTATTCACAGGGAGGTGAGGGGGAATAAGTGTTCACCTCCCTGTAAACAATAGCTACAGATTTCATGTATTTAACGAAGTAGATAAAATCTGTTTAGTGTCCCTTTAAGAAAAATACCTTAAATTCCCACTCCTGGAAGCTACTAGCTAATCAGCTCTAAACTGCATTGCAGACTATGTGGCATGTAATTGGATAAAATCCATTCAATTTAGACTGATGAGTAATCAGCAGTATTGATTGAATATTTTTTTAATTGACCACATTACCTTTTCCAAATGCATGCTGTATGTACTAAAAGGGCATCAACAACATTTATTCATGAGTTTACTTATATGTCTCCTGTTTTATCTAGAGGTGTATAGTTTTAAAGGGCATGTCCACCCCCAAAACTACATTTTAACCCACTACTGGCACCACTGTGTAGTGCTGTAAAATCCTTACTTTACATCCCTGCTCCAAATGGCTGCCCTGCAATATCCCCACAAAGTCCAAAAAAGTAAAGACCAGGAGCCTGGCCGAGTCGCAAATGGTCTCTGCATACCTAGCATAGGTATGCTGGGCATGATTCTTCTTGTATAACAATAAGCACCCCTTTTTAAGAGATCCAGAGACAGATTTTTAGAAATTTAGAATTTTTTTAAAATATTGGATTTCTGGGGAAATCATTGAATATCAAATGTGGAACCTCGAAAGTAACGCGCTTGTGAATGAAGTGACTTGAAGTTCTGAATATTTAAAATTGCTCCCCAGACCTCTCCCCCCTCCCTCCCTTCTCCCCTGTGGATCCCTCACACTTCATTTGTGTTTAACAATAAAAAAAGTTATATAATGTATGAGATCCCCCAACCCTAAACGATAGAGTTTTAAATGTTTAAAGTGCAAGTTCTCCCTAAAAAACGACTTCCTCTATATTGTATATTACCCCACCAAACCCCACTTTTGTGTTATTGCCATCTTCCAAAAATGCTCGTGAACTTTCTTACCTGACCTAGTTCCGTTCTAGGTTGTGTGTTTGCTGGAAACAAGCTTGAAACAGGAGCAGGGAAATTCTGCACAGATAGCTGCTTCCCTTCCTGGTTGCGGCTGTCAGGCAATTGGGCAGGACGTCATCTCGTGCCTTTACTGACAGCCGCAACCAGGAACTGGAATGGCTGTCAGCAGCAGAGGCAGTGTAAGCAAGTTCAGGAGCGTTTTATGAAGATGGCAGTAATGCAAAGTGGGGTTTGGGGGGTTATATACAATTTAGAAAAAAGATTTTTTTTGAGTGGACATGCCCTGTAAAATCAGCACAGAAATGTACTTACCCAACCTCGTCCCATTCGCTCCCTCTGTTGACCAGCAGCGGCATCAGTGAATCTCAGCCAATCACAGGCACGGTTGCTGGTTCAACCCATTCTGCTCTTCCATTCTCAGAAGTAACAGTAGAGGCCAAGACAGGGGGAACAAAGGTGGGTAAGTACATTTCGGGGTAAAGATTTTAAACTTTTAAACCTAACGTCTCCTAAATTAGGGGTGGAGATACCCTTAAAACATTTGTAACATCCATTTAAAAAGGGTAGTTATGTAAAATATTCACTGAATACAACAGATTGCCACAGATTGCACCCGACTTTAAATTGCTGTCCCTGTAAATGGAAAAGTATAAAGTCCTTTGACAGTGGTATTATGGCATTGAAAAGAAAGGCGGTTAAAAAAAAAGAAAGGTGGTTAAAGAAGGTTGGTGTGTAGGTGTATTTAGAAGGGAAAGTTTTGTTGGCACCATGCAATTTGCATCCTCCCACACATATAGGAACTTGGAGCAGTCATTGCAGGGGACCTATGTCTGTGTCAGGTGTAAATCGGTTGCCCTTTTGGAATCTGAAACACGCAATCTAAGGGGGGCATTGCAGGGCTTCGCAAACCTGGGAGGACAGCAGACACTGGTAGGGGTCAGTATAGAAGGTTTTGGAAATGGGGCAGGGAAGGTTTTTTTTGTAAGGGTTACTAAGGGAAGTAGGCACAGAAGAGTAAGGGTCCATTATTAGAAAGGTGGAAGAGTAGGGTCCATTATTAGAAAGGTGTGATACTAATAGAAAGGTGGAAAGGAAGCTGCTGCCTTCTTCTTGGAAGCTGAGAGCCAATCATGTTACAGCTCAGTAAACATCTCTTCCTCTGACACAAACACAGATTTCAGTTTTTTGTGTAACACACATTAAAAATCCCCTGTCCCTAACAATGACAAATTCATTTGCTTTTCATACAAAAAAAAAAGTAATCTTTTAAGATTTATTTCTTTGCTAGCATGTATGTAAGAAACAGAATTATTTTGCCCTACACTACAGCAAAATTTTACTTGGTGTGGAGATAGCCTTTAACACTTTCAGTAAAAAAAATAAAAGCTGCAATTTTCTATACTGTTTCTAGTTAAAAAAAAAAAGCTTTCTACCCCTATCCTAAATGCTCCCATAGATGGGTGAAACTGCTAAAATAATCTTATCCTGGCTGCGATTCCTAAAAATTTGAAAATTCAAAAAACAATGGGAGAAACAAAATCCACACATATCCGCCTAAATATAAGGTAAAATACAATGTTAACTTACTGAACATTGCTCTGGAATGGTCTGGGGAACACTACATATTCCAAAGGAATGTTCAAAATTTTTGGGGGGAAATGATACCGTACCTTACTGTAAATGGTCTGGGAACACTCCAATCTGATGTAAACCAATTCTGATTGAAAAATCTTATTGGTTTATGTAATCCAATCAGATTCTTTCCTAAAATAATAATATTGTATCCAATCGAGAATAGCTTACAAATAGAAGCTGAAGTTTTAAAACCCTCCAGCTTGAAACTTGAAGGGGGTGGTGAACGCTCCACTTAGTCTATTTTCTGTATAGGTTTGAGCGCTAAAGTCACGGAACATCAATTCAATACATTCAATATATATCAAAGATTCATATCATTTCGGAAGTTCAAAATCCGTAATTGTTTCGGGTCCAACAAACTTTTAAATCTCAGGTCTGTTTCATCTCTAGTCATGAACTTCCTACTGTGCTTTTCAGAAATCCCCCCCCCCTTAAAGTCCTGCTCTTGGACCAGGATTTGAAGCATTCCAATGGGCACCAGGCACAACAAGCACCAGAAGTGCACTATAATGGAGGGGCTACACAGCACTGGCTGGCGCATCGTTTCAGCATCCATACCACTGGGGGCTTGGGAACAATAACCATGAAATAGTGTCGTTTGGACTTTGTTTTGAAGGAAAAGTGCGCTGGGTTAAACAAAGACTCTTTTAATTTCTGGGAAAGTAAATTTTTCAGGTTAAAGTAGCCTCTTCAAATGTCAACTGGGATAAGACTATCTATGTAAAGTACTGAACAGAAAGTACACTGTGTTTAAGGGGGATTTTAAGCCTTTCACTCTAAATGTATACCCTTGGGAAATAATTGTAAAAAATCACACCCATGTGGTGAATTCTGCTGTAAAGAGGCAATGAAAAGAAGAAAAAGTCATTTAAAACCTTTAAGATCAAGGGAAAGGAAAGGGCAATCAGAAGAATACAGGGTGGACTGCACTCCAAAATAAATTTTATTGCAAGCCAAACATCAAACAGTAGTACAACGTTTCGAGGTAACACCCCTTCATCAGGTCTGATGAAGGGGTGTTACCCTCGAAACGTTGTACTACTTTTTGATGTTTGGCTTGTAATAAATATTATATTTTGGAGTGCGTCCACCCTGTATTCTTCTGATTGCCTGTTCCCTGCGAAGTAGGGGAATTGGACTTGCTGCACCCACCTGGGGATTAGTGTGCATATGGACTATTTATGACTATTTGGAAGAAAAGGGCCTTTAGGGATCCTAAAACTGTAACCAGGAGTGCAAGAAAGCAATAAACTAGCTAAAATTAATAATGAAGTTAGGATAGCTGAACAAAGCATCCCTAAACCTAATTTTTTTTTTAGGTATATTAATAGTAAGAAGATGAGGACTGAAAATGTGGCACCATTAATTAATGAGGAAAAGTTAGTCATGTAGGATTGCAATAAAGCAAATGTCTTAAATATTTTTTTCCCTCTGTATACACTGTAGAAGATCCAAGTACAGATATCATAGAGTATAGTAGCAATAATGGTATAAAAGATGCAAGTGCACTCTGGTTAACTGAGCATATGGTACAGAAACAACAAAATAAGGTTAGTATAAATAAATCTCCTGGACCAGATAAAATATATCCTCAGGTCCTTAGGGAGCTAAGTTCAGTTTTATCTAGGCCATTGTTTCTTATTTTTGCAGATTCCCAAGTCCGGATGTGTGCCTCTGGATTGGAAAAAGGCTGATGTTGTTCCAATATTCAAAAAGGGTAGTTGTTCAGAGACAGGTAATTACAGGCCTGTAAGTTTAACTTCAGTGGTGGGGAAGATACTGGAAAGTTGAATAAAGGAACATATTCTAGAGTATGTTTCAAGGACTGACATTAAAAGTAGTAACCAGTATGGATTTAGGAGGAATAGATCTTGTCAAACTAAGGGGGAGATGCAATATATTTCTCTATCGCAACCTACGTGCACTCATTTCCGCAATGTATTAATCACTTTGCGACCATTAATAGATTGTGAAAACGCTAGCGGTAAGTTGCGACCTTTTGCACGTATTTTAAAGTCACCATTGAAGAGGCGTTAATTGTCGTGAAAAAAACTAGCGCAAAAACCCGACACAAAATTTATTGCATCTGTTTGCACTGCGCAAACAAAAAAAATTGCGACATGGTGCAGGCAGTGCAAAACCTTCGCTAACACGTTAGTACATGGGTTAGAGTGATTTTAGCGCTTATTTTCTCGTAAGCGCGGGATATTGCATCTCCCTGTTCCTTGCTTGGCTTTTATGAGGAAGTAAGTAGAAATGTAGACTCTGGCATAGCAGTAGATGTAGTATATTTGGATTTTGCAAAGGCTTTTGATACAGTCCGCCATAGGTGACTAATGTATAAGCTAAGGTCTGTTGGTCTGGGGAGGCACATTTGTACATGGATAGAAAATTGGTTAATGGATAGGATGCAGAGAGTAGTTGTTAATGGGGCTTCATCATTATGGACTAAAGTGCTAAGTGGGGTGCCACAGGGTTCTGTGTTGGGAACGCTTCTATTTAATCTATTTATTAATGATTAGGAAGTGGGTGTTGTCAGCAAGGTTTTGTGCTGACAACACAAAACTTTGTTGGCCATTAAAAACTTTAAAAAAAGAGGATGTGCAATTGATGCAGGGGGATCTAGATAGATTGTCACATTGGGCTGCTAAGTGGCAGATGAAATTTAATGCTGAGAAATGTAAGGTGGTGCATTTTGGACTATAAATTGCTCTGTGTTTAGTGAATCCCTGTTGGAAAGGGATCTTGGAGTTTTGGAGGATAACAAACTTAAAGGAAGCAAGCAGTGCCAGGCAGCAACAGCCAGAGCCAGCATGGTATTGTATTGTATAAAGAGAGGTATGGATTCAAGGGAGGAAAAGGAAATGTTATTCCCTCTTTACGAAGCATTGGTAAAGCCTCATTTGGAATATGCAGTGCAATTTTGGAATCCTGTGTAAAAAAGACATCTTTGAAATGGAAAGGTTCAGAGAAGGGCACAACAATTAATAAGGGAACTTGAATATGAAGAGAGACTGGAAAAGTTACAATTATGTATGCTGGAGAAAAGGCGCTCTGCATGGGATATGACTACTGTGTATAAAACATAACAGGCCATACAAAAAACTATCTGGGGCATTGTTCACCAATAGAGCATGTCACAGGACACGTGGACAATCCCTTAAGAGAAAAAAGGTTTAGGCTTCAAGTTCGGAAAGGGTTTTTCACTGTTAGAACGGTAAAGCTATGGAACAGTCTTCCAGTGGACGTTGTTATGGTAGGTTCATTGGTCAGTTTAAAAAAAAAAGCTGGATGAATTTCTGCAAACATGAATGTTGCAAGTTACTGGTATTGATACATAAAGTAGAGTTGATCCAGGGAAATTTCGATTGCCACTTGGAGTCAGGAAGGAATTTTTTCCTCTTCATAAATTTGGTGGGTTTTTTTGCTTCCTCTGAATGAACAGTTAGCAGGAAATAGGATATTGCTAGATGGGTTTGGAATGGATGGACATATGTCTTTATTCAACCTCAAATACTATACTATACTGTCTTGGTCCTCCAGAATAGGTTTGTTAATCAACAAATGTTCTGCGTAAATATGCGGTCATACATTATCGATTATCGATAACGCACTGTAACACGCTAAATTGCAATACTGTGTGTTTTTAAATAGGGCCCCTAGACCTCTAAATTTGTCCCAAAAACTTATGGGGGGGGGGCGGTTAGTCCTTAAAAGGAATTTTGGGTCCCCAATTATGTGAACACAGGAGTGGTTAACAACAAGTGCTAATCCACCACACTAAAATTCACACATAGAAAGCTCAAAAATCAGGTAAAAAAAACTCCTACACTGTCAGGTTATTTCTGAAAGAGACTGATTGTATCAAGTTAGAATTTGTAGCAATCAGATTGTTTCAGTACAAATCTGATTGGTATGCTTTCAGGAAGAATCTGATTGTAATCTTGACGAGAAAGAATGTTATTAGTTATTATAACCAATCAGATTCTGTCTGTCTGCCAGTACAATGCTGTTTTAACACCTTACTCTGGGCGTTCCTATACCACCTCTTAGCCCACTATCAATCACACCTTAACACCTGGCTGTGATATGCTAATTGGGATTTTCCAGGGTACATAATTGCCACAGATTCTTGTACAAGTCATTCTGAATTGAGAAAGCCAGTCGGATGACTAGCGAAACGTCTTCAAGAACTACATTTCAAGTCCAGTTGATCTAATTGAATACAACATATATGCCTGAATTGTAAACTTATCAGCATTGGTTTCAATGAGATTCTTTCATAAAGAATCTGATTGTCTGTTCCCAGACCATTTCCCAGGTCCCAGGGCCATTTACAGTAAGTTACTGCATGATTTTAACCAAATTTTTAATAGTAAGAAGATGAGGACTGAAAATGTGGCACCATTAATTAATGAGGAAAAGTTAGTCATGTAGGATTGCAATAAGCAAATGTCTTAATATTTTTTCCCTCGTATCACTGTAGAAGATCCAGTACAGATATCATAGAGTATAGTAGCAATAATGGTATAAAGATGCACGTGCACTTGGTTAAATGAGCATATGTACAGAAACAACAAAAATAGGTTAGTATAAATAAATCTCCTGGACCAGATAAAATATATCCTCGGTCCTTAGGGAGCTAAGTTCAGTTTCTTAGGCCATTGTTTCTTATTTTTTGCAGATTCCAAGTCCGGATGTGTGCCTCTGGATTGGAAAAAGGCTGAGCTGATGTTGTTTCCAATATCAAAAAGGGTAGTTGTTCAGAGACAGGTGAATTACAGGCCTGTAAGTTTAACTTCAGTGGTGGGGAAGATACTGGAAAGTTGAATAAAGGAACTATATCTAGAGTAGTTTCAAGGACTGACATTAAAAGTAGTAACCAGTATGGATTTAGAGGAATAGACTTGTCAAACTAAGGGGGAGATGCAATATATTTCTCTATCGCAACCTACGTGCACTCATTTCCGCAATGTATTAATCACCTTTGCGACCATTAATAGATTGTGAAAACGCTAGCGGTAAGTTGCAACCTTTTGCACGTATTTAAAGTACACATTGAAGAGGCGTTAATTGTCGCGAAAAAACTAGCGCAAAAACCCGACACAAAATTTATTGCATCTGTTTGCACTGCGCAAAGAAAAAAAAAATTGCGACAGGTGCAGGCAGTGCAAACCTTCGCTAACACGTTAGTACATGGGTTAGAGTGATTTTAGCGGATTTTCTCGTAAGCACGGGATATGCATCTCCCTGTTCCTTGCTTGGCTTTTAGAGGAAGTAAGTAGAAATTAGAATCTGGCATAGCAGTAGATGTAGTATATTTGGATTTTGCAAAGGTTTTGATACAGTCCGCCATAGGTGACTAATGTATAAGCTAAGGTCTGTTGGTCGGGGAGGCACATTTGTACATGGATAGAAAATGGTTAATGGATAGGATGCAGAGAGTAGTTGTTAATGGGGCTTCATCATTATGGACTAAAGTGCTAAGTGGGGTGCCACAGGGTTCTGTGTTGGGAACGCTTCTATTTAATCTATTTATTAATGATTAGGAAGTGGGTGTTGTCAGCAAGGTTTTGTGCTGACAACACAAAACTTTGTTGGCCATTAAAAACTTTAAAAAAAGAGGATGTGCAATTGATGCAGGGGGATCTAGATAGATTGTCACATTGGGTGCTAAGTGGCAGATGAATTTAATGCTGAGAAATGTAAGGTGGTGCATTTTGGACTAAATGCTCTGGTTTAGTGAATCCCTGTTGGAAAGGGATTTTGGAGTTTTGGAGGATAACAAACTTAAAGGAAGCAAGCAGTGCCAGCAGCACAGCCAGAGCCAGCATGGTATTGTATTGTATAAGAGAGGTATGGATTCAAGGGAGGAAAATGTTATTCTCCCTCTTACGAAGCATTGGTAAGCCTCATTTGGAATATGCAGTGCCATTTTGGAATCTGTGTACAAAAGGACATCTTTGAAATGGAAAGGTTCAGAGAAGGGCCAACTAATTAATAAGGGAACTTGAATATGAAGAGAGACTGGAAAAGTTACAATTATGTATGCTGGAGAAAAGGCGCTTGCATGGGGATATGATTACTGTGTATAAATAAATTAACAGGCCATACAAAAAACTATCTGGGGCATTGTTCACCAATAGAGATGTCACAGGACACGTGGACATCCCTTAAGAAGAAAAAAGGTTTAGGCTTCAAGTTCGGAAAGGGTTTTTCACTGTTAGAACGGTTAAGCTATGGAACAGTCTTCCAGTGGACATTGTTATGGTAGGTTCATTGGTCAGTTTAAAAAAAAAAGCTGGATGAATTTCTGCAAACATGAATGTTGCAAGTTACTGGTATTGATACATAAAGTAGAGTTGATCCAGGGAAATTCCGATTGCCACTTGGAGTCAGGAAGGAATTTTCCCCCTTCATAAATTTGGTGGGGTTTTTTTGCCTTCCTCTGGATCAACAGTTAGACAGGAAATGAGGATATTGCTAGATGGTTGACTGGAGGACATATGTCTTATTCAACCTCCAATACTATACTATACTGTCTTGGTCCTCCAGAATAGGTTTGTTAATCAACAAAAGTTCTGCGTAAATATGCGGTCATACATTATCGATTATCGATAACGCACTGTAAACACGCTAAATGCAATACTGTGTGTTTTAAATAGGGCCCCTAGACCTCTAAATTTGTCCAAAAACTTAGGGGGGGGCGTGGTTAGTCCTTAAAAGGAATTTGGGTCCCCAATTATGTGAACAAGGAGTGGTTAACAAACAGTGTAATCCACCACACTAAAATTCACACATAGAAAGCTCAAAAATCAGGTAAAAAAAACTCCTACACTGTCAGGTTATTTCTGAAGAGACTGATTGTATCAAGTTAGAATTTGTAGCAATCAGATTGTTTCAGTACAAATCTGATTGGTATGCTTTCAGGAGAATCTGATTGTAATCTGACGAGAAAAGATGTTATTAGTTAGTATAACCAATCAGATTCTGTCTGTCTGCCAGTACAATGCGTTTTAACACCTTACTCTGGGCGTTCCTATAACACCTCTTAGCCACTATCTAATCACACCCTTAACACCTGGCTGTGATATGCTAATTGGGATTTTCCAGGGTACATAATTGCCACAGATTCTTGTACAAGTCATTCTGAATTGAGAAAGCCAGTCGGATGATAGCGAAACGTCTTCAGAACTACATTTCAAGTCCAGTTGATCTAATTGAATACAACAATTTCTGATTGTAACTTATCAGAATTGGTTTCAATGAGATTCTTTCATAAAGAATCTGATTGTCTGTTCCCAGACCATTTCCCAGGTTACCAGGGCCATTTACAGTAAGTTACTGCATGATTTTAACCAAATTTTCAAAAATTCCTTGGAAATTAGAATTTTCTAAATTGTTCGAAATTTCTTGAAATTTTGAACGCAGTTCAGAAAAAGCGGAATTCCAGAAAATCTGTGAGATCCACAATTCGTCAGTCTCAGAAATCAGCCGTGGATCCGGGTTTGGATCCGCGAACCGGCCATCTCTAATGGCTACTAGTTGGGATATCAGTACATGTAGAATATTTATCTTTTGCTAATATAAAAAAAAGAAAAAGAAAAGTAAGCCTGGAGAATAGAAGCTGTGTCCCAATGGTGTGTTTCCAAAACCAGCACTTAAGCAGTGGGCCCACCACTCCACATACAGACTAGGCATTTCAGGAAATCAGTTAACTATTTTGTAATGCTCCAGGTAGGCTGTCAGCAATTCACGTTGGTTGGTAAATAAAACACAGAGCTGCTGCTGCTATATAAAGTTTGTACATATGTGGAAACAATAAAAAAAGCAAAAAAACTCAGGCAGTAGACTATGTTGTATTCTTTCATTAGTAATCTAGGGGATTTAAACTTGTAGTTATTAGAAAGAGGCTTTCAGGAATAACTTCAAACAATTTTAAATAATTTATTAAACTATGTGCTGAAGCCACACAACATTTCTAGACCTGAGGACGGGGCGCAGACCCCCCGAAACGTTGTGTGGCTTCAGCACATAGTTTAATAAATAATTTATTAACTTGTGACTCCTTGGGCTGTGTGCTCCTAAAAAGATGGCGTTTTCATGGTCCGTCACCAGCAATTCAACAAAGAATTCAGGTACATTTAGAAATTGCATTTTTCGCTGTGCATAGAGACAGTTAATCATGGGATCAGGTGGCAGGTCTTTTTGAAGCCAACATGGGCTATGAGTTGTACTGGTAACAACATGGAAGCCTTCTTTGAATCTATTGAATCTATCTATAACAGAATCTATTTCATATATGTACTTAATACAACTTACTAGAGAAGAATTTTACAATTGGGTGTTCTGGGGAGAGCTTTCAATTTAGGATTTTAAAAATTAAGTTTAGTTCTCCTAATGTAAAGCCAATGTAAAATACGGGATAACTGTCAATATTAATGTTAAAGCATAGGCAATATGGGTGGAATTGGGCAGCAGGAATATGGGTAAAGCTATTGTTGGTGTCTGCTACAAGCCACCAAATGCTGGCAATAGAGATGGGCTAGAACTCAAAGCCATGTTTGAATTGGAATTTACGAACACAGAAGATTTTAGAGTTTTTGAAATGTATCAAATTTTTGAAAACAATCCAGCCAGGGGCCCCTGAGGAAGTGGCAGAGATCCATGAAACATGTAGGGTGGAGTTTCCCGTGAAGATTCTCGGACATATGTGTTCCTTTACACAGTAATGGCTACTATGTGGTTTTAACCTATTTCCAATAAAGTTTTCAAGTCTTTTAATTACATTGTTGTCCAGTCGCCTACCTTCTGGATCCTTCGGGGGCATATCTGTGGACATTTATGTGCCGACAAGGAGATGGAGCCTTTGAAGGCATTTGAGCACTGGCCACACACAGGAAAGTGCTCCTGGGACACAGGTGTGTTTGCTTCTGAATGTGCCACACACTTTCAAACAAGTGCATGTTTTTGCATAATAAGAAACATTTCAAAATGCTATAGATCTGTGCAACTGAACTCATCACTAATTCTACCACTCTCCTGCAGCAATTCAAACAGAATTTCCAGGGGATTTTAAATTTATACAATGACATCCTGACACAGCAATTCAAAAACACATTTTATTCTTTTTAACAATAAGAAATTATAGTAGCTGTTTGTAATAATGTACGCATACCTTTCTCTAAGTGCTGATTTAACAACTTTCTTGCTAATGTCCTACCTGATGATGACCCAATTACAGAAATTACAGGGAGAGATCCTAATATGCCATCCAAATGCACATTATTTAGTAAGTTGGCAGAAGGAATGCTGATCTAGCTGTAGCAACCGAGCAACTGGCCAAACAGAAATTCAATCAGAAAGATACTCTTTTTGGATTACATCCTGTTTTCATCATTTTACATTTTTATTCCTGCTGGACTTGGCATTATTAAAGTTACATAGGCTCAGCAGATTGAAATACTGATAATGATATGTTTTGCATCAAATTATGATGCCTGTTTTTTCCTACTTATTCTTTAAATATTTTTAGTAATGTTACTAATTTAAAAAAATATATATATTTTTCTATTGCAACTTTAAGGGCACGCCTACCCCTCTAGCGAAATTTTATACTTACCTTACCCACCCCCCAAACGGCAAACCTTAATTAGCTCCCTGGTTTTCTTAGCTAAGATTCCCACCCTGTAGTTTGTCTTCCTCTGTGCACATGCACAGAGATCAATCATCATTAGAGGTCTCCAATCTGATCTATCATTCAGTCAGGTATGAAATGCACCAGCCTTGGTGTTCTTTGGCAACTATGTTCAAAAAATTAAGTGTTACTGTTTTTAAATGGATCTGGCCATGTAGCGTAAGCTTTTTGGAGCTTTTGCTTTCTGGGTGTAATTGGTTTTGCGAGAGGGTTTAGGGCTTAAACACACGGCCCAGCCTCCTAATAAAGTGAGCCTATAAACATGTAAAATAATTGTTTTATTTTTACCCTGTTATGAATATAGGTGTAGAGTGTTTGGGTAAGGTTATAATACACCCAGCCTACCATATAATATAAAGTGAGTTACTAGTTGTATTTGCAGAGATTTGTTCCTTATGGGTAAGGTAAAGTGTCACTGTTGAATGGGTTTGGTAGTCAATGTCCACCTGTATATATATGTGTGAGTGTATATCTAGTTCTTTATATTTATACTAGAGTTTAGAAGTGTAAATTAACCCAGCTGTGGACTGGATTTACTGGGGTTGATTCTAGGTGGAGCTATATATGTCATGATGGAGAGAAATAGGCCAATCCGCACACACAGAATGTTTGAAAATTGATGAACAGAAGTTCACACTATTCATAATTTTTGTCCCCATGTGGTGCTTTATAAGTAAACTATACATACATACATATGATGTTTAAGAGCATGATGAAATGTGATTTTTTTTTTTTTGCTCACTCCTGGCAGTCAAATAAGAGTATCACCCAATGGCCAACCATTCTGTGTTATGGTTGGGTACATTCATCTAAAATGTCTGGATTTGCCTGCCATCTTATTTCACATGCTATCAAGGTAATTTGGAACTAGTGTTTTTGTTGTTGACTTAAGCAATTAGGTTCCTTATTTCTTCAAACATTTCATGAAATTGCTTTTTGATACCCTAATTGAACCATGTTCATTATCTCAATGAGATTTTATTACAACGGCATTAAAAGGAAATGGTAATAATTACCAGTCCATTACAAATGCCAGATAGCTTTCTGAAAAATGACTTACATTAAGGTTTAACATCATTTGGCCTAAAATAGAGCCTAGTGCGAGAGCATCATTAGTTTCATTAGTAAAACATTTTCTAAAATGAATAATCTGATATCAGCGTGTAAAAATACTAATAGACAAATATAGGCAGAAGAGGAAAATGTTCATAGCCAAAAGCAAAACCAAATTCCCTAAATACATTTCTCTTTCTCTTTCTATAAAATTCTGTAATAGCTTTTTGTCTGTTACTCTATCCACCAATGGTTAAATCATAGCCTTTATCATAAAGAAGGGACACGTTTAACAACCACCCCATTGTTACTCAACAAGGAAAAAGAACCACCTCTATGTGGCCTGCACTTTCCTGAAAGCTTATGACCATCAACCCTTAGTTACTTATACCAACATTTACAAACTGGTTTGCATGTTATTCTTGGGTAAGACACAAATTGGTTAAGTGGGACTCTCTGACATCTTGCATCCATGCTCACTTCCCTTCTCTTGTGGTCACTTCTGTTCTCTTCTATTTTTTTTATTTTCACTTGCTTCTGTTGTCTTGTGTTCTCTTCTGTTCTCCACTCTCCTTTTTTTTTTTTTTTTTTTTACTACGTTTTTATTAAACAGTAAAAACATAGTACACATTGTTACAGCTGTGAATTGAGAGAAGTGATTGCAGGTTGACCAATATACATATTTTCTAAATAAATTGTATACCACATATCTTGTAATATTTATACAGAGAGATGATTAAACTATTATACCTATATACAAAAATAACTTTGTCTTTAGTAAATTACCCGTTAAGTAGCATCTCTAAGAAGGGATCACCTTACATTTATCAACACTGAATCTCATCTACCACTTAGCAGCCTATTGTGACAATCTATCTAGATCTCCCTGCAACGATTGCACATCTTCTGAAGTTTTTAATAGTGGACAAAATTTTGTGTCATCAGCAAACACAGAAACCTTGCTGACAACTCCCACTTCCAAATCATTAATAAATAGATTAAATAGAAGTGGCCCCAACACAGAACCAAAATGGGTGAATTGGAAATTATGGCGTTCAATGAAAAGTATGATGTAATAGGTATAGCAGAAATGTGGTTGAAAAGTTCTCACGACTGGGCTATAAATTTAGAAGGATACGCCTTATTTAGGCAGGACAGAGAAAAAAGGAAAGGGGATGAGATGTTGTTTATGTTAAAAAGAATTGAAGCCAAATTTAAAAGAAGAGATAACTGGCGATATGGATGTTAAAGTGAAGGCAATATGGGTGTCTTTGTTGGTGTCTGCTATAAGCTGCCAAATGCTAGCAGAGAGGAGGTAAGTCAGCTTCATACAGTTGCAAGGGCTGCACTTTGGGGAGTGTGCTCATTATGGGGGACTTTAATTACCCCTGACTTGATTGGTGTAGTGGAACTGCCATCACAGAAAAAGGTGATGAGTTCCTGAATTTGGCTGCAGGATCATTTTCTCTCACAGGTGGTTGAGTTCCTACTAGAAAAGAGTAGAATGTCCGAACTTCCAAAATGCGGTCCGCTCGGGATCCGCGAATTTTCGAAAAAATTCGAAATTCGAAAATTCGAAACTCCGCGAGCGACCCGTTAAAATTAAAAATACCCTTGAATAAACGAGATTTTTCGTATTTTCGAAAATTTTTCGAAATTACGAGTTTTCATGTATTTTCGAAAATACAAGTATCCTCGTAATTTAGAATATTTCGAAAACGTATGTAAGGAGATTAAGAGAAATCCTTGTATTTTTCGAAAATTTTCGAAAATACATGTTTTCCTGTTTTTTCGAAAATCTTCGAAAATACATGAAACTCTTATTTTGAAAATTTCGAAAATACGAAAATCCGCGAATCGGAAGTTCGGAAGCGGAAAATCCGAAAAATCCGCCGTTCGCACGGGAATAAACCGCCATCCCTAAAAAGGAGCTCTGTTGGATCTGGTAATATCCTAACCTCGTGCCGCGCATTATAGATATAAAGGTAACAGGAGGCTTAGGGAATAGTGACCATGAAATAGTGTTGTTTGGACTTTGTTATCAAAAGGAAAAGTGCGCTGGGTTAACAAAGACTTAATTTTGGGAAAGCAAATTTCCCAGATTAAAAGCAGCTCTTCAGAATGTTAACTGGGATAATGTATTATCAGGTAAAGGTACTGAACAGAAGTGGACTGTGTTTAAGGGGATTTTAAGCCAGTTCACATCTAAATTTATACCCTTGGGAAATAAATGTAAAAAAAAATAAATCTGAGCCCTTGTGGCTGAATTCTGATGTAAAGAGGCAAATAGAAAGGAAGAAAAAGGCATTTAAAACCTTTAAGTCAGAGGGAACGGAAAGGGCCTTTAGGGATTCTAAAAACTGGAACAAGGAGTGTAAGAAAGCAATCAAACTAGCTAAAATAAATAATAAAGTTAGGATAGCTGAACAAAGCATCACTAAGCCTAAACATTTTTTTTTAAGTATTTAAGTTTAAGTGGCACCATTAATTAATGGGGATAAGTTAGTTACGAAGGATGGCGATAAAGCAAATGTCTTGAATATTTTTTTTCCTCTGGATACACTATAGAAGATCCAAGTACAGATATCATAGAGTAGCAATAATGATATAAAAGATTCAAGTGCACTTTGGTTAACCGAGGATATGGTACAGAAAGAACTAAATAAGGTTAATATAAATAAATCTCCAGGACCAGATAAAATACATCCTCGGGTACTTAGGGAGCTAAGTTCAGTTTTATCTAGGCCATTGTTTCTTATTTTTGCAGATTCCCTCATGTCCGGAGGTATGCCTCTGGATTGGAAAAAGGCTGATGTTATTCTAATATTCAAATAGGGTAGTCGTTCACAGCAGGGTAATTACAGGCCTGGAAGTTTAACTTGTGGGGAAGATTGCTTGTTTAAAGTTTGTTATCAATCAAACTTTATTGTTCCTGTTTTTTAATTAAGTGAAATTTGTAGCAAAAGAAGTGAAAACCACATCCAATCATTGTTACCGGCTAGACAGCTGTTCAACATTCTTGGCACTATATTTCAATTTAACAAAAATTGGGAGAATACAGAGAAAGAAAAATAATAAAGTTGACAACATGCCTATTAACAACGTAAATGCGCATACGAAAGGCAAACAGACAGAATGAGTTGTTTTAACACTACCAAAAGGCAGAGGATAAAGTACACACCCTGAATGCTAACAATTGGACTCGCATTGGAAATGCAAAAATGAGCCTACATGGCGACCGCTAAAACGCCCCAAGAAAAAAGGGGGTGCAGGTGCTTTCACATGAAAGACAAAATAGCAGACCTGATTTAAAGTCCAAGCTAAAAATGTATTGGAAAAGGCAAAAGAAGTGTTACGTCAATAAAGTCATTGTGGAAAGTATAATAAAATTAGCGAAAAAAATAAAAATCTATACCTTAGATGTGTCCAAAAAAACATGTTAAAAATAGACTAAGATCATTTGTATGAATGTGTTGTAATTTTTGGGTGCATTCAAAATCATGAAAAACTCCAAAATCAAAAACAGACATGGTAAAAAGATGCCTTTTCGTCACCTTGAAGTATTCGCGATAATATTCCACTCCATTTAAAGCGAAAACACACTTTTCTATAAATCGCGTTATGCCTTTTCGCTCAAATTACCATTGTGATGTATGGCGAAAAGGGTTTTAGCGTTAGGTTGCGGAAACGTTTTCGCCACTCGTTAATGCCACCTTTTTAAATAGCGTTAACTGGCTTTTTGGCGAGAAACCATGAGGAAAGCGAAAGCGGAAAGTTTGCGCGACTTTTTGCTCATTTATAAATATGCCCCCTAGGATAAAATATCTCTAGAGATCATATATTATCATCCTCTGGGGACTAAAATTAAAAAAAATCATAAAACATGCATAAAACACAAACAGTTCTACAATATATAGTATAAATATTTCAGTTAAATAAACACTAATATATCATCTGGATTGCATAAAAAGAAAATGTAATATTAAGTATGTCTATTGTTGAGACATACAGTGCATGCAGAACTGAATTTTAAAAGCTAGGTATCAGGGAGGGATATCCTCTCCCTAATAAACAGTAGGCTTTACAAAATATGTACTTCTCACACAAGGAAATCATACAGTACATTTGACCAATGAGACAAATAAATCTTGCTCCCATATGTAGTTATTAGATAGACGTCTAATAGATAACTCTCTACTAAGTAAGTAAGCCTAAGTAAGGTACCACAGCTCTGACAGAGTATATAGATGTTCCCCAGTCCAAGGTCCGCATAAATCGAGGCTGTTCCGGTACCGAGTATTCACTTGTAGAGTAATTATTAAGAATAAACCTCCAAGTATACACAGGGAGCTGGGTAGCATCTTCACAACAACATGTAACAGACAGGAGTGTCCGGAACTTCACAAACTTCACAAATCTCCTAATCCAATCCAAGCCGATTTGTGAATTCCGGAGGAGGCACAATAACTCTATATTGCAATCCATGGTTTATAGCTGGGGAAACAAATGCTTTTTGCAGCTCATTTGATCTGCAGGCCATCACAT
The DNA here is from genome assembly GCA_019447015.1 of Hymenochirus boettgeri. NCBI lineage: Eukaryota > Metazoa > Chordata > Amphibia > Anura > Pipidae > Hymenochirus > Hymenochirus boettgeri. The sequence goes on from CM033477.1 coordinate 62,680,111, forward strand.
CCAACTTTATATAGGAGACAATGAAAAATGTAAGCATTTGTTTAAAAGGATGGTTTTATAGGACCCAGGGACGTAACTATTAGGGGAGCAGACCCTGCCCACAGGAGCCAGGGGGACCCAAACTTCTTACTTTCTGTATGACAGATACAGCCTTCCCCCAGAAAACCTCTAACTATAAAGCAGGAAAAGAGGCCCCATCATAGTTTTGCAGGGGGCCCAGGGACCAGTAAGGTTTATAATAGTTTGCTGTTGAAAATTATCCAAAAAGGCATTTTTAACAAAACCCACCTGTCTCCTTATTGTGTAACCCACTTTCTTATGCATTCATCTAAATTACACTGAGGTACAATCTGGATTTTACATTTTTATAAAGGAGGAGTGGACAGGTATGTAAGGCAATATGGAAACACATTATCATTATATGCACCATTAGGCCCCAGACCATCTCAATCAGATCATTATGTTAACTGATCTTAATATACTGAGAATAGTGATCATATAGATTATTTAACATAGAATATTATGTTAAAGGGTATGTCCATCAAAAAAGTAAGTTGGTTTCTATCTGATTTACTGAAGAACAGGAGGTAAATGCACGATCTCTTACCTCCCGTTCTTCAGTAAATCTTACAGGAGAGGAGGAGACACTTACTCGCGGACCCACTCCAGCACCAACTTCACTGACAGTCTCCGACGTGTCCTCGCTCCTTCGCACTGTGTGCGCATGCGCGCACAGAGCAAAGGACTGGAGATGCGTCGGGGGCGTCGGGGAATTTGGCAATGGAGCGTGTCCGCGAGTAAGCATCTCTTCCTCTTCTGTAAGATTTACAGAAATGGAAAGTGAAATGGGAAGTGAACATACCTTCTGCACCATATGCACAGATCTTAGCCCACTTATATTACAACTTAATGGAAGACAGTCATAACAAAACATCCTTATGTACAATTTAAAGGGATTTACCTTGTTTAGATGCACCACCAACTACGTCAGTCTGTACAAGCCTCTAGAATAAAAACTGTAGAAGAATCATGCTCCAGGCATTCATTCCTGTTTTTAATACTTGCCCATCATCATTGATCCTTCCAGTCAACAAACAAGCTGGTTATGAAAAAGTAAAGTTCCCCAATCCAGTAAATAACAAGAATAAATAGCCATGATTTATTTTCAGCTAGATATTCAATTTAGTAAATGGCTAAGAGTCTTCAGAAATATATATGTAAAAGTTAGTGTATTAGTTTAAAAGAACAGTCAATGATCATAAATACAAAAAAACACCTGTCAGCTTATTTCATGTTTATTGGAAAACCTGAATTAACAAAACATAAACATTGTAATTACATAGATCACAATCTGAAATGGTAATATACTGAGAAGCGTACAAAAAAGGGCAGCATATTTCATGGTTAGATTTTTGTTTAGTTCAATTTTTTTTAGTTATACTTTATCCATTTTTTATCTGGTGATATAAATACAATAGCTCGTTCAGAAAGATTATTATGTAAAATTACACCATTTTATAAGTAGAGATGGCCGAACTTCCGAAAGTTCTGTCCATTTTCGAAGTTCGAAAACAGAAACAATTAAAGTCAATGGGAGTCAAATAGTTTGAAAAGTTATCAATGGTAAAAATATCAATGGTAACTTAATGTAAATGGTGTCACGGACTTACCTGCCGCTCCGGTCCCGCGCCGCTCGGCACTTCCGGGTGGGCGGCATCGCGGACGTCATGAGATTTGAAAAGCCGGCGTCCTCCTGGACCCGGCGCCGATAGTAGCGTTTGCTACCCGGCTCCATACTCACCTGCCGTGGTTCCTGCTCCTGCTCCTTTTACCTATCTTACCTGTATCCAGCATTCGGACTTACCTGTCTCCAGTACCTACCTTACCTGTATCCGCATTCAGGACTTACCTGTCTCCAGTACCTACCTTACCTGTATCCAGCATTCAGGACTTACCCTCTCCAGTACCTACCTTGCCTGTATCCAGCATTCAGTACTTACCTTACCTGTCTCCAGCACCTACTTTGCCAGTATCCAGCATTCAGCCTACAGTTCCCAGCAGCACCTTGTTCCAGCATTCACCTACTGTTCCAGCAGCACCCTTGTTCCTGGTTCCAGCCTACAGTTCCCAGCAGCCTCGGTGTGTCCCGCACATTCTGGACTATCGGCCTCCTCCTAAAGCGTACTGTAAGTACCCCACGGCCATCCGCCATTTGTTACAAAGGCTCTGGGACCTGGGAAATGGTTTGGGGAACACGTTTGAATATCCGAAACAAAAAAAAATCGATTTTATTCTCACGCGCAGTACTTAGAGCTCCTGCGTTCGTTTTCGATAATTATCCCATAAACGATTTGAACATTCGATAATTATCCCATAACGTATTCGAAGATCTTTCGATTAATTATGGGCTAATTATCAATGTTCGAAAGTCCGAGAAATCCGGTCCGGGATAGTTCGAGAAGTCCAAGTCCGTTCGAACTCTATAAGTTCAGCTTGAACTCGGGTTCAAGTTCTAGTCCATCTCTATTTATAAGTTAAACCAATGTCAACGGCTAAAACTAAAAGTCTGGAAAAAAACTTTATACTTTTCTGAAATCTTTCTCAGTAGTATGTGATGTTCATGACATTTAGATAAAAATGTTAGATACAAGTATTATATTTTAGAAATATTAAACATCTGAGTCAATCTCAGAAAAAAGAACAGAATCAGCTATTGTATTTCTTTTCTCATGAGAAGTATAAAGGTAATAAATCTTCTCTTAAAAAAGGTGTCAATGTCTGGTGTATAAATTAAAGAAGTGAGGAAACAGAAGATCACCCTCAAATACCTTACACCATGCCATAAATAGCCTGTTAGACATTGAAAAACTGATGATAAAGTGCAAAAATAAAAGGTTAAACAAACAAAGCAGAACACATTCAAATAATAGTTCAAGGCTTGCTAACGTTGACAGAAGGGGGAACTCATTTTTTTACTACACTCAGAAGACGTTTCTGTACTTACTGGATGAAAATAGTCTAGCACATCCCAGGTGGGGTTTCAGCAAACACATGTAACATAGGGCATATTATAAAGGTTCGTTAACTTTTCGCGGACATTAACGCTAAATCGCGTTTACCGCGATTTATAAAGTCCGAAAACGGCCGCGAAAAGTTAACAAACCGTTACCTTTCGCGGCGATACTTACCTGTTACCGCCGCTTCTATTTATAAAGCGGCGTACTGGTTTCGCTCGCTAGTATCGGCTGTTTTACTTCGCCACCTTGAAGGTGGCGAAGTCACCGATCTAACCTCCCGCGGCGGGGATGGGCAGGCAACCCGCGCGGGTGGTCGCCCCGCCCCGGGAGACACGCCACCCCGCCCACACCCCCGTGGCGGCGGCGGCGACCACCCGCCGCCTTCCCAGCACCCCTCCCAACCCGTTCCCGGTCGCGGCAATCTCGGAACGGGAGGCTAGGAGGGGCTGCCGCAAGGGCCCTTATAAGGGCCGGTGAGGGGGGTCCCGGTTCGAGCTGCGGGACCCCCTAAGCCCCAAAAGGCCTCAGGCCCCGCTGGAGGAGCCTCCACCCTCCCAGCGGCTCCCTCCCTTCCCCTCCCCGGAGCGGCCAGGACGGGGGCTTGGAGGGGTTGCCGGGGAGGGGGTGCGCGGGCGGTGGTCGCGACCACCTGCTGCGGCCCCTTCCCGGCAGCCCCTCCTAGCCTCCCGTTCCGAGATTGCCGCGAGCGGGAACGGGTTGGGAGGGGCTGCTGGGAAGCGGCGGCGGGTGGTCGCCGCGGGGGGTGTGGGCGTATGCCCCCCCCTTGAGCGCGTCGGGAAGGGATTTTAAGTCCTAAGACTTAAGATACTATACAGTATCGCCGCGAAGGGGCTTAAATTACCGCAGCACATCGCGGCCGCGATAGATATCGCGGGAATAGCGCTCGCCGTATAAATACGGCGATACGCTATTTTCGCGGCCGCGATGTGCGGTGGTAATTTTTTGCGCTATTATCGTTGCTTTATAAATATGCCCCATAGTCTTACATTCTCTGGATCCTTACCCACTGTTATGTTACAATGGAAACACACCATATCAAATTTTCAACAATAGTAATGTGTCACCTTCCAGTGCATAACCTATTCCTGGCTACAAAAATGCATTAATGTCCCCTTTAAACTTGTAGATTTCTTTTGCTAAAAGTTACCGTAACTGGCAAATCGCTAATAAGTGCATCAAGACAGAGAAATTTCACCATTCTCTCTTTATAAATCTCAATTTTGGTGTTAATTTCATACCATGGCTTAAAATACTGTTTGAAGCAAAAATCTAAAATAAGTTCAGCAAATAGAAAAATGAACAGTTTCAATTAGATTGAAAAGGGAATATTGTTTAGAGATAAATACAGTAAATGTGCTACCAGTGTGTGGATACTAAAATATTGTACTTTTACTTGTACTAATTACTGTACTCTTGTACTCTTTTATATGAGATAAAGTTGCCAGTTGCAGCAGCAGAAAAGTAAATAATACCCAAGATCGCATTAAAATTAAAATTAACATATGTATTGTATTTTTATGAAATTTAAAGAGAAATAAAGTCTGAATTTAAAAATTTAAAAGGCATGTTCACCCCTGATAAAAAAAAAATATATATATATATAAATCATCTCTCAAAACTACAATAATTATTTAGAAAGCTGACAGACTTCAGCTAATCTCTTATTAGGTGCTTCTATTATTATTAGGTGCTTATTAGGTGCTTCTAAAAGTGCTCTCAACATTCTCTCTAAGGGCAAGGCCACACTGCTGCGCTTTTTTTGAAAACACGGCAACGCACCGAAAACGAGCGTTTTCAGGGGCATTGCGATTGTGATTTGCGTTCCGCATTTTAAATCGTAATCGCATGCGTTTTTCAATAGTTAATGAAAAAAATGCATGCAGAAAAGCAATGAAATTGCACATGAAATCGCATGCGATTGCATTTGCGTTGTAGTGTGGCCGTACCCCAACTCAGATATAGGAATAGCATTCAGTCATTGGCTGTAATGGCATCTGTTAAATCCTTGACTGATAGTTGCTAACTGAAACATTTCAAGTTAGACTTACATCTATCAGTTTTTTAACAATTGCAGTTTTGGGGTTTGGTGATTTACCTATATACAAGGGAACAAGTATACCATACAGCTTCCTTCCCTAATAATATTCATTTGGACAGTTATAGTCAACCAATCAATCAGTAACCAGAAAGAACAAAAACTCAGGAATAAGAAAAAATGCCAATATCACACAGCCCTAATGAAAGAGGTGCACACACTCAGGACCAACCTTATTTTGGAGAAATGCATTAAATTTTCCCCTTTGCCCACTATAATATTGGATTTTCGCTTTTTTGTAATTACATTATTGTCTAAACAGTCATTTTAAACGCAAGAAATTTGTGCTTGATTGTTTTACCCTTGATGTGAAGGCTTTCCTCCACAGAACACCCATGCAAAGTAATATATTATTCCAGTAAGTTGTGTTTAACTCATGTTAGAAGTGGGTTCTGTAAAAAAGGTTTCTATGTTGTTGTCTGTATAGTTTTCGAACAGCCTCGTGAGCATTAGCTTTAGAGATGTTGGAAACTACTGAGTTTAATTTTGAAATCGGATTTTATACGAAAAAGAACCCAATGGGTTCAATGGGAGGCAAAATTCTGATTTGTTTCTGCATTCTGTATCGAATATAAGAAGTTCAATATTGAATATTTGATGGTTGATATTGAATAGTCATGTTCATATAGCTATTTGATATTTGAGGATTCGATGTTTTGTATATTGAGTATTTAATGTTCGATATCTAGTATTCAGTGTTTCATAACAAGTATTCAATGTTTGATATCGAGTATTTGATGTTCGAAATTGAATATTCAGTGTTCAATATTGAGTATTCAATGTTCAATATTGAAAATTCAGTGTTTGACATCAAGTATTCTATGTTTGATATTAAATATTGAGTGTTTTATATCAAGTATTTGATGTTCGAAATCAAGTGCCGATGTTCGATATCAAGTATTCGATGTTTGAAAACTTACATACAGGTAAATAAGCCCCCAAAACCCTAAACGGTAATAGTTTGAAATCTGAAATATATAAGTCTAACCTGAAATCCTGCACAATGTCCTGTTTCCCTTGTTTCTGCTTCCCGGTTCTTCCAGTTAGTAACTGTCAGTTATGGATTTGACAGTTGACATCACAGCCAATGACTGAATGTTAATCCCTTGTCTGTCTCTTCTGAGCATGCCCAGGCTCAGTAAATGCTCAGTACAGGTTACTAAATGGCTCAGTTTCCATGAGGCATCCAGAAGCATAGCAGGCATACAATAATGAATTCATAGGACAAACTATGATATATCAACATATTCTTTCTAAAATATGTTCTTATGAGGGTGGAGTTGTCCTTTAAGTGTTTAATATTAAATATTCAATGTTAGAAATCAAGTATTCAGTGTTCGATATTGAATATTAAGTGTTTAATATTAAATATTCCATGTTCGATATCAAGTATTCAGTGCTCAATATTGAGTATTTGATGTTCGTTATTGAGTACTCAATGTTGGATATTGGAGATTATTGTAGTTCCATATAGAATTGAAGTTCCATATACTGTAGAATATTCGATGTTCGATATTGAATAATAGATAAACTTTTCCAATATTCAAAGAAGAAAGATTATTAACAGCCGGGAGCGTAATCCACTTACCCTACATACAGTTTACACGGAGCTCAAAACGTCCCAGACAGTCCAGCAAATGGCCATATAAGATAGGTCAATACTTATTGAAAACAAAAGCAGTAGGACGGGCATCTCGTGGCTGATAAAACTTCACTTATTGTACAGGAGTAAAACAAACTTACAATCACATCATTAGGTCCAATACACAGAGAGTGAGAAGTGGGAGGAAAGGCAGCCTGACGCGTCTCATGACTACATCACTTCCTCAAAGGCTGTGGGAAAATCCAAAGCTACATCATTATATAGGTGGACTCCTAACCATAATCCAATCAGGACAGAACTGGGGAAAGGTAAAATGGTAAGTAAGGACGTAAAAGCAATTAAAAACAATGTTAAGAAGCACACTATACAAATGAAGGGTTATTCAATAAAAGTTCTTATCATTTAAAATAGTGCTAATTTTGCCCCAACCAATCAGATGTTAGCTTTCAAATATTAAATAAGGTCTGATTGGTTAGGGAAAAATTAGCACCATTTTAAATGATAAGAACTTTTATTGAATCTCCCTGTTACTTAGTATACAACATTAGTCCATCACTAATAGCCGGACAGCTAATAAATAACAGGTAAGTACGTATCTATTTCATATAAATATATACATCTATCCAAAAGGGAGCAAACACTGTTGCCAGTCGCTACAAACAATCAGGGAGATGTAATAAAAGTTCTTATCGTTAAAAATGGTGCTAATTTTGCCCCAACCAATCAGATATTATGTACTATTTGAAAGCTAACATCTGATTGGTTGGGGCAAAATTAGCCCCATTTGTAACGATAAGACCTTTTATTGCATCTCACCGAATGTCTGCAGTTTAAAGCTACTTTTCTCAACAAGTGGCAAGTTGTTACCAAATCATACATATAGACAATAGAGTATCAAATAGAGGCATGAAGCATAGAAAACATCACAATATGACAGTCATCAAATTGTGATCATACGAAACCACTGAACAATAAGATTACCCACAGACAGATTAATTCATTAAATCATTATAATTCATTAGATATCCAATATTCAAAACCTTTGGTTTTAAATTGAGGCTGGGTTTGAAACAAACCTAAAACCCATGCCAAACTAACACCTATTGGTTATGCCCCTCTACCTACAGAGTATTTTCTATACAGATGTCTCTACACCAATATGGAAGCCCTTATACAACTTTAAAAGCTGCAGTTTATTTTACAGCCAGCATAATTTTCACAAAGTACAGGCTACCATGAACAATACTAAACAGTCATCTATTTTTACTTTTTTGCTTCCATTCTTATACTAGAAAAAGTTTTGAAAGGAACCTAATTTTCTATGTAGTACCTCTGGTGTGTGAGTAGACTAATGCTTTACCTTTGGACAGACAGAATCTATGAGGTTACAGACTTACTTATGAAATTGTTTTTTTTAGTTCTTCCATCCATGCCTCAAAGATTACTTTATTTTTTTTAAAAGCAAAATAATGCGTAATTGTTAGGGACAGGTGTGTTGAAGAATGTTTACAAATCATTCTGTATCGAAGAGAGGCAGGATCTTTGTGTTGTAGCATAATTAGTTGTTAGCATTTAGGGGGCAAGATAGGGTGCAGATTACTTGTTTTGATCTGCTGTGCCCTTGAGGACCTCAGAAGTAAACAGAGTATACTTGGACACCAAGCAACACAGAACAATCAATTATAGGAGCTGAACCCTAGTACCCACATATTAATTAATTAAATAAATCAGTCAAACAACAGTAAAGGTAGAGGTGTTGTATCATTGAGAAAGTGCTCTTTTGGACCAATGTAGTATGGGAACTTAGTTCAAATGACAATGTCATTTCTATCAGGAGTTTCTCTGTTCTCTAATGTCACTGCTGGAAGGTGTCTTCACATTACGCATGTACACATTTGTTTTCCAATACACAATATAACAACCGTGCAAGGGGGTGTTAGAATATATTTCTTGTGTTTGTTGAAATTGTGATAGGGGGTGTTAGACTTATTTATATGTGTATAAAACTGTCTTTTAAGTGTTTAAAGGGTATGTCCACCCTTTAAACTAACTTTTCCCATAATATAGATATTGGTCCCCCAGCCCCAACAGCATTACTATTAGAGCAAGAAAGTCCCCCGATCTTTACTTGCGTTTCCTCTCTCCTTCGCCGCACAATCCCGGCCCTCTGCTTGCATAGAACTGCAAGCAGGGGGCGGGACCAGCAGCCGCGTCCGTGATTGGCTGAGAGGCAGCCAATCATGGACGCGGCTGCTGGTAATGTAGAACGGTGTAGGAGAGAGGTAAGGTAAGTAAAGATCGGGGGACTTTCTTGCTCTAATAGTAATGCGGTTGGGGCTGGGGGACCAATATCTATATTATGGGAAAAGTTAGTTTAAACTTTCCCATAATCTATATTATGGGAAAGTGGTTTAATGCTAGGGGGAGGGAGACCAAATTGGGAGGGAGAGGGAGGGGGGGGGGCTCTTCTGCGCATGGCAAAATTCTCCCGGAGGGGAGACAGGAGGCAGAGTCCTATATGGACTCTGCAGTACTCCTGGTGGCCAGTTTTTGTGACTTTAGGGAGGGATTACAGGGCATCCATTTGGACCTGGGATGTAAGGTAAGGATTTTTATACACTACAGATTGGGGCCAGTAGTGTGGGGGATTATAGTTTTGGAGGTGGACATGCCCTTTAAAACCCATACTATTGACTTTTCAAGACTCCCCTGCTATGCTACCTAATTAATTCGGCTTGAAGAGCTAAATTACTGTTCTTTCTATTTCTTCTTCTACTTCTTCTACATTTTCTTCTTCTTCCGTTTTATTCTTCCACTTTTTTGACTGTATCTCCTTCAACGTTTTTTGAGCTAGAGACATAAAATTCGGTACAGACGTGTGGGGCATATAGGAGAAGTGTGCTATTATCTAGCTAAGGAATCCGCAGAAGCATTACAGCGTTATCGGCGAATTACGGGCCTTTTTTCCCATAGACTATAATGGTAACAATCCTCAAATGTGAATATTTTAAAACAGTTTGGGGCATATTTATAAAGGTTTGTTAAACTTTTTGCCTTATTTAACACAGCTTTTTCGCCTAATTTGCAGTGATAACCAGTGGCAAAGGTCATTACCGCTACTTTTCGCCATACATTGCTGCGGTAACCGCTCAAGCATATTTATAAAATGGCGAAAAGTGTATTTTTGTGGTAATTGGGTCCATGTAAGGTGTCAGTACATTGTGGATTGTTTCTCAAACATAGAAAAGATAATCAATGCACATTCCTAGGCCCCATACAATATCATATTATCTGCACACTGGCATACTTTATAAACAAAGGGGTTTTAGTATACATTACTGTGATCACATGAATGAAAAGCCTTCAAACCACGTCAAGGTAACCCCAGTCTGGAAGGTCCTAACGTCTAACCTTTTCAATTTCTTTACTTCAATTATGATTAGCAAACTTTTGCATTTCTCATTCTTACCACTGGATCCATATAACAGGCTCTCTCCCTCCCCTCAGCTCTTGGCTTTTTAAAATGAGGGGGAAGAGGCCATCCAGTGCTTTATATTAAAGGCAGAGGACCTCCATTAAAGGGGCGTGTTGGGGGTGCTATTACACATGGAGGCTTGACCAGCCTCCCAATAAATACATACAATACAAGAATTGTGGAAGCACTCCAATTAGGCTAATTTACAACTACATTTAGCGGAAGTGCTACTGATCTGGTCAAACATTTATACAAACATAGAAAAGATAATCAATGCACATTCTAGGCCCCATACAATATCATATTATCGCACACTGGCATACTTTATAAACAAAGGGGTTTTAGTATACATTACTGTGATCACATGAATGAAAAGCCTTCCAACCACGTCAAGGTAACCCCAGTCTGGAAGGTCCTAGCGTCAACCTTTTCAATTTCTTTTACTTCAATTATGATTAGCAAACTTTGCATTTCTCATTCTTACACACTGGATCCATTAACAGGCTCTCTCCCTTCCCCTCAGCTCTTTGGTTTTTAAAATGAGGGAAGAGGCCATCCAGTGCTTTATATAAGGCAGAGGATGATCCCTTACCATTAAAGGGGCGTGTTGGGGGTGCTATTACCACATGGAGGCTTGACCAACACTAATAAGTACTCAGGGGGGTATTAGACTATTTCCCACCATTTACTGTAATACGGTTTGCGAGTTCGCTTTTTTAAGGTTTATTTTTCGCTTTTTAAAGCTCTTTATTTTTTAAGGTTCCGATTTTCTTTATTTACCAATAGTAGAAAATGGGGGTCTGAGGGACATATTTATAAAGGGCATTATTTTTACTTTTTTTTCCCCACCAGCCTTTACCACAATTTTTTAAACTTTCATCTTTTCCTTTCATCAGAGTTATTAAAACGGCAAATTTTTATCAAAAGCGAAAATTATCTAGCAAAAAGTAGCACTAATAATGCTGAAAAAGCTCAGCACATATAATGGTAAATAGGTAATACTACCTGGTGGTTTTTCAAAGTAGTATTAAATTGGTTTATACACACTGAACACCTATCTTTGTTATTTAAAAATAGCCAAACACATTTGGTGTTTTTTTCAGCCAAAGATATAAATAGAGTAAAACTCTATAAATAGCTTTAAATCAAAAGGTGACAAAAATAGCTCTGAAATTCCACTAGAGAGCAATCTATCTTTTCGCAGTGATGCCAGACTTAAAGGGTATGTCCACCCAAAAATAAACTTTTTATATGTTCTTTATATAATAGCACCAACCCGATTTAATGAGATATATATCAGGCTGCACTTCCTCTCCACTTCCTCTTTAGATGACCCTGAGCTGCAGCTTAGGAAAAAAAAAAAATTCTTGCCTGTGTGTGTGTGTGTGTGTGTGTGTCTCTCTCTCTCTCTCTCTCTCTGGGCTGGCTGGCTGCAGCTGTTGGATCCTGGATTTCTTCAGTACACATAACTTTACAGCTGTGATTGGTTATGAGGAAAAGAGGGTGGGATCCAGGGGTCAGACCATTACTGATGCAACTTCCTCTGTTCTCACTGCTGGATGTTAACAGACATGCTCAAGAACATAAAAAGAACAGAGGCAAGGTAATGTAACCTGTCTCTGTTCATCACTGTATTGGTCCGTGCTGCAGGATTAAGCCAGCTACAAAGGTCTGTAACTTTTGAACCACTGGACTGATTTACATGCTGTAAAGTTTGTTTTGGAGCACTTAGTTGGGCCAAATAAATATAAAAAGTTAGTTTTGGGGGTGGACATGCCCTTTAACCCAATGAATAAGGTGAAAAATATTGCCACACATCGCCTCAGTGATACTTTTCCGCAAAGGCGAAAGCGAAAATGAGTGTTTTTATAAATAAGGCGAAAATAGCACTATTTGTCATTGCGATGCCCTGTGATAGCGAGAATGGTGAAAATAGCGATCGTTTATAAACATGCCCCTTTGTTTCATGGTCATAAACACAAAAGCTGATATCCCCAACCCCTCACACAAACACAGGTACACCCATCTACTGACCTACCTTTCCATTCCCATGGAAGCCATACATGAAGGGTAACTATAGTCAAAAACCTAATTTTGATCAATCCTCAATAAAAGTTAGTTATATGGTCATACATGCAAAAAGACATACCCCCAACCTCACACGAATACACACACCTACTGACCTACCTTTCCATTTCCATGGTAGCCATACCTAAAGGGTAAATAAAGTTTAAAAAATAATTTTGATATATTCTCAATAAAAGATTTATGGTTGTAAACACAAAATAGATATACTCAACCTTACATGGGTACACACACCTACTGACAAACCCTTCCATTACTGTGGCAGCTTTACTTAAAGGATAACTAAAGTCAAAAAAGCTAATTTTGGGGGCGCTCGTGAGCAGCTTCTGGATGAACTGGTGGATACAATACAACTTATCCAAAAGGACTTATATACTTCCCAAGCAAACTCAGAAAAACTAAACTAAACTAAAAATCTACAACTGGGGGACCTAGAAAATAGGTCAAGCAGAAGCAATCTGCAGAGGAATCCCAGAAACCTACTCCAACACTATGGAGGTAGTGATGGAAATATTCCATGCACTGCTATCAGAAGAACAGGACTTCTACTTTGAATGTGACCGCACACATTGAGCATTAACCCGACCTCCATCTTAAAATTTATCAAGAGATATAGCAGTTAAACTACAGTTAAACTACAGTTAAACTACACTACTACACCACCAAAGAAAAAGTGCTCCAAGAAGCCAGAAAATCGACAAATCTAAATTATAAATTTCAAATCTATGCAGATCTTGCCCCGCAAACCCTCGCCAAAAGAAGGAACCTAAAACCTATCACTCAAATTCTAATGGACAATCAAATATGCTACAGATGGGGATACCCATTTAAACTACAATTTTCCAAAGACAGCCAATCATACTTTGTGAACAACTTACAAGAAGGCATAAAACTTCTAACCAAACTTGGGCTCCAAATGCCATCCCCTGACAAATTAAAAGAATCAGAACAACCACGAAAACAACTGCAAAGAACCTGGCAAACCAAAACCCCAAACTCAACCATGGGCAGACGCAGACTCTGGAACCCAGACAGTCCCTATGCCAAAACCAATAAAGAAACAGAATAACCAAAAGGACTGAAAGCTAAGGACTGAAACCTAGATGAGTATACTCATAATCTCAAAGTTTAATATACCAACTGGGCTATATATCTATTAAGATTATATCTGTCTAAAGTTAATGTGTTTTGAATACTTTAAACCTAAGAAACAACCTTTATCCTTAAAATACTAGACAATATATTATTATCCTCTATATTCCCTAACTACTACTAGACAACCCCTCTCCCCCCTCAGATATTCTCCAGGAATGGGGTCAAATACTAAGAACAATAGGTAAATCTAATAAAAATTTGTGTTGTATGCATAAATAAGTAGAAAATTTACCCAGCAACAAAAATGTTCATAAGTGTTTGTATATGGTTACTAACTATAAGCTTGCAAAAACAAGAAACAATATAAGAAAAACTGAAATCAGGAAAAAAAGGGTTAAAAAGTGTATATATACAGCGAAACCTGATATGGTATAAATAATAAGGACTCCCCTAAATGAACGAAGGGGTCAACAAGTCACCCCAATCTAACCTAAGTCTATATCATATAGACATCATAAACAAAGAATAACATATACAATAACCTTATATACTAAATATATATGAATATACAAAAGTAAGGGGAGATATAAAGGAAAAAACTAGGAGAAAAATGGCTGCAAATATTATGTATAAAACAAGTTTAAAAAATGTTCTTAAACATAAATGTTTATGTATGTTTGACGCCAAGGCTAAATATCTACAAATATGTAGAAAAAGGGAAGGATAATAAAACCAAATGACGCGAGAAAAAGGGTAAAATGTATATATGTAACGTTAATAACAAAATGAAGCCCTAAAAACAGCGACAACTCCCAGGAATACCGCTGTGAATACCCAATAAAACCTAAGCACTAAACTTATAAACCAAAATGTCCCGAGGTAGTCAGATTACAGAATAAGCAAATGTTTCCTTGGTTAATACCTCTCCCTTCCCCCCCCCCCTAGTAACCTTCCCTAACTTTACCCCCTACTCCCGATAAGCAATCCTGAGACGAAGGGTATACGTACGATCCCCCCAACATTTGAGTTTCCCCAACTGGCGAAACCCACCTGGGAGAAATCCCCACCCCTTGTTAAATTGATTACTAATATAGTTACTATTTATACATGGTTTATATTGCTTTCTATATTGATTTGTGTGTCATACTATGTTCTCAAAAAAAGTCAAAAGAATATACTAATTTTTAAATTGTTTTTTTATATTGATTTGTGTGCCATACTATGTTCTCAAGAAAAGGCAAAAGACTATACTAATACTAACAATAGACAAGTTGATAAGACATCATCATATGGAATGTAAACATCCAAAACATCGGAAAAGCCCATCTCTTATATGTATATCACACAATGTTAAGGGATTTAACTCATATCAAAAAAGATATACAGCTTTCAAACAATACATGAAACATCGGCCACATATTATATTCCTCCAGGAAACACATTTCTCTCAATCCTCAGCCCCTAAATTCCTTCACAAACAATACACACACTTCATTTCAGCAAAAGGACCAGCAAAGAAAGGTGGCGTTTCCATACTATTCCACAACTCCCTAAATATTCAAATTCTGAAAACGGAACTTGACCATGAAGGCAGATACCAAATTGTACACTGCCAAATCAACCAAAAACTATACACCCTTATGAACATATACGCACCTAACACACAACAGCATAAATACATCCTCTCTCTATCCTCCCACTACTAACAAAATACCCAAAGGCAGAACTACTAGTAGCAGGAGACTTTAACTTATCTATGGATCTGGCTTGGGACAGATCAACAACCCATAAACTAAACTATAACAAAAACACGTTACGCAAGGTACACACACAACTACAGAAACTCGGTCTCTCAGACAGCTGGAGGGAATCCAATATAAATGTCAAGGACTACTCATTTTATTCAATCCCACATGGCTGCTACACCAGATTGGACTATGTTTTTTGTTCTAACTCCCTATTAAATTTAATCTCAAACAGTGAAATGGACAACTGTGTATGGTCAGACCACAAGATTGTCAAACTCGAACTAACATCCGACATATCCTCCCCCTCCATATTTCATTGGAGACTGAATGAATCCCTACTCACAGACAAGACAATCAAAATCCAAATTGAAACACATATAAAAGAATATTTTGAACTAAATGCAAACAATCAAACTATAGCTCCAATGGTTTGGGCAGCCCATAAACCAGTAATTAGAGGCTATATAATTCAAATAGCAACCCGCCGTAAATGACAACACTATAAGTCCCAACTAACATTGGAAAAGCTAATACATAAATCTGAAACCAGGCATATAGAAACAGGGGATACTCAAATACTACAGGAACTCAAAAAAACCAAACAACAACTTCAGACATTACTAAGCCAAAGAGCAGAAAAGTCCTTGTTATGCAATAAAAAATTTTTTACCAAATATGGAACAAGGCAGATAAACCCCTAGCTCACCTAATCAGCCCCAAATCTGGCATCCCGTAAATAACAAAAATAAGAACCAAACACAGAAACTTCACAACCAACCCAGAACTGATTTGCCAAACTTTTTATGAATATTATAAGAACTTATACGCTAAGACACAAACAGATCCAATAGACAAAATACACTTATTCTTACAAGTAAATAAACCCAAAAAAGTATTAACCCAAAAAATGGCAAACACTCTAGCCCAAAACATAACAGACCAAGAAGTAACAGACGCAATCAAAACACCTAAAGCCACACAAAGCTCCAGGACCAGATGGATTCTCAGGAATATATTATAAGAAATTTGAACGACAACTAACACCCCACCTTACCACAATGTTCAATTGCTATTTAAAAGGACAACAAATGCCCCCAGAGATGAACGTAGCTCATATCACTTTACTCCAAAAACCAGGCAAACCCCCTACAGAACCGCAAAATTATAGACCCATATCATTGATCAATCAGGATCTCAAAATACTCACCAAAATAATGGCTACAAGATTAAATGTATATCTCCCTCAACTGATCCACAGGGATCAAGTAGGATTTACACCAAACCGTCAAGCCTCAGACAACATAAGAAAGCCTCTATAACATAATCGCATACATGTCTTCAAAAAAACAACAAGGATGCGTCATAACGCTAGATATAGAGAAAGCGTTCAATAGTTTAAACTGGACATACATGATAGAAACACTAAAATCATTCAATTTCCCACAAACATTCCTAAACATTATTAATATATACTACAAAAACCCAAGAGCCCTACTAAAACTACCCTCTAACCAAAAAGAGTACATAACAATTAGGGCACGAGACAAGGCTGTCCCCTCTCCCCGCTCCTATTTATCATAGCGATGGAACCCCTAGCACATGCCTTAAGACACAAAGAGACCATTCAAGGAATAACAATAGCAAACAAAGAATATAAACTTTGCCTTTTTTGCCGATGATATAGCTCTCACATTATCAACCCCATTAATAGCAATACCAAACCTGTTCCAAGCTCTCCACTCTATAGCATCCATAACCAGACAAAAGATAAATCAAAATAAAACAGAAATAATGAGCCTAAACTTAACCCCAGAGCAAAAAAGCCTAATAACACTCAATGTCAATATACAATGGAAAGACGAGGGATTCAAATATTTAGGAATCCACATCTCCCCAACCTTCGACACAATGTACGCTTACAATTTCCCCCCACTATACAAAACTCTGGGAAAAGACCTGGAAAGATGGGACAAATTGCACATATCCTGGATCGGTAGGATAAATTCCTACAAAATGAAAATACTTCCTCGCATTCTATATCTTTTCCGATGTTTACCAGTCTGGATAGCAAAACAATGGCTAGACCCAATACAAAATAAAATTCTGAAATTTATATGGCGTAATAAACCTCCTAGGATAGCACGTTCTTAAATGTATATGTCAAAAATAAAAGGAGGCATGAATGTACCTCACTTATATAAATATTACCTGGCAGCCCAACTTACTCATTTAGTAACATGGCAAAGGGAAACAAATATACCTAAATGGGTAGACCTAGAATCAGACCTCATATATCCTCTACATATAGACACAATAGCCTGGGTTCCCACAAACCTAAGAAAGATACCTACCACAACTAGCCCATGTACATTAAACGCTCTTAAGTTGTGGGATAGATCTAAAACCATCTACAAGCTTACATCCGAACCCTCATTAATGACAACGATAACCCATGATCCATCATTTACCCCAGGATTCCTAGATAAAGGATATGAATGGTGGAGACATATAGGTCACTAAAGATTAGCCCATTTCTATAAGGGAGGCTCGGGTATTGATATGGTAAAACTTAAAACTCAAATCTCGATCCCACCGAGAGGGACATTTCAATATATGCAGATATCCTCCTATGTACACAAAACAATAATCAACAGGGGTGACCAACCTATACTAACAGATTTTGAAAAGATCTGTCTCCATCATCCATCTACCAAAAAACTATAAACTAAATATAAATTCCAATTAGCATGGGAAACAGATCTATCCAGAGATATAGATCAAGATGAATGGGAGATTACCTATCAAAATATTAATAAAAGAAGTCTGAATGTAGCACTAAAGGAAACTGCAATAAAAGTATTATACAGAACATACAGAGTCCCAACACTACTAGAGAAAATCTATCCAAATGTCAATCCATCCTGTTTTAGAAAATGTACACACAGAGGAAATTTCTATCATATCTGGTGGGACTGTCCAGTGGTACCGCATTTATGGAACTCTATATTTGCCATATTATCAGAAACCCTTTAATGCAACATAACACCTAACCTTTCGTATAGCACTACTGGGCCAGGAAGTTATGGAACTGCCCAGACAACACAACAGATTCATTCAGTATGTTACGCTGGCCACAAAAATATATATAGGAGCACAGTGGAAAAAAACAAGTCTGGATAAAAACACAGTGATCCAAAGAATCAATTTTATTATGATAAACGAAAGAATATTCCACATAATGCAAGACTCCATGCATATATTCCATAATACATGGGCACTATGGCTAAGTGGTGAATACTCAGTGAACTTCCCATTCTAAAAGACCAAATCAGTAGCCCTTCTCCCCAAGGTTACAGATAGGGAATATCATATACTAACAGGGGTATAATGTATAATGAATGAATAAGATTCTGTAATTGTATAGTAATGTTGTTTGTCATATTTGTCTATATAAAGGAGAATGTACTCTCTCCCCGATGAAAAAAAGAAGAGAAACAAACACACATGTCAATTTTTCTTTTTGTTTATTGTTAAACTGTATTTGTTAAAACTTTTCAATAAAAAAAAACCTATTGAACACTAAAAAAGCTAATTTTGATTTATCCTCAATAAAAGATAGTTTTATGGTTGTAAACACAAAAAAATACATACCCCCTCAACCAGACCCAGGTAAACACACCTACTGACCTACCCTTCCATTTTCATGGCAGGCATATTAAAAGGGTAACTATAGTCAAAAAAATTCTTTTGACTAATCATCAACCAAGTTTGTTTTGTAACCCCCAACCCAACACAGGTACACACACCTACTTTTCTACTTATCCATTACTGTGACAGCCATACTTAAAGGGTAACTAAAGTTTAAAAAAAAACAAATTTTGATCAATAATCAGGAAAAAAAAAAATTTTAACTTCAAACCTGACCCAGGTACACAGGCCTGCTGACCTACTTAGCCATTACTATGGCAGCAATACTTAAAGGGTAACTAAAGTCAAAAAAAGTTTTGATCAATAATCAAAAAGGTTTGCTTTTTAAATTTCCAACCTGATCCAGGTACACACCCCTACAGACCTACCCTTCCATTTTCATGGCAGACATATTTAAAGGGTAACTAATGTAAAAAAAGCAAATTTTGATCAATAATCAAAAAAGTTTTTTTTTTTTAACTTCCAACCTGATCCAGGTATACACGCCTACTGACTTACCCTTCCATTTTCATGGCAGACATATTATAGGGTAACTATACTCAAAAAAACTATTTTGACTAATCATCTACTGACCTACCCCTCCATTACTGTGGCAGCCAGACTTATAGTCAAAAAAATTTTTTGATCAATAATCAAAAGCTATTTTTTTCTACTTCGAACCTGACACAGGTACACACACCAACTGAGCTACCCATTCATTCATGTTACAGACATATTTAAAGGGTAAGTAACAAAACAATGTGGCATTATTGAGTTTTAAAATCTGCAGCACAAACACACACATTCCCTTCAAAAATGCAGCCTTTCAAGCCAAATTCAAAGTCTATACTTAAACTTTCCCTTTCTAGTTAATACTTGCAGCCCTGATCTGATATTGGGATGAGTTCTGGTTTCATGCTTCTACAAAGCCACGTTTATTTATAAGAATGTTCTGTGTTTATACTAGCAAAATTTCACTGCTATGGAGTTAATGTTTTACTCCTGTCATTTGAATATAGTAAATATAAACACTTTTTCCTGTCTTAGGACACGGCCACACTGCAACGCAAACGCAAACGCATGCAATTTCATGTGCGATTTCGTTGCGCTTGCACATGCGTTTTTTCCATTAACTATTGAAAAACACATGCGATTGAGATTTAAAATGCGGAATGCAAATCGCAATTGCAATGCACCCGGAAACGCGTGTTTTCGGTGCATTGCCGCGTTTTCAATTATATGAAAAAACGCAAGCGCAAACGCAAAAAAAGCGCAGTAGTGTGACCTAGCCCTTTCTGGATTCTCACACACACTGGATTTCAGTCAGTCAGAACCTTAGGTGCTGGACTGGGATATCACAAAAATGTGCAGCCAGCTTCTTGTGCTGGTCTTCTTATTGGTTAGGCTCTGAACCAGAAGGAGAAGCAATAACACTCCAGATGTTAATATCTCTGCACAAATATCTGTTGTATTCAATTAGATCAACTGGACATGAAATGTAGTTCTTGAAGATGTTTCGCTAGTCATCCGACTGGCTTTCTCAATTCAGAATGACTTGTACAAGAATCTGTGGCAATTATGTACCCTGGAAAATCCCAATTAGCATATCACAGCCAGGTGTTAAGGGTGTGATTAGATAGTGGCTAAGAGGTGTTATAGGAACGCCCAGAGTAAGGTGTTAAAACAGCATTGTACATGGCAGACAGTTGGTGTCGAACCCCCCCACCTCTATTTAGGCTCTATTTAACTGCATCAACGTATGGCCCAGCACAGAAGAGCCAATTCCTCGGGTCAGGACTCAGCCGTGTATCTGCATCTTAAGGATAAAGGACATACCTTTGAAGATTGTAATGTTAACATACTGGCGAAGGAACGTGACTGGTTCAAGAGAGGTGTTAAAGAGGCCATTTATGTGAAAATAAAGAAACCAAGCCTAAATAGAGGTGGGGGGGTTCGACACCAACTGTCTGCCATGTACAATGCTGTTTTAACACCTTACTCTGGGCGTTCCTATAACACCTCTTAGCCACTATCTAATCACACCCTTAACACCTGGCTGTGATATGCTAATTGGGATTTTCCAGGGTACATAATTGCCACAGATTCTTGTACAAGTCATTCTGAATTGAGAAAGCCAGTCGGATGACTAGCGAAACGTCTTCAAGAACTACATTTCATGTCCAGTTGATCTAATTGAATACAACAGATATACCATGACCTGGATGAATGAGAACCTTCACAAGCATCTCTGCACAAAAACACAAAATGGGTGGAAATATGACACACTGAAACAGAGAGAGATTGTCAGATTAAAATAAATGTACTAGCAAATGCATATCCTCCAACATTCACCATCGTAAAGGTACACAATTGAGAAGTGCATTGCACAGAGCTGTGCTAAGATCCGGTCCACTTCATTATCCTTCCCCTGCAGCGCTGCACTTCAGTATTGTACAAGTTGTTTAAGGGGTAATGCTGAGGTGTTGGCAGATGGAATCTTATCTGTGAAAGACTGAGTCAGATTAAGCAATCTATTAGAGTTTATAACAGATTGAGCCTGAACACACACAATCTTAAAAAGGCTTTGTAGCAGTTAATTTAAAAACATGATGTATATGGCTGCATTGAAATCAATGCAGTCAGCATCTTGCTTCTTATGTAAATGCCAACCACTCTTTAAGTGTGTAAATTTTATATGTGTTCATGTCTTAAAGGGGAGCTATGGGCTTGAAGGCTGGAAATTCTGTGCATAACACTTTACACAGAATTTACTGACCTATACATTTTGTAGTTTGATAGTGACAATATATCCATCTGAAGTTTATGGAGATAAACAGTTGGGGGCCTCCATTTTCAGCTATAAACATGTTCGGTAGTGCTGAATTTCCCACGGTGCTTATTTCTTCAGGGACTGTGAAACATTTTCAATCCTTTACCCGCATTTGTACCTTTTTAACTGCATTGGTTTCATTGCAAGTGTTCAGTTTTAATTACATACACCTGAAAGGGAGCTGCACAGACAGTTTAAAGAAAAACATTTTAAGGCTGAGGCCACATTGCAATGCACAGAAATTGTGCGCATTATCGCACGCGATTGTGTGCGTGATTCTTGTGCGTTTTGCGTTTGCACGTGCGTTTTTCCCGTTTTGCGTTATAGAAACGGATGCGTTACCGCACTAAAAGTGGTGAACGCATGCATTACCAAAACGCGAACGGACGTGCAATCGTATGCGCATCGGAAATCCCGGGAATTTTCGCTTTCCCGTGATTTCCATTTTAGCGAAAATCCTGGGCGCAATCGCAAACGCAAAATGCATGCGCAAAAAACATGCTAGTGTGGCCTCACCCTAAGACTGAGGCCACACTACATTGTGCGAGTTACCGCGAATAGATGTTCGCTTGCGAATTTCGTGGATTTGCCCTTATTAGAGCGCATGCGAATCTCACAAACAATGTGATCGAATGCGCTAAAATAAGCTTATCGCAGCGTAGCGGACACCAACAGAGAAGATGTGGCCAGCCGCATAGCATTATTGTGCGCTTTTAAAAGCCCGATTGGATTGCAATTGGATTATGCTTAAAAGAGCACAAGGGTGGCCTAGCCCTAAAAGGGAAAAATACAGTGTTATTTATTGCAACAAATGACTGGTGTTGGTTTATTTGGTCAGTTTCAAAGGTGTATAGATTTGAATGTACAATCTCTCAATTTAATGTTAAATAAAACATCAACCTTAAATGCATACCCTCCAACATTCCCCTTTAATAGTTACAATTATGGAAACATGTATTGCAGAGCTATAGAGGGAGGGTAATGATGTGAACCCGATCTTAGCAAAGATCTGTGCAATTTATTTCTGTGTACATGTTTGTAGGGGAACGTTGGAGGGTATGCAAGCATAATAGTAATTATTATGCCGTTAATCAGGTGGTAAGGGATGATGGGACCTATAGTTTAGCCTTTTGTCAAGAAATACTGAAAACTTCAGTTTTTATACCTCTTAAGTAACTTTTTCTTAAAGGATGCTGGGATTAGTAGTTCAATATCAACCATGATCATTTTAACCATGTGCTGTTATGCCATTATAATTGCTGCTCTAAGATATGCAGTTTTTATAACTTAAGTAACTTTTAAACTGTTCTGAGTCCTGGTTGGTGGATGAACTACACCTCCCATCATCCATTATCAAACAAGGTGATATAAAATCTGCATCATTCAGGGCAGCAATGAATGCCACAACAATGCATGGTAAGTACTCTGATTGATGTTCAACTACACCACCCAGCATCCCTTATGCTGCTGCCACACTATCAACGGATGTTAAATATGAGGCAACACCAGAACAGACGGAACCGTCAAAGCAGGCACGTGTTATTTATCTTATGTGCTAACATATTGCAAAACACGGAAGCACGTAAGAATCGTGCCAGTGTGGCCAAGCCCTTACAAAGTAATTTTAAAGGGCAAGTCCAGCCCCAAAATGAAAATTTACATACAGGTAGTTCACACACCAAATCTCTAAACTGTAATGGTTTTAAATCTGAAAGATATAAGTCTAACCTGAAATCCTGCACAATGTCGGTTTCCCCTGTTTCTGCTTCCTGGTTCTTCTAGTTAGCAACTGTCAGTTATGGATTTGACAGTTGACATCACAGCCAATGACTGTTAATCCCCTAGCATGCCCAGGCTCAGTAAAGGCTCAGTACAGGTTTCTAAATTGCTCAGTTTCCATGAGGCGTCCAGAACCATAGCAGGCATACAGTAATGAATTCATAGGACAAAGTATGATATATCAACATATTTTAAAGAGGCCGTTCTTTCTAAAAGATGTTCTTATGAGGGTGGAGTTGCCCTTTAAAGATTTGTTTACTCAAAAAATGTACCCATCATTTTTGCATTTATTGAAGAACGGGAGGAAAAGGACTCCAGAACCATGCTTCTAGCTGCAGTCTATCCAAAGGTACAGCAGTATAAAGGGCGGCGTTTCTAGCACATCACCAGCACCATTGCTCCACCCCTAATTCCAGAGGCAACGAGCATGCCCAGTTGTATCCTGCTGCTGTAAAATAACATCTGTCCTAAATTTCTTAATCATTTTTAAAGCTAACCAAAAGCCTGAAAAGAAAACCAAGTAGAGGAATGGACAGAAAATGGTTGCAGGTCTTTAAATAGCTTCAGAAAATACCATTGTTTTGGAGGGTGGGGCTTCTTAAACAGCACATCATGTAAGTGTCATACACTTCCTTGTTTATCCTGACTGCCTGAGTCTAATTTTACTAGCCTATAACTTAAGAACCAGATAATCTAGCCAGTTATATGGTATAAAAGGGCACAACTAACCTTCCATGCTTGTGCGAGGAATCATGTTGCATCTCACCTGACATGTCTGGGGCTTCTAGAAAATTCTCTGTAAATCTCCCTACCCAAATTTAATATTTAAATTTTGAATTTACTCACAGTGTGAGTTAAACGCCAGCTATTATCTGCCATTAAAAAACTTTAGCGCAAACTTGATATTAAATCGTGAGCGCACGGTGTCGATATTGAATTCCGCTAGTGTGACTCTAAAAATTTGCCTAGAGCACCAAGATAAATGGGAACTCTTACCTCCTGTATTCTTAATTGCCAGTCTAATCAGGAACTAAAAACACCCACACAATAAAACTGTGGAATTTCATTTTCATTCACTTGACAATTAATTTTCTTCATTTGTCCGCTGGAAGATTATTTTTTTAGAAAGTAGAAAAATTTGTATATTTTCACAGTAGTAGATTAATTCTCTGCCTAAATTACAAAAGAACAGAAACTGAAAAGAAAGAAAGTCAAGAAATGAGATGATCGAAAACAAGTAAATGTATAAAATGACAGATTTATGGTTCCCAAAACATGACGATAAAGAAGAAGTGAACATGTTCGCTTGACGTTCTAGATAACCTTATAGTAAATATTCTGAAGAATGGAAATTTGAAAGTAATTAGTGGTTCTGCTTTTCAGTGCAATCAGTTCCCTACTACCACAGTAAGGAATGAAAAGAGTAATTGAATCAGGCAGCTGCTGAAAATGATGCATTTTCTCCTTTTATTTACCATACAAGTATAAAAGCAACAACTCCCTGCAGTTACTGAAGAAAATAACGAACATTAAATTAAATTGAAGGACTTAAGGTTTCTTCAGTTTTTTCAGACTAGTGGATAAGTGAATTAAGTAGATTATGTTTTTGATTGAAGAGAAACACTTCTGTCTTACTCCTCATAAATGAGAACTAAACCAAAAATAAAGACAATAAAAACAGCCAACCCTCCCCTGGGTAATCTATGAAGTAAGGCATAGACTGGCATAGACTAGCATTACTGCAGCATCAGCTGTAACAGAGCTTTGAGCCATATTCCTTGACTTTGGAACAGTGCAGGGTTTTTTCATCAGTCACTGTTGCGGCCATCTAAAGATGTTCAGAATAACGGACGATGATCAACTGAACTGGACCAAAGCAAGAGAACAGGATTCTTACAGCTGGCGGAACTTTATTTTTCTGATTTCCATTAAAGGTTTACATTAACTTAGATCTCCACCTTCAAAATATGCAAATGTGTCAGGGCAGCTGGTGTCACACAGCCTGAGGGCCATTTACATGTCATCTCTTCCCCACTGCAGGAGGCTGGGGTAAGTGGACCTGCTGATTGGGCTGGGTTGCATCAGCTTCCTTGGCCCTTTTCATATTTCTGACTTCTCAGTAAATAAACAAGAAAAAACAAATTTTGTTTAATTTAGCATTTTAAAAAAATGTTTTTATTAAATGCAGGTTTTTTAAAAATGTTTTTCTATAAATGTATTGATACATTATTAAGAGAAATGAAATACAGCAAATAGTTTAAACAATAGGTCATAGTACAATAATGTCAAGTAACTAGAAATGTTAAAACATTAGTGTGAAGAAGTGTATTATGAGAAGTAGATAGTTCCCCCGCACACCTGTAAGTGTATAATTGAAATCGCTGGGTGCTGCTCCAAAAACCATAGCCAATGGTAATAGTATCCAAACAAAAGCAATTCAGAGCGCACTCCAGTCTTAAATGTTCAAATCCATTTATTTAACATGTGATGTTTCGGTGTCCGTGCGACACCTTCCTCAGACGTATAACATATGGCAAAAAAGTGCAAGATTTTATAGCATAAAGAGCATAAACAAGCTGATCAAATCAAAAGCAAATAAAAAACAAAGAGTGACCTCTAGTGTGCAAAGTTCCTATGACATGCTGCAATATATATCATGTTCATAAAAGTGCTTCATGCATGGAGTATAAAGTGCTGTATCACATTAAATATATATGATGTAAAAAATCGTATTTTTGATAAGTGATAAAAATATAAAAGTATCTATGCATATCCAATAGTGAAAATCAATACTAAAACATGTGATTAAAAACATGATGGCATCAAATATTCAGCAACGGCATCCTTTATCGTACAATATAAAAGTATATAAATAGTATTAAAACATATACAAAATTTATGTGGTATCCGGATTATTTGTTATTCAGGTAACATTTAAGGCCTAAGTTGGTGTTGAGACCTTGAGGCTGCAAAGTATTAAGCTTATAAATCCAGAAGGATTCTTTTCTTAGTAGGGCATTTTCCCTATTCCCGCCTTGAACATGATATATATTGCAGCATGTCATATGAACTTTGCACACTAGAGGTCACTCTTTGTTTTTTATTTCCTTTTGATTTGATCAGCTTGTTTATGCTCTTTATGCTATAAAATCTTGCACTTTTTTGCCATATGTTATACGTCTGATGAAGGTGTCGAAACATCACGTGTTAAATAAATGGATTTGAACATTTAAGACTGGAGTGCGCTCTGAATTGCTTTTGTTTGAAGTGTATTATGGTCTATTAAACTTGGATTAACTTAAGCTGGTTTTGTTTTAAAATGCAGTGCATACATGGACTGACAAACCTTTTCTGTGTGAATGGTATTAAACTTCCCAATCTGTTTCTTTCCCTTCCATTAGTCTGGCCACCGACCTAATGCATTTTTCCTTTTCTACTCTAGGTTTGCCAGCACCTGTGTGCAATTAGTTAAACAAGCTAGATTATGTTTGTAACCTGACATAGGTTTGTGTATTTTCTTTTGAGTTATAACTGCTCACATAAATGTTAAAACTGTTTGGAAAATAAGAATCCAAAATGACTATTATTGTGGAAAGTTAAAATCACTAAAGTGAGTAGGCTTAATTTGCAAAGAGACACTTATCTGTACTCTAGCATGGTATTAAGGCATATGCCTTTAAGAGGCTGTCCAGCTGCACTTCCTGGGATTAAAAGGAAAAGGCTAAGTGCATTATGGGAGCTCTAGCTCATATAAAAGGCTGGAATATGGTGCAAGTAATCAGTCTCAATTAAGTACAAGAGAATAGTGCTGGTTTCTGACTAGAACAAAAATCTTGTATTGTTTTTGGAAGTCAGCTTTGTACAAAAGTCTATTGTATGGAATTTCAGTTACTTGTCTGAAGGCTCCCAATAAAAGCTCTATTTTCTGCAAGAAACAAAGTTTTGACTTTGAAGATCCT
Organism: Hymenochirus boettgeri; assembly: GCA_019447015.1. Taxonomy (NCBI): domain Eukaryota; kingdom Metazoa; phylum Chordata; class Amphibia; order Anura; family Pipidae; genus Hymenochirus; species Hymenochirus boettgeri. The sequence goes on from CM033477.1 coordinate 62,707,505, forward strand.
TATGCCTCACAATTAGATAACATTAAACATCACAACAAACCCCACTGTCAATGCTCTACATTGGTGTGATGTTTAATGTTGTCTAATGTTGCATAGTAAAGCTTTGATATTGAGCAATGCAGCAACTGCAGCATTAAAATCAGCATTTACCATTAAAGGAGTGCTTTAAGTGAATGCTGCTTAATAAGCTTACAGTATAAACAGATTTAACTGACAGTTCTAAAGTTCCAACTGAATTTTCGGATCACGCAGAACTTTTTTTTCCGATTTTTCTAAAATTCAAAACTAACCAGAAATTTGAAAATGATTTTGCCACATGACATAAAATTACAAACCACAGCAGTATCAACCCCCTGGACATAAAATGTAGCATTGCGGGCACCATTTTGTCAGTGTGTTTTGTGTTACCATGAGTTTGCGCTGGGATACTTGCAATTTTACGTAATTGGACCACTTGCGATTCTCAAAACAAACACTGATCACATGCCCTCTGAAAACAGATTGCAGATCAGTGCATGCAATGTAGCCACCCATATTGACATACACTGTGCTGTGATTCACTCACTCTAAAGGATCGCAAGTGCAGTCGTTAGCATGTGAGAAAACGTGCCAGTGGTGCCTAGCTCTTACGGTGGCCATAGACGCTATGATTGTGGTCATATGATCCCCAGATTGTACGATCATCAGATCATAAAATGATCATCCTACAATTACCACATATACTCAAGTGTATACCTAGAAATGTTACCTTTAAAGTCATCCTAAAAGTCTCCCCTCAGTTTGTACTCGGGTCTAAGCTGATCTGGATGCTTGAAGGAGCAGCTGGACAAAAACGAATAGCCCCAGGAAAACAAAAGCTGTTACCTATAGCATACAAAATTGTCTTGATTTCAGTGGGTTAGGCAATTGTTGTCCTGCTCAATCATAGATCAGCCCAGACTGCAAGGGAAAAGGAAAAAACGAGTAACAAAAAGTAACAGCATTCCACAAACTTCTCTAAAGGAGGAATTTCTCTAAAGGAGGAATTCTGTGCAGTATTTAGACTGCACAGAAAAATATGCAGGGCACATCTGTGTATGGGGCTATGTATGGGACTCTGTATGGGACTGTGCATGGGACTTTCTATGTGGCTGTGTATTGGACTTTCTATGGGGCTGTGAATAAGACTTTCTATGGGACTATCTGTGGAACTATCTATGGGAGAAAGTTAACCCTCTGTACCTCTGTTTATATTCGGGTCAGTTTATACTTATATATGGTAGACGCACAATCTTAAAGTGTGTGTATACTGAAAAAAATGACTTTGCGTCAACTTAATCTATAAATAAATAGTAGCACTTACTCTGAGGTGTGTGTGTTGCTGCATGCCTTCAACACAATACTTTTTTGTTCAGTCTCTAACGACTGACCTGACTATTTTCGCACATACCAACTGTCAAAACTGCATACAGTATACAGCACACCAACTGTCAAACCATTCCAGCTACAGCCAAACTGCATACAGAAATGCTAAAATGTAAGATGTTTTAGATTGGATATCTAATGAAATAGGGGGCAGATCAACAAATAGTTGGGATGGATTATAGTTTCCACTAATGGACAATTAAAAAAAAAAATGCCAGTGTACATACCCTTTAAGGTCTATTACAGATCTTTACAGTGTGTATCCAACTCAGGGTTGCCAGACGTCCTTATTTGGACGGGATTGGTCCAACTGCAGGGACAAAATCTGGAGTCCTACAGTCAGTGCCAAAGTCCAAGCACTGCCCTTGCAGCCCCGCCACTGGAATATCCGCTCCCCACCCAGTTATGCCTTTAATCCCACTTCCTATTGCATCCATGCCCTAACCCCACCTCAGCTCCGCCCTGTCCACCGGGAAATCTGGTAACTCTGATCCAGCTTGCAACTATTTTTATTCAGGTGATGATTTTGGTAATCAGTAAAAGATACAATGTTTTGAGTGCTTAGAGGTTTACTTCAGTAAAATGTCAAACTGGCTAGGAGATCGTGATTTGTGACAGGCAGTAAAAACCCCAATGCGGAACATAAAAAATAGCTTAAACATGAAAAAAGATAGATGATTTTAATAAGTTTTGGTTATTTATGTGTGTTCCCCACACATAATTTATGTGTGTTTCTGGGTCCGAGAGCCATTAACACTAACAAACTAAAATTTATACCTTAAAAGGCATGTCAACCCTTAAAAAAACCAAACTAGTGACTTGTTAGTTATCTGCCCGCAACGCCAACTGCTATTTTTACCATTTTATTACATTTGTAGAGATATTTCTGTCATTAGTAAAAAAAAAATTGGTGGTGGACATACTCTTTAATTCCATAAATCACCCAGCAGCCATAGCAAAGGGAGAGGTGAGACACAGCTTGTTCTGTGTTTCTGAATGTGCTCTGTCTATTGTCTATTGTGTGAAGACTTAAGTTCTCCTTTAAATTTTATTGGATTTTTTGTTCTATCTCCCATTGACTTCTAAGGGTTAGTTTTCAATTTATTTTTTTTCGAAAACAGAACTCACTGGTTTTGAACATCTTTATCTTCACACCAATATGAAAGTCCCTGCAAAGCCTTTGAATGCTGTTACCCTGCAGTTTATTTTCCACCCTGAATTTTTAGACAGCCTATTAGGAACAATACAAAACAGTCAACTGATTTTATTGCCTTTTTAAATGTGTTTTATGTGTTAAATGTTATTTATAAAGAGCAGCAACCACTGGGATCTCTGCAATTTTTTTTTAATTAACATATATTTTTGTTTTGTAAAAAAAAAAAAAGTACCTATATACTCGAATATACGTTAAGATTCTCAAGCTTTAAAATTAGCCTGAAAACCTAACCTCGACTTATACTCAAGTCCAAATTTAGATCCAAATTCTGCAATTGCGGATAGTAAAAAATGTGTGTTAAAAATCCTTTATCTGCATAGAAAGTTACAGGAGCTGATTTTAAAAATCCTTTATCTGCATAGAAAGTTACAGGAGCTGCCTTTACACTCCTTCCTGCAGTCAGGCTGCTGGACTCACTCAGCACTGTCACTCTTCATCTGGATGCTGTAAATCTGATGGGTCTTCTCAGTTTGGGGCAAAATGTATGCTAGTTCAATGCAAGTGACAGCTTGAAACTACAACTCTCAGGTGACACTTTTAACTATTGGGGTCAGAGTGCCTTTTACTATATGGGGGTCAGAGGGCCCTTTACTATATGGGGGTCAGAGGCCCTTTACTATATGGGGGTCAGGAGAATTGTAAATGATGGTAAGCTTAATTAAAAGTTTATTGAACCTTGCCACTCCACATGTTTAGAAACTACAATTCCCAGCAACCAATGCATGCTGGGAGTTGTAGTTTCCAAACATCTGGAGTGCCAAGGAATTGGGGGTTACTGGTACTGGATTTGGCTATTACTGTACGGGATTAATGTATGGGAATGCTGCTATCCATTTAAAGGGCAACTTAAGCCACAAAACAATACAGAATCAGAAGAAGGCAGTAGTGGTCTCGGCATATACCCAAGTCAATCAGTTTTTACAAATTTTTCAGGTAAAAATAGGCACCTCGACTTGTACTCAAATCGACTTATATTCGAGTATATACAGTATTGCAGTTTCATGTTTTCATTCGTTATATATACACAAATAAAAATATTTTTGCATTTTCACATTTACATTTGTCATATATATATATATATATATATATATATATATATATATATATATATATACATTTTTGTAATAATAATAAATGTTATATAGTTTATAATTATATAAACATTGTAATCACAATTTTCTTTTATTTGTACAGGTATAGATATACATTTACTTCGATAGTGGTATCAAATTTTGGTTTAGAGATCTATCATCGATATACCAGAGTTCCCATTGTCTGTAAAATTTCATGAATCGGTTTTGTGACATAGCATATGTTTTCTCATAGAGCATATTATTGGATAAACGGTCTAAATGTCTTTAATGGATGGGAGTTTGGTGGTCAGCCAGTATTAAACAATATTGTTCTACTATTTATATATATATATGATTTTAGACACAAAGATTGAGTTTAGTAATTGGAATGTTTTTAACCATATTTTTTTTTTTTTTTAGGGCAATTCCCCTATATATGAAGTAAAGTTCCAATGGCAAAGACATTTCTCCAGCATCTATTGGATTTATTTGGAAAACAATTGGAGGTGAGTTCTGGTGTTCTATAGTATCTATAAAGTATTTTTTTTTGTGTTGATTTCCCATCTCGATAATTTGTCCTACCATTGTTCTGGTAGGAATTGTGTAAATCTTTTTCCCAGTTTAAACATTGTAGCTCAGCCTAATTGTTTAAAGTATATTTAGATAGAAATATGTTATTGTTTTATTTGTATTTTGTGAGTCCACTAGTTCTTCATTTATAAGATGTGTCATTGTTTTAATCCTGTATTGTTTTATTGTAGAAAATCTGATTTTGGTGTTTTATATTTATGGGTAATTACATCAAAGGGGATGCAGATATTTTGGAATAGGAGAGGTTGTTCAAACCAGTTGCTTCCCAGTTTTTTATATATATAGGTTTGGTATGCATACCATGGGGGAATTGGGGGATTATAAGTTATTATTTTCACTTATGTCTTTCCAATTAGTTATAGTTTTGTGTTTGTTTGGTATTGTATTTTGTTTGTGATGATTGTGTAACTTATTAAAGCTGTTAATGAGTTTGTTGCTACCATTTGATTCCATTCATTTTTTTTTCATAAGTGTCGTTCGACCATCAAAATCTGGTTTGGTCTAGAGAAGTGGCATAGTAATAGTCTTTAAATATTGATATTGATATTCCACCTCTTTGTTTAGTTCATTTAGCAAAGTTCATATAATTAGTTTTAAATAGGTTAGTTGAGGGTGTTGTAAGTTTAATTCATAGGTATGTCATTTCTGATTCAGCCCATTTATATTTGTATTTAGCTATCAGGAAAAATTTTTGAGCTATATATATATGATTCATATATGATTTGTTTAAGTTTATTTTATAGTATGATATATTATTGAATATTTGGAGGCTTTCTTGTAGGTGATTTATACTTTTGCTGATGTGTTTTAATATAGTGTAAGCACTGCTTGTCATATCCATCCTGCTAAGTTAAATCTTTCTAATATATTATAGAGGTATTTCCAATTTAGACAGTCAAACGCTTTTTCAGTGACCAAAGTGAGTAGGATTAGGGAGTAGGAGTAGGATTTTTATTTTCATCCCAGTTTATTATATTTATAAAGCGTCTTATGTTGTCTCGAGGTTGTCGTTTTGATATAAAACATAGTTGGTCTGAGGAGATAAGTTGTGGTAGATAGGCTTGTAATCTATTAGCTAGAATTTTTGCATAGAGTTTAATATTTGTATTAAGAAGCGATATGGGTCTGTATTTTGTGATTTTATTAGGTTTCAGTATTGGTACTATTATTGCTTGGGACATTTCTACTTGAATATTCTGTGTAGCTATGGGGTAAGTGTATCATAATATATTTTGTAGTATTCATTAGCATATCCATCAATACCTAATTTATTATTTACTAGTAAAAAATGGCTTTATATATTTCTGTTTTGCTCGTTGGTTTGTTAATTTCTTGTAGTTGTAAAGATCATAATGCTGGTAATAGAGATGTAATGTGGGTTTGAATAGAAACCAGTTTCTAATCGAATCTGAGGTTCTCACAGTCCCGACAAAACTTTTGGAATGCCCGAATTGCACGGAACCCAGATTTTTTGAATTTTCGATTTTTAGCGAAAATCGAAAGTAGGCGATCATCGAAAATCGAAAGAAGACAGTTTTCGAAAATCGAAAGTAGACGATTTTCGAAAATCAAAAGTAGATGATTTTCGAAAATCGAAAGAAGACGATTTTCAAAAATAGACGATTTTCGTTTTTTTTTTAGCAAGATGCCTCTCGTATAGGCCTTATATGCGTTCCATATGTGGAAATCACTTGTTAATTGGTTGTTGTTTAGTTATCTCTGCAATTTAATGTATCGGTTGCGGCTCTGGATATATCGCAAATTGGTTTTCCCCACTGCTCTAATGCCAGATTTTTGCTGCCATTATAATTCTTGCAAAAAAGCATTGCAACTGCTATATTAAATAGGTTGTGCCGGCTGCACGGCCCAGCACAGGCCCAGCACCCCACTTTCTAAATGTACCTGTTTCCCTTGCATTAGCTCTGCTGTTATATAAACTGACCCCTGGTACCCACAGGTTTATTTAATAAATAGACCAACATCTACAGCAAAGAGAGAGGTGAAATGCAGCTTGCTGTATCTTTCTAAATGAACTCTGTGTATTGGGACAATATAGTCAAGTGAATTTAGGGGGTATTTTACACTGCCATGCAAAACCTCCTAAGCAAAATTTTGCGCTAACAGATGTGCAAAACTTGTCAGAGATACAGCGAGATACAGGGTGATGCAATATTATCTGCTGATGCAGCCTACCTGCCCAAGTTCCCGCAATGCAAAAATTCCTGTATGAGATTTAGTGCATTGCGGGATCTCTGACAGGTAACTGCACCAGCTTATGCCTCCTATTCAATGGCATAAAGCTTTGCACTCCATGCTACATGGAGGATTTGCACTGCCTGTGCCTTGCTGTTTCTGAACATTTTCAGGAATGATGCAGACAATGCAGACTCATAAAAAACCATCATAAAACCCATGCTAACACAATAATACATACGTCGGCAGATAATACTGCATCGCCCCCTTAGTTCATTTAAAGGTTTGTGTCAAATGCATGGAAAACACATATTGAAGGCCATATGACAAAGCTAGTAATTTTAAATTATTATCAGTGGTGGAAAATAAATGCAATCCATATATTATATTAGTAAAATTATTCCTCCTTTGCATGTAGACAGAAATCGTGAGGGGAGATTTTTTTTTTTTTAAATCAATATTGCGTTATTATAGGGTGTCAAAATGCCTTGGAAATACACATGAAGTCATTGTGTCCTTCCATGGCCATGAAAAGGGGGTTGGTCGGAATGGAGTGGGGAAGGCACCTAGGAGATAAGTTTTCTAACTACCAGCTTTACCCCCAGGGTACATTGAAGCAGTGCATCAGTTCTAAATGAACTTGTCTATTGGGACAATGTAGTCAAGTGAATTTAGGGAGCATTTTTGCAAAACCTCCTAAGCAAAGTTGTGTTCGATAATCGAAAATCAGAAAATTGCAAATGAATATTCAAAAATTTCACTGGAAATTTACCTGCAATTAAGAGATCGTTCAGGTTCAGAACAAAAGTACTGACTTGTTAAACCATATGTAAAAAATGGCACAATTCCAATATTCCAGTATGGGGTATATACACTAATTGCCCTTATATATACTGTTAGTGGAAAGAGCCCACTTCAAAAAGGAATTTGTGCAACAACCAAAGCTTCCTCAATTATTTCTCAAATGGTCTATCAGTTTATTTACTTCTTATTGCTTATAAATATTGGCTGATCTTCTTACATCAGGATAATATATTTTACATATTTATCATTCGTTTTTAATGAGTTGCTGTAAAAAAAAAAAAAAAAAGAATATATGAGTACAGATATTATCATTTGTTAGCTACTTCTAATCTACAGTATTTAATATATGTCATCTGTTGTGAATTCATTTTTCCGGAATAATCCGTTTCCTTTTCAGATGACTGGATAATGATGTCATCTAAAGACATAAAATAAGTTACATCTGGCATGTGAATGTGATAACCTGACTGGCAACGCTCCAGGCAGAAAGATGGCAACCATGAATGCACAGAGGACAGATGTGAAATGATATATTATATACTTACCAGGTCTTCACATTGCAATAAACAGATGATGAGAAGAGAATGCAAATCCTCTGGAAATTCTGATTGTCATATATGTGATTCATTGCACACACCGTGACTTTATGTAGTTTCACATGCATAAATAATTCAGATAGACATATAAAGTACTAAACAAACAGATAAATATGGCTGTATAGTGTTTGTCTGTATACAATTAGAGGTGCTGTGTCCTAAATATGTATCTGTTTATATACATTTTTTTTACATGAATGAATAATGAGTAGTCAGACTCCATTTGCAATCATTTTTTAACCTTACTGGTTATTTTTTATATAGAGCGGCTAAGATGCAGTGCCATTATGGGGTGTCCTTTTGTGTTTGGGATGTGTGATGTCTATAGTTTTGTCTTGAACTGTGTATACATCTCATGCACCACCCTATACCGTGGAGGGTGAGTCATTACCTCTGTTGGATAGGATTTGCGGTAGTGCGGTACCACATTTTGTTATAATATGAATAATAAGTAAGTATGTTGTCCGGTGTGGTAGTTATTTCAAAATAACCAATGGTTAAATAAATAAATATGCATTCACATAAATTCTTAAATGTTAAAGTAGAACTATACTGATCATAAAATTCAAAAACAGTTAAAATAAAAAGTTCCTGTGTCAGAAAGGTAGAATTTGTCATTTCTACCTCCCATTCTACCTCTACTTCTATGAGGTGCAGCAGCACAAAGAAAATAGCTTCTGACAGGATTCCTGTGTGCTACTGAATTATCTTTAAAATAGGAAGGCTTATGGCACTAACATGGCAGATGTAAATTGTATGTTCTGTAGCTCCTCAATTAGATCAAATTTTTACACTATAGTTGTCCATTAACATCCTGATGCCAGTGGATTTGGGTGCCGCACTGATAATGCAGGGGCTTTTTTTCTTTCCCAACATTAAGTCTTCAATGAACATGTTCAGATACTGGGAAAAGAGAAAGAACAAAAATGGCAGATGGTGCTACTCAAGTTTCTGTAAGCAGGAAGTGTTAACCTTTTCAGCACTATAACTTCTGACCCACCTATTTCAAAATGTGAAAGTTAAAATGGCCTTATTATTATTATTATTATTATTATTATTATTATTATGGATTTATATAGCACCAACATCTTCCATGGCACTTTTACATGGCAATCACATAGTCATACATTACATACATACAGGGTAATAAAGGTTATACAAAATCATCCATATTACATACACAGGTAATGCATAATATAAGTATACAGAGTGATAAGTTTCTTACAGCAATACCATGATACAATAGGAGAGAGGACCCTGCCCAAAGAGCTTACAGTCTACAGGAAATGGGGGTGAGATATAAGGTTGCAGAAATCAGTAGGCTGTTAATAGATTGGCAGTGGAGCGTGAAAGGAGGGTTAGATCATATTGGGTAGTCAGATGGGTAATGTCTAGACCAGGTTATGACATTTAGTATTAATAGCAGGGATGCCCATTCAATGCTCCATCAGGTGTTTTCAAACTACAACTCCTAGCATTCCCTGCTGACATCTGCTGTTAGCGAAATGCTTACAGTTGAAGTTTTCAAACATATGCAAGGTCACAGGAAAGACACCTACTGATACACCCACACATTCCAACCTGCCTTTTTTGTTTGTGTGGCAACCGTACCAAAATCATAAAAAAGGCAGTTTTATGGTCTAAAATAATGCAAAAACCTACCTCCTAACCCTGCACAGACACAGGTAAACACACCTACCGATGCACCCCAGCAGCCACACCACCTTTCCGTTTCCATGGCAAACATACAGAAACCAACATAAAAGTTAGTTTTACAGTCATAAACACAAAAACACTCCCCTAACATCACACAGACTCAGGTACACACACTACAGATACACTGCAACAACCACTTCACTTTTATATTTCCATGGCAACACAATAATTTATATGTAATAATATATGTATTTAATCAGAATGGGTCATGAAATGTAAATATCCTCATTCATTGCTATAGCAAGGTTATTAAAGGGTATGTCCACCCCCCCAAAACAAATTTATAGTGATTTGAGAGGAATTGAAAATGAATGTGAAATGTTTAAGACCAAGGCTGGTCTGAAATTTTCCCACAGAAAGTGCTATGACTACCAATGTTAAGTTTAACACTCTTTATATAAAGTGTACGTGAGGGTTGGCAATAAAACTTCTCCCTGTACAAAGATCCGTGACAATCTAATATATTTATGCATTATAATAGAGCCTGAACCAGCTGTCTGGCCTAGATATTTTAGAAAATTTTTGGGATTTGATTGCAAACTGTATCTCATCAGCAGTAATGATATTAGAAAGCATTTTCCTTGATTACAGTGTGTTTTCTTCTCGCATATATGAGCGTGGTTTCCTTGTTTGTTGCAAATTTAATTATAGAAGTTTATATATTTATTATAAAATTTCTGTCAAGGAGATCATTTGTCTTATTGTTCACATAATAAAACCTGTGGTGTGAGCATCATAACAGCTCATCAACTGCTTTGCAAAAACTCTCTGTATTGTTTTATTCCATTTCATTTCATTAAGTTTCTAAGCTGTGGGATTGATCTAATTTTCATATTACTCAGTTTCAACTTTACTCATCAAAGATGTTATAGCATCATTTTGTACTTTGTTTTTCTGAATTAAAGCGTATTAAAATGTTGTGCATGTATGTACAGTATATATAGTATATTAATTTAAGGCACCACACTCGTATCTATACAGTATATATATATATATATATATATATATATATATATATATAGATATACAGCGAGCCTCATAATAAAGGATCATTGCATGGACTGTGAGTGCGGTGTATTATATCATTTATACATATTAGGGACCTGTTGGCTATGGTCCCGCTGAACACCTGCACCTAACGCTCTGTTTAATAGGAGTGCGGCATCATGTACTATTCTATTTGTGAAGCCTCGGTGCCTGCACCCATTGTGAGTATATTACCTTCCAGTGCCGCCCAGTAGCTGTCCAAGATGGATCGCGAGAGCTTTTCCTATACGGAGGAGGAAACGCGGCTCATCATGGGTAACCTTGCGGGATCGCGTGATTTCCTGGTTGTTCCGCCATCTACCACGGGAAAGAGGCAATGGGAGACTTTGATGCGACGATTACCCTGGCTGAATACTACACTCAGCAAAGGATTCCCAGGGGACTGCGAATACATCTCAGACCTACGTTGTTTGCCGAAAATGAGGAAAATTTGTATGTACAAATTCTGAATAAATGCTCTAGAGATCTTATGACATTAAATATTGAATTTCTTACTAAAGAAATAGAGTTGATTGATAGTAAATTAGCACAGGTTGATTTGGATTTAAGCAAGTCATTATCCATTACTGATTTTGATGCATTGAAAGTGGAATTGGCAGCTAAAATGGAGGAATATCGGAAAGGTGGGGAGGAGGCCAAAAAGAAGAAATTTACTAGAGACTTGATTGATTATGAGAGAGGGTCTGTGTATAATTGGTCCCAGATACGCATTTAGCCTAATAAAGTCTCAAGACCAAGAGCCCGGTCCCTAGAAAACACAAGGGGAATAAGGGGCAATTGGTCTCATGGACAATCTGATTTTTTTTCCCAGGGAAGAGGAAATGTTGGACCCGGAGAGGGGGATGGAAAAACCGGAGAATACGACGGTGCGAAATCGCAACGTGTGACCCGAGCCAGACTGAAACAGCAACAACCCAGGATGTAGCGGTAATCAATATTTCTAAACGTATCTTAACAGATGCTGAGACACAACTGTTGAACAAAGGTTTGGGATTTTGTCCCAGTTCACCTATTGATACTTTGCAAATGGACATTGATTTATATGCATTTATATTAGGCTCAGGACACCTTTTTCGTTAAAACCAAAAATGGACGCAGTGAGCTCGGGACTTTGTGGATTGACACCTCAGGACTTTAATTTGTCTAAAAAGTCAAAATTTATGCCACCTACCACTTATCCAGTGGTGGAGACTTTTGTGGGAAAAGTTAAAAATGATATTGCCCAAGTTATTGTAGATACTAAGTCCACACATATTGGATCTAATCTCACACGACTTGAGACTGAGGCTATCAATAATCTTAAATCGTATTCTGACATCACGATCAAACCGTCGGATAAGGGCGGGGCGATCGTGGAGTTAGATACTGAATATTATGTTGGGGAAATTATGACTCAATTATCAGACATGAATGTATATGCTAAATTACCAGGAGACCCCATTTGGGATATCTCAAGAGGTATAGAAAATTTTTTGTCAGATTATGTTTCAAAGGGTGTAATACACATATCTCTAAAGGAGGTTTTGATAGTTTCTAACCCTGTGACTCCGGTCCTTTATACCCTGCCCAAGATACACAAGGACCCTGTCCGGCTGCCTGGGCGTCCAATAGTGGCGGGCATGGATTCCGTGTTTTGCCCATTGGCCGTCCTGCTGCACCCTTGGTTCGGGGAGGACTTTCGTATATCCAAGATACTCAACACTTTCTGTCTAAGTTAGCCACAGTGAAGGTAGCTACCCATGATCCTATATTGATGGCTACATTAGATGTAGGTAGCTTATATACCTCTATTCCTCATTTAGAAGGAATGTCGGCATGTGAAAAGTTACTAAGTGAGAATGCCAACTTTAGTAGGGATCAAATTTCATTTTTTATGGGTTTACTGCATATCATACTTACCCAATCGTACATCAGGTTTGACAAAGAGTTCTTCAGACAACTCCGTGGGACTGCCATGGGGTCCAATGTCGCTCCGTCATACGCAAATGCCTTCATGCTTTGGCAGGAGGTAGATTTCGTCTATGTGCTTCCACTATTTTGCAGGCACTGTGTGGCCTGGTGGAGGTACATAGACGATGTCTTTGTGTTGTGGCGGGGCAACATTGAGACACTCATGGAGTTCAATCACCAATTGAACGTATTACATCCTAACATAAAATATACCTTAGAATATCATGATCATAATATTTATTTTTTGGATGTGAAGGTGATCCAGGAAGGGGGCTTTCGTACGGCGTTATACTCGAAACCCACAGATCATAACCAACTACTGATGTATAGCAGTTACCATCCAGTCAAAACTAAAAAGTCATTGCCAATTAGTCAGTTCACCAGAGTATCTAGAATAGTATCTGATCCCTCTATGAAAACCATTCAGATAAAAAAGATGTATAACAAATTTCAGGAGAGAGGATATCCTCCGCGGGTATTGGACCAAGCTCTCGATAAATCTTCCAGGAGCTTTATTAGATCCAATGGAAAGAATAGTACACGTATACCATTTGTTACCCAATATTCTTTGCACAGCTCTCTTATTAATAAGTGTATATATAAACATTGGAACCTATTGAAGGAAGGTTTTCCATCTGTTCAGGAGTTTGCACTCCCCCCACGAATATCGTATAAAAAAGGAAAAACCTTGGCTAATTATTTTGTGACATCTGATTTGGCTGTATCACATAAAACCAAGGGTGGATTAGCTCATGGCATGTTTCCTTGCAGAAGTTGCAAACAGTGTAAACATGTTATAAAAACTAATACATTTACACATCCCAATACCAAACAAGTATTTGAACTTAGAGGCCATTTCACTTGTGATACAAAATTTGTGGTATACGCTCTGTTATGCCCATGTAACAAAATATACGTGGGTGAAACGACACAACCAGTTAAGAATCGTATATCACAACACAAATCCAGCATTAGGCTCAAAAATGCCAAATTACCTGTACCGACTCATTATCATGAAGCACATCATGATGAGTCTGAATTGAGATTCTTAATTCTTGAGTCTGTCCCTAGACCCCAACGGGGAGGTGACAGGGAGTTATTGCTTAAGAAAAGGGAATATGGTGGGTGCACAGATTGGGTACCCTCCATCCCATAGGATTGAATCATGACTATGACTTACATGTATACTTTTGATGTTATACATATATTTATACAAGCTGTTATTGTATTGTATTGATTTTTTGGAATGCTCATTTTTCTATGTGATCATGTTTTTAGGGATCTATCGGTGGCGCCTTGATATCTCCCTTTGTCTTTTTCCTATACCTGTATGTGATTATGTATACTGGTTCACCTGTTATATTATTTAGTATGTGATTGGTGCAACGGGGGGGCGGATACACCTGGGAGGAGAGTATATATAGGAAGTACTATTGAAGTGTGTTATTAACTGTTTTTGTATTATGGCATGGCCGTGACGCTGTGGGCTTGAGAAAGGGGACATGCTGTTCCCGAAACGTCGCTCGGATATACAGCGAGCCTCATAATAAAGGATCATTGCATGGACTGTGAGTGCGGTGTATTATATCATTTATACATATTAGGGACCTGTTGGCTACGGTCCCACCGAACACCTGCACCTAACGCTCTGTTTAATAGGAGTGCGGCATCATCTACTATTATATATATATATATATATATATATATATATATATATATATATATATCCCTTATATTATTTAAATAAATTTATATTTTTACGGAGATTGCATTGAGTTTTTAGGAGCAACTAACTAGGTGCGGGTATATAGCCATAAGAAATATATACCATAAGAAATAACACGATACAAAGTATAGTACTACTACCTACTACTGAATTACAAAACAATTTATATACAATTAATAAACTAAACTTACTTTACTGGACACCCCTAAGTTTGAATGGAAAACTCAAAATGATAGGTGAAGACACACCTCCAGGATTTCTACAGGGTCTCCATGTAGACACTAAAAGGAAGTGGAATTTTACTAACATCCAATGAGAGGTTCTGATCTGTACATGACAAGACAGGAAGTGTAAGGAAGTTCCTGTATTACACCCAGTTATGTGCTGTTTGTAAAACATGTGACAGTCTTAGCTAATTAGAAAATTCTTCAGACTCTCACATTTACTCCCCCTCCCCTCTCCATAGAAAGTAATGAGACAATCCAGTTTCTGTTTGCTAGACAGGAAGTGTCTGTTTATGATTAAATGACTTTGCATGTCTCTGAAACTACCCAGCATTCTTAGAGAAATGGGCAGTTTTTACCCCAATATTAATATATTTAACATGAGGCTGTTAGGTACCTTCAGTTATAAGAAGGCTCTACTTCATTTTATACCCTGTGGGAAACTTTTAGCTCCTTTATCCAAACCTCTCCATAACTTGTCAAGCTAATCAAAATCCTGTGTTTCCTAACCCCGTAGTGACTGTAAATCTGGAACTTGCTGTGGTAATTACCAATAAGTATGAACCTAGCATGTTATTCTGGATCCTGTATAGGGTCTCAGGATGTCCAATGGAGCTGTTCAGATTGAATTGCACATAGTGGCAGGATCGCCTGGATCTGTGTTCAGATCTGCAGGTTAAAGGGCATGTCCACCCCTTATAAAAACTTTTGATATGCGGTAGGGCATGCTCCCCCAGCCCCAACCGCATTAATATAATTGTTAGAAAGTCCCCCGATACTTACTTACCTTCCCTCTCTCCTCCACCGCAGTGTTCCGGCCCTGTGCTTGCATGGAATTGCTAGCAGGGGGCAGGACCAGCAGCCGCATCCGTGATTGGCTGAGAGGCAGCCAATCACGGTCGCGGCTGCCAGGAGTTCTGAACAGCGGAGGAGAGAGGGTAAGTAAAGGTAAGTAAAGATTGGGGGACTTTCTAACAATTATATTAATGCGGTTGGGGCTGGGGGAGCATGCCCTACCGCATACCCAAAGGGTTTAATGTTAGGGGGAGGCAGAGAAAAACTGGAGAGGGAGGGGGGAGGGATGCACTGAGCATGCCTCAAACCTTAATGAGGTTGAGGCAGACTCAGGCACAGCATGAGTCACACACTGCTCCTACACAGCATTTTCCTGGACTTTGGAGGGGCACAGCAGGGGAACTATTTTGAGCAGAAATGTAGGTAAGGCTTGTTTTAAACTACTTGATGTGGCCAGTAAGGGGTTAAATTTTAGTTTTGGGGTGGACATGCCCTTTAATACCATTTTGTCTGGATACATATAACACTATCCTGTGTCCCAACTGAGCATCTGCTTTGTGTGAGAGCCCTGCCAGGACAGATGACTGTTGGTCACAGTAACAGTGGCTGCAGCCAGCAGCGCATGTGACAGACTGATCATGTGGTCCCAAAGGGAACTGCATGATTGGCCGCGATTTACTAACTGACCCATTTGTCTGATACGGACGACCGAACTCGGTTTCGGCTGGCCGCCCCACACCATCACATATTTCCAGCCAACTAATACGTGGCACTATTGATTTGTTACTGGTATTTACCCAGCCTTAAGGTTCGAACGGCCGATAATCGTGCCATGTATGGGCACTTTATCGGCTACAATGGCCGTTCTGTCGATACACGGCACGAATATAATCCAAAACGGCTGTTCGCACACGTCATGTCAGGCGATCGCATGTGTGCACAAACCTTTAGACTTTATAGATTATAACTGCCGGGTAGGTGGTATTTGAAAGTGAGTGCAAATATGGTAAAGTTTATGACTCTAACAGGGAGATTCACCCAGAGGCACAAGCTCTCTTGGCAAATCTCCCGTACGGGATTTACCAGAGGCTGTGCGATTTTGGGTGAATCTCACCCGCACATAAGTATTTATCGCCAGCTATTAGTTGGTGTTTAATACTTATGTGTAAAGAGGCAGGCAACCTCTAGTAAATTACTTTGAAACGGCTGCACGAGTGCCTCTTCTGGTACTCACGCTGCCGCCGCAAAGTGGGCATTAACATTGTGCCAACCAATCGACCCATATAATGCTTCCCTAATCCAATAGTCTAATAGCTATGGATGTAAGGGAAGGGAAGATGAATCGCTTGCATGTTCAAACCCTTGGGTAGGAAGCGCTAAAGCATGACCGTGGGCCTTTAATGTATGTAAGTCAGGAAAATGTCTTTATTCCAGGATGTATGAAGTTTTCCAGAATTCTGTGCAGTTAGGGAATGCTGGGAGTTGTAGTTTTAAACATGTGAAAAGTTCATTAAGAAGACACTAACTGCAAAACAGAGAATGCTGGGGTTTGTAGTTTTCAAACATGTGAAAGGTCACAAGCTTAGGCTGTATTAGATCTAGACAGATGCCTTAGCTACAGGATATTAAGAAAAACTTACTGCAAACAGAGAATGCTGAGAATTGTGGTTTTCAAACACGTAAAAGGTCACAAGTTAAACACGTCTGCTCTATACCATTAGGCTGTATTATATCTAGACACATGCCTTTGCCACAGGCAATAAATAAGATACTTTGCATGTCCCCACCCATTTCTTTAAGTGAGAAATATGTGTTTATATGTTAGATTATTAAGGCAATGCTATTATAATAACATGATTCTTTGAGGTTCCTTCTGTTATAAGAAGGCTCTATTTCATTTTATACTCTGTGTGGAGCTTTTAGCTCCTCTATCCACACCTCTCCCTAACATGTATATTCAATCAGTATCCTGTGCTCCCAAGTCCTACCCCATAGGTTAGTTAAACTTGTTGTGGTAAATACTAATAAATATGAACCTTGCATGTTAATCAGGATACTGTATAGGATTTAAGGTGGCTATACATATATCCGATTTTACTTATCCAAGCAAGCGCTCATGCAATATTAGTTTGATCTTGCCAGAACCACCTTTCCCATTTTTCTATGCCACAGACAGGCAGTTCGCGGGAACCCTCGGTCGGGAAAGTAATATCGGATATATGTATGAGCTGCTTTTGATTGCCCAAAGGTGCTGTTTAGATTGCCTGGGTCAGTTCTCAGACCTGCAGGTTTATTCCACATAGACCCTCTATATTCTAGCTGGCAGGTAGTATAGGTAAGGGAGGATAAACGTGTGTGTTGTTTAATATATTGCGATTATTTGGGGGGGGTTTTAGGACCTTCAGACTAATTTTATTATTGCCCCCCTGGATGTTTCCTGATGGTTCCTGTGAGCACTGCAACTACACATAGCAAAACATACACACATAATTTCCACTGTGCACCAACGGGAACACTTTTGCTAGTATATATATATGTATATATAATGTAAAATGAAGTGAACCAGTACTGAAAATGCCACAGGAGCACCCGGAATCCCCTAACCGGGCAAGCAACAGGGAGGAAAACGGATCGCCCGAAGTCGCTGTCGTAACTACGGCAGCGGTTCAGGCTCCTAACCCCCTGTAATAAATATATAGAAAAAACAACCTGTGTATACCACGACAATATAGTAAAAGCATGCAAAACAATTTATTAACAATAAAATACACAATAAATATAGCTGGCCAACTACACACGTAAACCTCCCTGATACCTAAAGTATCTGGACCAATATAAATACTAACATGAATTCTATATAAAAGAAAGATCTAAAATAGTTCATCCGATATAGCATACGTGAAGAGAAGTCCCTAAAATGAGTAACAATGTCCGACAGAGCAACAAAGTTCCGTAAGCTGTGGATCCTAAAATCTACAAGAAAACGGCAGATCCTTATAGTTCTTTTAAGATCCGTTGATCCAATTAGTGTGCACACATAAATAACATGAGGTGGTGTATATAGCACAAGATATTAATATACATCACCAGTCTTCTTAGAATATCTTTCCCCACGTTCTATGGACTCCGTAACTTCCCGGACGCTAAATATCTTTATAGTCTCCTTTAGCTTGTTTGTCTCCGGGAACCCCGACGGATCCAAAAATACAATGAATGTATCGTATAGCAGTGAACGTTGGAAGCTCGTGATGGCGTGTGATGTCATTTAAATTCCACACTAGCTGGTGCTAAACACCTCCTCCTTCCGGTGTTCTGTCACTACGACGCGTTTCACTCCTCAGAGCTTCATCAGATAGTGACGCCCACCTTACACCGGTCATTTAAATAGATACCATTTGCCGTTTTCATTGGTCCTTTACTTAATTACCCTTTCAATTTCAGAAAATATGTTTTTTATCTATATAACATACAGTTCTATTTTGTTATTCCACATAAGGACCATTTCTACATATCTTTATTCCATAAATTCGCCATGTACAAATGAATTATAAAACAGTTTATCATAGGACATTTCATATCGCAGTTTTCACATCTGGAAGAACATCCTCCCTTTATGTTTCGAAGTTAACCCTTCATATAAGCACTTATTCTTTCTAGGTTAATCTATGAAGGTATTATGGCAGGTATCCATCTATAGAGACTAAGGTCAGGGTATTTCCATCACCTTGATCAGATATATATATATATTCAATATATATATTCAAGAGTTATCGGCGAAACGGAACATATCCCCAAAATACCGCATTTGAGGTTTATAGGTGAAATTGAGGGTTAGCGAACAGTAAAGGTGGCCATACACCAGCACGATATTACTTACCCGACCGACCGCTCATGCGACGTTCCTGCGATCCTGCCGGAACCACCTCTCCCGATCTTATATACGACCGACATGCGATCGCAAAATCCCATTCGTGTATGGCCACCTTAAGTAAATTTTATAATAAGTCCACGAGTTCAGAAAACCGAACTAGTACATAGTTCCTTTAATCCTAGATTTACACAGACACTTATAACTTTAAATCTGTACATGGTAATATCTAAAAAACCCGATATTCTTATTCTAGATGATTTATGTAAACAATCAATATCAAACATGACTGGCACCGAACACATTTTATCTCCTACAGGTCTATCATAAGAGCAGCATGTCTGGTAATGGTTTGATGAGCCATTCCTCCCATTTACAAATACTGTATTGGTGTATGTATATCACATTCCTGTAAAATCTTTAAGTTTCATTTATTATTAGCCCATCTGTGACCTAAAATGTGAACTCTGCCTAACATCTAGACCATCTTCACTGATGTTAGCCAGGCCCATGGTTTGGTTTGGGGAAAGGTTAAAGGTTTTGAAAGGGCTAGGTTCCATTATCTTGGCCACTTGGATTCTAGAAGTGCAGTCTAGACCATTCAGGTCTCTGATTGTTAACACTTCTCTGTCTCATTATAAGGCTTAAACATTATTCTGTCATGACAGCTGCCTTTTGTGTTTTTGTACAGATATTAACTTATATATAGGAAAATACATAGGAAACCTTCAGCAGATCAACTGGCTCATTTTTGTAATATCCCAATTTAGCACCCCAGCTGTTGATACAGCTGGAATGAGAGCTGACTTGTGGGGGTTAAGCTTGAAGCCACTGACTGTGCCATGTGGTACCAGAACTGGAAGTCAGGAGCATAGAATTGAAGAAAAGTTACCTTCCTGTATGAGGAAGTAAGACTGTAAAATGCATTTAAATCTACTTTTCACACTATTTGTTATGGCTCCAGTCCTGCCTTACCCAGAGGTTCCACTGGGTCCTCATGTGCATGCTCACCGTTGTTGCCCCACAGGCGCGGGTGCGTGGGGTCCGGTCTCCTCCTCTGGTTACTGGTGGGCGTGGAATGATGATGTAATCAGTCCTACTTAAGCCCTCCCTGCTTCAGTGTTTATCACTCTGTTCCTAAGCCTTGTTTGTGCCTGAGTTCTTAGATCTGTTTGTTTCCTGCTTTGTATCAATTACCATTGCAGTTTGTCTATCCAGTGCTTGTTTAACTCATCAGCTGTTACCTGCTCAATCATTCACTATCGCAGTTTGTCTATTCAGAGTCTGTTTGGTCCACTTATCCACTGTTTCCTGCTCAGACTATTTATCCATATTGTTATCACCCTACCCTCTGCCTGTTTGATATCCTCTCCTGCTGTTACCTGTCCAGACGCACCCTCTAAGTTTTCCATCTGTCTGTGTAATACCAGACTTGATTCGTCTCCTCTGGTCTTTTTGTCTGGCCTCTGCTGCCCTCTCCAAATTGTGGATTGGTTCTTGTGAGTTTCTCCTCTGGAGCCGCGACCTGGTACCTGTTTGCTGCACAACATCCTCACCATCAGAGACTCTGGGGAAGACCCGCAGGTACTTAGATTCCGCATCCAGAGGGGGTCTCATAGGTTCCTTTCCCTGAAAGATCTTAACACTATTTATGACAGGGAAAAAAACAAGGCAAAAAAAGACTTTGAAGGTAAGATAAACATATCTTAAACATAAGATGAGTGGAAAAGGGGTGTCCAAGCCCTTTTCAAGAAAAGTAAAAAGATGTTTCTGTGGTTTTACTATGAGAGAATTAAATAATAATGAAATTATTGTGGATAAACGTCAACATTCTGGAAGCAAATGCTTTCTTTTATAATACAGTAGGATTATGTACCAATACAGGTTGTTACATTAAAGAAGTCGGTAAAGTACAAGTGGCCTATATGGTTTTATGGACAAAACATAGATGAGATTTTATATTTTAAAATCCAATATGTTCAAGTTCAATTTGGTAGGTGATTTTTTTTTAGACAGCAACATTCAGAGAAAGTAGCTGGATAAGTTTGGTTTTAAAGTTTAAAAAATTTTATATCCTTGATTCCATATTTGGGCTTATGCTTGAGACAAATTACCCATGATAGCCAGTGAACCTGTAAAGGAAATGTTACTGGGCCATTTGCCACTGATTCCTCAAATGCTAGAAATGAAAGAAATATTAGTAAACAGAATATTAGGTCATGTTGACCTAAAACAACCGGTGAATAATGAAATAGTTTGGTTTAACATGTTTTTAAAAGTATGTTGTAAACTGAAGCAAACAACATGTGTGTTTTATTGATCTGTGTTCATATTGATCTGATAATACAAGCATACTAATTGGGTAATATAGTTACATAGTAACCTAGTATTGGAGCTTGTATAAAGACATACATCCATCTAGTCCAGTATGTATACCCTACCCATAATGCCTGTCCAACTGTTACATAGTAACATAGTATTAAAAACTGTATAAAGACATATACGTCCATCAATTTCAACATTGTATCCTACCAATAATATCTGTTACAGTTACATAGTACATAATATTGGAGGTTGTATAGACATGCAACCATGTAGTTCAACATTTATGTCCTACCCATAATGCCTGTCCAACTGTTACATAGTAAAATAATATTGGAGGTTGTATAAAGACATACGTCCATCGGGTCCAATATAGTGAAAGTTCTAAATACTGCACATAAAGTGGCTTGGATGAATGGCTAATATGGCTACCTAACTTGGATTATTAGATGGAATATTAAATGAAATATTCAACAATTTCAAAATGAGCAAATTGTACAGCAATAAAAATATTATATTATAAATTTTAAATAAACCCCTTACTATATACACTAAATGTACACTAGAATATAGATTTAATATCAGTACAGATGATTTAAATTCAATGATTTTGGTTAAGCTCCATGTGCCTGAAAAAATTATGTTTTTTACATTGAATTTTTTTTTTACAATAAATTCTGGAGTGTAACTATAAAAGCAGGCTGGTCTATTTTAAAATGCCTTCATTTTTTATAAAGAGAGAAATGGTTTTAAAGCTTAGTTATATTTAGCTTCAGCTAGCTGTGATAAGATTTACTGGCTATTAAACGTTAATGCTACTAAAACCCATACAACCATGACACATTTAATTATACCACCAGAATGGTAATTGATTATATATCTGCTATCTCAGTACATTTAAAGTTTTATTGTTGAATAGACTACAAAGTTTTTTAACAGACTCTCTCTGACACTTCTTCAATACTTTTCATTACTTTGCTTGAATGAAGAGATCCTAATGGTAACCATGCCCTTTCAATTGTCAGAGCTATTTTGAGAACAGTGCATGACAGGAGACTCATTAAACAGCATCCCAGTGTATAGTTACAATACATTGCCCTCCATTTTAAATAACTAATTATCTTTGTCTCGTGTTGCTGATGGGGAGAAATAAATGCTAGATACCATTTTTCAAATAGCAACATTGAAAATCTTTAAGAATGTAAATGTAATGTAATCAAGGGTTTCTAAATATAAAAAATACTGATCATTTGGCCAAAATGCATATCAGTAGACAGAATACTCAACTTTTAAACACAATTAAGCAGGCAACATTATTACAAGTTGCCATTTCAAAGGGCTCATATTTTACTATATAGTTAACACTGTTTAAGATCTCCACTTAAAGAGGTAGTTGGTTAGTGCAGCTTATGCAGTCAAAATCCCCTTGAATTCGAATTGGAACATCGAATCTGTAACCTTTTCCTCTCTCTTGAAGCCCTTTCAATGCTTAGTGTATTATTACCAAATACTTTAGGGGATCAACAATGAAAATATCACCTATTGGTTGGCAAATCAATCAAACAGGATTTATAATTGCCTGTAAAATTGTCTGTTAAATTCTGAAAAACTTACTTTTCCTTTGTGTATTATTATGTTACAGTTATGCCATATTAACTTTTACAGCATCCATGTCTGTTGACAGAGGACAGAAAAACACAGGTATTCGAGAAACACATTGCTATCTTGGGCAGCCATGTCCCTACTTCGTGATTTACTGTACAGGTGTAAACAATGTGGGATTTCCTTTTGAGCAATCTCACAAATGGGGTTCCAAATGGAATGCTATAGGAGCCCAAAGGAAAATTGTAGATCTGGGCACACTACAGAAAACAGGAAAAATGTATTAAATAAATTCTTCCTACTTATTTTCCTTTCCTATATTTGTCTCTTCTTTCTCATATAGACTGAAATGTATATTTATGCCTGGGTCTTCACAGATTTTCTTTAATGTTCTAGTGATCCAGCCTTACCCTGCAGAATTTAAGAATGAGAAATGCAAAAGTTTGCTAATCGTAATTGAAGTAAAAGAAATTGAAAAGGTTAGACGTTAGGACCTCAGAACTGGGGTTACCTTGACGTGGTTGGAAGGCTTTTTCATTCATGTGATCACAGTAATGTAACTAAAACCCCTTTGTTTATAAAGTATGCCAGTGAGCAGATAATATGATATTGTATGGGGCCTAGGAATGTGCATTGATTCTTTTCTATGTTTGTATAAATGTTTGACCAGATCGTAGCACTTCCACTAAATGTAGTTGTAATTAGCCTAATTGGAGTGCTTCCACAATTCTTGTTTTGTATGTATTTATTGGGAGGCTTGGTCAAGCCTCCATGTGGTAATAGCATCCCCAACCCGCCCCTTTAATGGGAGGTCCTCTGCCTTTAATATAAAGCACTGGATGCCTCTTCCCTCATTTTAAAAAGCCAAGGGCTGAGGGGGAAGGGAGAGAGCCTTTTAAATGGATCCAGTGTGTAAGAATGAGAAATGCAAAAGTTTGCTATCGTAATTGAAGTAAAAGAAATTGAAAAGGTTAGACGTTAGGACCTTCCAGACTGGGGTTACCTTGACGTGGTTGGAAGGCTTTTCTTCATGTGATCACAGTAATGTAACTAAAACCCCTTTGTTTATAAGTATCCAGTGAGGCATATATATATATTGTATGGGGCCTAGGAATGTCATTGATTATCTTTTCTATGTTTGTATAAATGTTTGACCAGATCAGTAGCACTTCCACTAAATGTGTTGTAAATTAGCCTAATTGGAGTGCTTCCCACATTCTTGTATTGTATGTATTTATTGGGAGGCTTGGTCAAGCCTCCATGTGGTAATAGCATCCCCAACACGCCCCTTTAATGGGAGGTCCTCTGCCTTAATATAAAGCACTGGATGGCCTCTTCCCTCATTTTAAAAAGCCAAAGGGCTGAGGGGGAAGGGAGAGAGCCTGTTAAATGGTCCAGTTTGTAAGAATGAGAAATGCAAAAGTTTGCTAATCGTAATTGAAGTAAAAGAATTGAAAAGGTTAGACGTTAGGACCTTCCAGACTGGGGTTACCTTGACGTGGTTGGAAGGCTTTTCATTCATGTGTCACAGTAATGTATACTAAACCCCTTTGTTTATAAAGTATGCCAGTGAGCAGATAATAGGATATTGTATGGGGCCTAGGAATGTGCATTGATTATCTTTTCTATGTTTGTATAAATGTTTGACCAGATCAGTAGCACTTCCACTAAATGTAGTTGTAAATTAGCCTAATGGAGTGCTTCCACAATTCTTGTATTGTATGTATTTATTGGGAGGCTTGGTCAAGCCTCCTGTGGTAATAGCATCCCCAACCGCCCTTTAATGGAGGTCCTCTGCCTTTAATATAAAGCACTGGATGGCCTCTTCCCTCATTTAAAAGCCAAAGGGCTAGGGGGAAGGGAGAGAGCCTGTTAATGGATCCAGTGTTGTAAGAATGAGAAATGCAAAAGTTTGCTAATCGTAATTGAAGTAAAAGAAATTGAAAAGGTTAGACGTTAGGACCTTCCAGACTGGGGTTACCTTGACGTGGTTGGAAGGCTTTTCATTCATGTGATCACAGTAATGTATACTAAAACCCCTTTGTTTATAAAGTATGCCAGTGAGCAGATAATATGATATTGTATGGGGCCTAGGAATGTGCATTGATTATCTTTTCTATGTTTGTATAAATGTTTGACCAGATCAGTAGCACTTCCACTAAATGTAGTTGTAAATTAGCCTAATTGGAGTGCTTCCACAATTCTTGTACTGCAGAATTTAAATCACATTAGCTATTATATGTATCTATTTGGTCCTATATACGAGCTGTCCTTAAAAATAGAGTCCATAACCCTCCAATCTTTCTACAATCGACCTACTTAATTGTCAGTCCGCATGCTATCCCCCCCTCCTCAAATATCTAATGCCTATTGTTTCAGTAAAAGTTCGAAAGTTCGAATTCGGACCCATTAAAGTCAATGGGAGAGTGATCGTCCAAAAAGTCAGAGTGATTTACAGTTAAACTAACTATGGTAACTTACTGTAAATGGCTGTGGCACCTGGGAAATGGTCTGGGGAAAATGTCACTATCACCAAAACTTGTTAAAACACTTCTTAAACACGAGCAGGTACATTCAAGGGTCATGGCAAATTTGAGGGTTACCGAACGATACTTTTGAGGGTTAGCTGAAACAGAACCATAAATTCGAAGGTTACCGAAATCGAACAATACTTTTGAGGATTATTGTAAATGAACGCTACTTTCGAGGGTTAGCGAACAATACATTCTAGGGTTAGCAAAAATGATCTGTACATTCGAGGGTTATCAAGCAATACATCCTAGGGTTAGCGAACGGCTTATAAATTCGATAATTATCAAAAATCCGAAAAACTAACTAGTTCGAAATCAAACTACTTTGAATAGTTTATAAAGTTCGGCTCAAACTCAGGTTCGAGTTCGAGTTTGGCTTTGTGTCCATCACTAATTATTACCTATAATATCTCTTTATCTCCTTCCAGTTAATTCTCTAACACCCCACATCCACAACCCAATCCCCGGCGATAACCGCAACAATTACTACTTAAGGCAAGTCAATGAGTAAAGTTAATTTAAGTTAAGGTTCTGCGACTGTGGGGTAGTTATTTAGATAATTAATATAAAAGTTAAAAATTGACTGTACTATTTTAATAGGTCAAACCATATTTATACACAAGTCATATCCTATATACAACTATAATGTTAATATGTTTTATGCAGACTGTTCATATAAATAATTGTGTATGTTGAAATTACTCATCTCGAATCTTAATAAAACATATTAAAAAAAAATATCAAGAGAGTTGCTGGTATAAATAGACTTGTGTGGACTTCACTGCTAATGGAGAAGTGATGTAAGAGCAGGACCCCAATAAAGAAAAGCCATGTTAGCATTTGTAAATAAATATAATGTTTTAGTGTTTTTAATGATATGGTTACTAGAGATTTTTGCATTAATACATTCTTAGTTGACCCAATATTAGCAGGAATGGGAATGGAGAAATACAAAACATGAACATTACACATTTAAAGGGGAAAACCAATCTCAATATCTCATATAACAGATTAAAGCAGGAGCATCCATTCAGTGAATTAAAAGAAACACAAATACAGCATTTCTTGCCAAACCAGTACTGTGAACATTCACTAAGATTCCTGCAGGGAATTCGCTTCACAGCGTAATGCAATCTAATGTGTTCTTGAAGAAAGGCATTTTCAGATAGTAAGTATAGGTTTGACTGTGAAATACAATACAATGTTATAGTTTACCACAGAGCATAATGCATATCATGACACGATATAGTCCTTTGAATTATTATTATCATGTTACCTATGTGTAAAAAGTTAAAACCCAATTAACTTATTTTGCTTCTAGATTTAAAAAAAAATGATTTCTTGCCTCGAAAGCTTAATCAACTTTCAGTGAAAATATATACAGGGCGGTGCACCAAGAGGCGAACTGCTCCTGTTCTGGAGCTCACCGATGTTATATCGAGAGGCGCTATTGTTATACATCACCTGTGAATTTGCACCGTGTTGCCGATAGCGGCTCTCGGCGCATCGCTCTGATAGTATTCACTATATAGAAGAATCCACAAAGACATGTTATTATTTGTCTGTTAACTATATTTTATAATTGCCCATGTTTAACAGAGGATTTTTTTCTTTTTTTATTATCAATAATTTTCAGGAGTGTTACAAAGTGATTTTGAATACATTAGCATAAATAATCCAATTGACACACATCACAGACTCTTCAAACCCCACATGAACATGGCATAAACATTCTTTACACTTCTGTCTAATTAATTTCATCTAATTTTCAACACAGCCTTTGCGCTGCAGTACATGCTGGTATAATAAGTAACTAGACCACCAGGGTGTTCATGCTTGCCTGTTTGTTTTGTATATTAACCTTAAATAAAAAACCTGTAGGCAGAGAATAAATATAATCTGGGCAATTTATGCTTTGTTCGCAATGCAGGGGCCCTGGTCTTAAAGGAAATGTAACCTAGGAGGTTAACATGCCACATGCCCCAATATTCTATCTTTAATGGCTCTTACATCTCTTACATGCCAAGAGTTGCATCATGTGTCACCAGGTCCTTGTAGCCATACTAATAGAAAATACCAACTGGACACCATTTACTGTATCTGTCTGGCAAGAGGACTATCAATACACCTAATGGTTCCTACATGTGCATTTGTTTTATTAGTAACACACCTTATTAGAATGAAAGGAACATAATTCCCAGTGTAACAAATACAATTGCTGAAAAGAATAGGGAATGTGTCTCCTACCCTCATGGAATCTTATTTATTTCTGTGGTAACCTTTTGAAAATACACGACTAGATGTGGTGCATTAAAAACAATCATGTAACAATAATCTGCACAATAAAATAAAATGAATAACAGGAATTTACTTGCAATTTGTTTGCAATTGTAAACTCCCAGCTCTTTCTCTGGAAAGAGTGCAAAGCGTCTAAAGCTTATATTAGAATAGTTATGTTATGTTATATTAGTTATGTTCAAACTTTATCTCTTCAGGTGTTAAAAATATCTGGGGGGCTGTAGGTTGTACATCCCTGTAGTAAAGAACTATTTCTAATATAAATAAATAAACAAACGATTGATGGGCAGCATGAGATTATCCCACATTGAGCATAGGTAAAACATTAAAAAAGAATGGTGATATTACATTCTATAATAAAAGTTTGCAAACATAAAAAAGTAATAATGACTGTTCTGCTCCAGTTTCCCCTTTACTTCAACTTACTGTTTCCTTATTTGGGAAATAGGGAATACATTGTATTCATAGGAGAATAAAGACGTGCAAAGAAATGCAAATGATAAATTGCATTTTACTATTTTTACACCACTTCATACATTTCTTTATATAGTTCATGGAAGCTGAAAAAAGAATTGTATAGGCAATTATTAAAGAAAACACATGTACTGTTGTTACACCATCTTAAAACCAAACAGGGACACACTGACATTTAGAACAGGGAAGAGGAAAAAGACAGCAAGCAAATGAGATAAAATACCGAACTGTTTAAGGTTTATTACATTTAACTGTATAACTGACATGCACAAATAGAACGGCATTGAACAAAACAGACAATGTCACTCATACAGCTCTCCAAAATTTACAGAATAGCTAAGAATTGTCAAGAGTAATAGAAACCCTGATTCATTACATGGAGTTATTAAAATCTTCCCTTCAGAGAAACTTCTGGCCTTACATTATAACACTTTTACAAAGCCATTCATTTCACATCATATAACCTTATTTAAGGTTCATATGCATAATGATTGTTTTATTTGCACTGCATAAGTCTCACTCCTGCACTTATACCCTTTTCTTTGCATCTGTATGTTACCCTCCTAATTAGATTGTAAGCTCTACGGGGCAGGGACCTCCTTTCCACTTGTGGCAAAGCTCTAGTACTTATATTTATTTATATAGTTATGTATGGAACTATTTATTTATTTGTTCCAATTGTATGACTTTATTGTATTTTGTTACTGTACAGAGCTGCGTCCCCAAGTGGCGCTTTATAAATAAACTATACATACATACATACATAATAAGTAATGATAGAATAAACTAGAAAGGGAAAGTATAAACTTTGAATTTGGCTTGAAAGGCTGCATTTTGGAGAGGAAAATGTGTGTGTGTATGCTGTAGGTTTTAAAACTCAATATCTGACCTGTAAATATAAAATGCCCCAATGTCCAGTAAACACTGACTTGTAAATATAAAATGCCCCAATGTCCAGTACATACTGGCATGTAAATACAAAATGCCCCAATGTCCAGTACACACTAACATGGAAATAAGAAATGGCTCAATGTCATGTAATGCCCCAACGTCCAGTACACACTGACCTGTAAATACAAAAGCCCTTAATAACCAGTACACACTGACCTGTAAATACAAAAGCCCTTAATAACCAGTACACACTGACCTGTAAATACAAAATGCCCTTAATGACCAGTGCACACTGACTTGTAAAAATAAAATGCCCCCAATGTCCAGTACACACTGACCTGGAAATGGAAGATGGCCCAATGTCCAGTCCAGTAAAATGCCTCCAATGTCCAATACATACTGATGTGTAAATATAAAATGCCTCCAATGTCCAGTACACACTGTCCTGTAAATATAAAATGCCCCCAATGTCCAGCACACACTGACATGTAAATACAAAATGTCACAATGCCCAGTAGACACCAAACTGTAAATATAAAATGCCCCAATTTCTAGTACACACTGACCTGTAAATATAAAATGCCCCCAATGTCCAGTACACACCGAACTGTGAATATAAAATGCCTCAATTTCTAGTACACACTGACCTATAAATATAAAATGCCCCCAATGTCCAGTACACACCGAACTGTGAATATAAAATGCCTCAATTTCTAGTACACACTGGCCTATAAATATAAAATGCCCCCAATGTCCAGTACACACTGACCTGTAAATATAAAATGCCCCCAATGTCCAGTACACACCGAACTGTGAATATAAAATGCCTGAATTTCTAGTACACACTGGCCTATAAATATAAAATGCCCCAATGTCCAGTACACACTGACCTGTAAATATAAAATGCCCCCAATGTCCAGTACACACTGACCTGTAAATATAAAATGCCCACAATGTCTAGTACACACTGAAATAGAAATATAAAATGCCCCCAATGTCCAGTGCACACTGACATGTAAATATAAAATGCTGCCAATGTCCAGTACACACTGACCTGTAAATATAAATATGCCCCCAAAGTCCAGTACACACTGACCTGTAAATATAAAATTCCCCAATGTCTAGTACACACTGACCTGTATATACTACTGAGTCCCGGTCCAGCAGGATGACGTCACTTGGGGCAGCAGATGGCGATGAGGTGACTCCAAAAGGCTGCACTGGGCGGCACAAAGATTTTAATACTAGCCGGTTCCTCTGCCAGGTGCCTGATTGTAACACCTCTACCTTTGGCTCCTCTGTTACTTACCTGCTCGTTTCTGAGTGCCTGTTTCTTTCCCTTTATCCAGCCTCTCTGTACCTGCTCCATGTTCCAATATCCACCTACTAACCTTAACCTCAATTCCAGTATCCAGCTACCTACCTGTTGCAGTATCCAGCAGACCTGCTCCTCTGTTCCAGCGTCCACCTACTCACCTTTGTCTCCGCTCCAGTATCCAGCTCCTCACCTGTTCCTGTATGCAGTTCTTTACCAGCTTATGCCCAGCTCTATTATATTTACCGACTCCACTCCAGCATCTGTTGCATTCCAGAATCCATCAGTTTTCCCCCCACATAGACTACCAGCCACCTCCTATCTCACAGATCTGAACTGGAAATAAATATTTGAAGGTTTAATTCTCGATGATACAACCATTATGGATTGTCACATATATTTGGATTACTTGTATATAAGTAAATTAAAGTCTTAGTCCTTTGTGCTAATGGTGTGTGGGAGGGGATAGTAGATGATCGGTATTGGTCAGCTGCTGAGCAACAGACTCCACTTGTCCATAAAACACTTAAATTCCAAAAAAGTCAGAACCGATTTCAAGGAACTAACCATGGGAACTATTCCTTCTTGGTTACCTACTACTAAATTGGGATTTTACAATTGCCAGGAATGCCTGGCATGTAGGAGTGCCCTGACGGGTCCTGACTTTCCGCCCTCTCACAGTGGCCGGAGAATTAAACTCAAGTACAGATTAAGCAGCTTGAGCAGCTACGCCATTTATTTATTATTTATTATTACATGTCCATGTGGACAATATTTTGTGGGCAAAACCACAACCACCCTGCGTGATCGGATGGCGAATCCTAGGCAGGCCTTTAGGATGAGTGATCCATCAACAACACTGAAAGGGGAAATAACATAAAAAATAAACATAACATAATAAAATAAATTTGGTGAACAATCTGTGGCTAGGCACTTTAGGGAAAAAGGCCACCCACCAGCAACCTTCAAGTGGATGGCCATTGATTGGGAATCCACAAAGGAAGGCAAAGATCGTAAACAAGCCCTCCTGCAGAGGGAAGTCCGGTGGATAAGGAGACTTGGAATTCAGACCCCGATGGATCTTTCATGTTTCGTATAATTGCTATGCATTTCTATTTCTTACTCCCCCCATATATGGTAGTCCCTTGGGGGTGTTTTGATATCTTACCTCAGTATAACTTATTATTTCTAGCACCTCATAAGTAAGTGCTTACTAATGTAGAGTGGGTAAGTGCGAGGGCACTCCGTTTGGTAGTCAGCATTTGGAGATGTCCCCTGGGCAGTAGTCTTTTTATCTAGATTGTGCTATAGACTAATGACGCATTGTGCTTTATACATATTAACTGGTAGGGGTTTTCCCCTTTATACCATTATAGCGTCTTGTTAGAGATCCTAGATATTTTAACTAAGCTATATATTTTTTTTATTCTATTTTTATTGCACTACATTCTATATCTATTGCACTTTTTATCCAGCACTTTTTTTATAGATGTTTTATCAGAAAGGCACTTGTGGGCATTTCACTTTTAGTGACACTATACTTTTGTCCGAGGCACCTATATTAATGTAGCGAAGTTTAATAACATGTAGCTATGCAATAAGCAGCAATATCACCTATACACGCTACTATTTGGTTAATTCTAGGGTGTTGGAGCATCACCAATTGGGAACAGGGGGTGGGGCGCTGCGGGTGGGCGGGGTGTGTGTCGTGGGTGGACACTTACTGTAACCCTGATAACGGCTCGTTGAGTAAGGGTAAATTAAAGTCTTAGTCCTTTGTGCTAATGGTGTGTGGGAGGGGATAGTAGATGATCGGTATTGGTCAGCTGCTGAGCAACAGACTCCACTTGTCCATAAAACACTTTAGATAAATCCCAAAATAGCTGCACTGTCCTCCTCTCGCCCAAAAAACAAAAGTCAAGATATAATATTAATATTCATATCCCTTTAATAACCAACACATTACCATATAATAAATAGAGAATAAAGACTTACGTTTTGCTGTTACTATTGACAGCTTTATCAAGGGTATGAATCCTACCTGTATGGCCTTTTGTAAATAGATGTATTTTGCGGGCATTTTTCCCTTTCCTCCTCCTTATATGCTTTTTGTGCAAGTACGTAGCGTGCACCCCTACTGGCTTGAGAATTATGCATCGCATGAACCCATCGCGCCTCCCTGTCACATGACGTAGTGACGTCATGTGGGTCAGTGTATGTTCCAAGAGCTGTGCGCTTGTACACTCTAACTACCCGGCTCTTTCTCTATGCCTGCCTAGCGCAAGCTGGAATTCAATTTTTAAGCCCAAGAACTACATTTCCAGCTAGGGGCTATTTCCTTTCCCAATAAGGGGTGAGGTACAAATAACCATAGCAATCTAATAGCTACCTCAATAGTACATAAGTATAATAGAGAGACCAAATATAATAAATAAAGAATTAAAAACATTAGCCTCATGATCGAGAGAACAACAATCATACATAAAAATCTTAAACAGACAACCTTCTTATTAAAACTGATTATACTGTATATATCTAAAACAGTTAATTTCCATAGTATTTCCTGAGAATATCATTTGCTTGGAATATGCACGGTAGTGATTAAAAAAATGATAACAAGTGATAATAAAAGATAATATGATAAAAAGTTACATAATAAATAAAGAAATATTATAGGAAGCTCCACAGATTAATATCCTTATTCAGACCCTTAGGTGCCAGAGTGTCCATCTTGTATATCCATTTGCTTTCTATGCATGAGAGTCCTGCCTGTGTATCCCCCTTTCTTTCTGGTGGGGTGTATAGATCAATTCCTAGAAACCTAAAATTTTGTTTTTGTAGTCATCACATTTATTACAATGGTTTGAAAGTGTTAAGTCTTTTCCTTTCTTGATGTTAAAGACATGTTCCCTTATACTTGTTTTTAGTTGGCGCCCTGTTCTCCCAATATATTGTTTCCCATATGCACACTCTATTAGATATATGACATTTGTGGAATTGCAGGTGATAAAATGATTAATCCTAAATGTTTCTTTTGTACTGTAGCTTTCAAAATTCTTTGCCTTTACTTTTGATGTCGTTTTACATGCTAGACAAGTGCTACAACCAAAAAATCCTTTTGAATCTATTATCTGATATTTTATTTTCTTCCCATGTTTGTAGTGGCTGGGAGCTACTAATTCCTTGATATTTTGGCTTTTTTTGAACACAATATTGGTTGCCGGTGGGAGAATTGGCTTTAAATATTCATCCTGAAGTAAGAGATGCCAGTGTCTCTTTATTATTTGTTTTATTTCTTTGTTGTTCCTATTGAAACTAGTAATGAATGAATGGTATCAAGGGGTTATTTTCCTGAACTATTTTAGGTTTTGGTGCTAACAGACTTTCTTTATTAATGTTCTTTGTTTCCTCGTGTATATTTTTTTTTAATTTCTGTTTTATATCCCTTTGCATCAAATTTCTTTACCAAGTTATCTGATTGTGTTACATAGGTATTTACTTCCGTACAGTTCCGTCTTATACGTTTAAATTGATTAGGGGGGATATTTTCTAACCAGTGTTTCTGGTGACAACTGTTATGAAAGATGTAGGCATTGCAGTCTACATCTTTTGAGTCTCTTTCTGTTTTAATGACATTGTCCTCTATATATATTCGTAGATCCAAAAAGTTTTTTATATCAGTTTTATATTGTTAACATTTATCCAGGCTAGGAATTCTTTCAGTGCCTCTTCCGGCCCATTCCAAATATTTAGAATGTCGTCTATGTCTCGTTTCCACAGGTGGAGATAGTTCCTATATTTCCCATTGCTAATACACTCCCTTCCCAGTCTGCCATAAATAAGTTAGCATAGCTGGGGGTGAATTTGGTACCCATTACTGTACCCTGTACCTGTAAAAAATACTCTCCCTTAAACATAAAGTAATTACTATTCATATCCCTTTAATAACAAACACATAACCATATAATAGCTATTAGATTGATATGGTAATTTGTACCTCTTGCCTTATAGGGAAAGGAAATAGCCCCTAGATGGAAATGTAGTTCTTGGGCTTAAAAATTTAATTCCAGCCTGTGCTAGGCAGGCATAGAGAAAGAGCCGGGTAGTTAAAGTGCACAGCTCTTGGAATGCACACTGACTCGCATGACCTCACAAAGTCATGTGACAGGGAGGAGCGACGGGTCCGTGCAATGCGTAATTCTCAAGCCAGTAGGTGCCCAAGCTACGGACTTGTGCACGAAGCATAGAAGGAAGAGGAAAGGGAAAAATGCCCGCAAAATACATCTATTTAAAAATCCCCTTACAGGTAGGATTCATACCCTTGATAAAGCTGTCAATAGTAACAGCGAAACGTGTTGGGACTTACCATAGGCTATACTACTAGGGGGGAAGCAGAGGCTCTGCAGTGTTCTTCCTTGTGCCCATCTAGCAGATAATAGGGACAGGAACCCTCCCTAGATCTCTGAACCGGATGAAATACTTTTTAATATTGATCTTATTCAGTTTTGTTCTACCAACCTATTTTAATCTTCATTTGTGACCAAATGTTGATTGGAATCAGAGTTGTGTTTTACTGTGATTTGACTTTGTGATTAAATCTGTGTTTTACCAGGCAATTGATTATTAAAGGGATATGAATATTAATATTATATCTTGACTTTTGTTTTTTGGGTGAGAGGACGACAGCACAGCTATTTTGGGATTTATCTAAAGTGATATATATATAGATATATATATATATTTCACTATTTTCTGTGAGTGACATCTTAATCTATTTTGTGAGTCAATATATCATTTAAGCACAACGCTATAAGATGCTCTTCCTTTATCATCTATCATTGCAGGAGGCATTACGGAACATTTCTATTAGCAAGCTGCTAGGGTGATGTATACTTGCTTTATCCATTAAATTGATGCAAAAGATAAAAATAGCGTTGTGTTTTGCATTTTAACATAACTTAATAATTATACAGGCAGAGTGTGGTCATGTTATGTTTAATGCAAAGAAATATATTTTTATTGGTTAAAGTTACACCACTTGTATGATCAGAATATAGACTGAAATGTCACATACAAAATAGACTTGGTGGTCTACTTTTCAGAAAAGTTGTTAAGATCTAACATTTTTGACTGCATAAAAAAAGAATAAATAAATAATAAACGCAATGAAAACATTTTAAACAATCATTTTAAATACAACAGCACTTGTAACAGAAAAAGGGTTATTTCCTGCTCAAGTTGGCCAACACTACTTTTTTAAGCTGTGCTCATACAATACTAAACATACCTCTGATAACACCAGGTCTTGATTTTTAACTTTTAATCCAAGAGTTAATGGTCCAGACTCCAGGGGATAAGTAGTGATAAGTCCTGGTTTCTAAATGAACCTGTTTTAGTTTTGGAAATAGTGGTTTAAAAATCTGAGAGAGTGTTCGTAATTTAAAAAATGTAAAAGTAGTAAACTGGGGTAAAAAATCCAAAAATGAGTTTAAAACCAGATTTTCAGACTTGACCGTTTCTTTTTTCTCTAATTGAGAGGTAATTTCACAGCTCTGTCCATTATTATCATTAATCAAATAAATGATTTGCTAGGAGTCTAAAAAAGACACGGTTGCCCCCTGGACTTTAAGTACATAGTATCTGTGCTGAGGCCGGAAACACTCCAGAAAATCAGAGAGCAACTGGCATACTGGGAAGCCAGAGAACCAGGCAAAATCATGGTACAAGAGGGGTTAGCAGAATCTGAGTCAGGGACGGAGCCAAGGGTCAGTACACAGGGAAAAAGTCAAAAGAGAGTGTAGTCAGAGGGCAGGCAGGAGTTAGGACATGTGGCAAACAAGCCTAAATGGGCAGGAATCAAGAACTTAAGATCAAAACCAAGGTAAACACACTACCAGATAGGAGAACCCCAAGCTATAATGGGCAATGAGACCAGGGGAAACAGGAACTAAACAGACAACAGGAACCAGTCAGTAACAGTAGAAAAGACAAGCAGGAACCAGATAGGCACATAGGGATTTGCAGCCTAAAACAGATCAAAAAGGAGATTGTAGTTTCCAGAAATGAATGCTTCAGCAAATGAAGAAACATTTAGAGAAAAGGCTGGACGCGTGTGTGCTCCAATGAAACACCAAACTACGCAGAAAAGCCACAAGATGAAGACTTAGCAGAAAGCGGGTGAGCTGAACCTGACATTACCCTTCTCTTGAGGAGGGGTCTCTAGACCCTTAGGCCCTGGTTTCTGAGTTCATAGAGATTTGAATTTGCCGCTTAAAATGTAAAATCCAATAGAAAACTAAGAACCAGTCATTTCTGGAAACAGCATGCGCTGAAGATAGTTGAACTGCCTGGAAGAGCCACAAGGTGAAGAGTGAGTGGCGCGGGAGCAGAGAGAAGGTAAGCTATCCTTATTTTTTTTTTTAAAATAGAATAAAACGCAGGTACAGTATATACTGTAAAAAAGACACATCTATTTGCTTGGTCATTTTGGCCAAAATCATAATGATTTTAATATTGTGGCTTCTAATTCTGGCTGCAAGTTATTGTAATAAGCATTAGCAGAGAAATCTTATAACATCTTGGGAGACAATGAATCTCCCTTCTTAGTCATTTTCAGATGCTAGAATAAAATTTGATAAATTACAACACTTGGCAGGAGAACTGGTACCTACATTTGTATAAGAGATGCTTCCATGAAATATAACATCAAAGGCTTTTCATATTAAAGTCATTAATCATATTCTTCAGAAGACTTTGTTGAGTTAATGCCATATAGTGCTTTCAGAATATTAATTACCAAGATGTGTCCTGTAACTAATTTTGTTGTGCTCTTATGATATTCAGTCTGATTTGCCATCAGGAAAGCCTATTACTTATTGCATTACATCAGAGCACAAAGCACCTCATATAAAACATGAATAACCACAACAGCATATCATAATTATTGCACATCAATGTATATCAATGTATTTTTACATCTCTTGCAATAATTATAATAATAGTATGGTAAACATTCAGAGAATAATGTCCAGAACATGCTGGATGAGAAGGTTTAGTTAGTTGCTGTCACTGCATCACTACAGTATTTTTGTTGTAGAAAGCGATGGATGCCTGTACTAAAAATATGAATGTGAATATCTTTTGCTTTTTTATCAGCCAAGGTTACTGAGAAAACCTTCAATTTCTGGGTTAAATTTTTCCCTTCTGAAGTTTTTTTTTAACAGATAAAGGAATTAATGACAATTTAAAGGACAACTAAAGCATTCAAATTAAATTAACTCTAAAAATAGAGCATTTTCAGATTAATACAGCTTTGTCTAACCTCTTAATGCTTTAGATTAATTTACCTACTTAACCTTTGGCTACTATGGATTGCCTTCCATAATTACGTTCTTTCTCTTGCACCCTTTGTGTGAAGTTGCTGATACCAACCTAGGATTCTTCTTATCTCTCCTGCACATGCTTTTTTTTCTACAAATCTATTACTTTTGTGCCCCACCCCCAAGAATCGAGCAGCCAATAATGTTTTAGTAAAATTACCTCTCTCAGCCCAGTACAGAATTGGAGTTTATCACTTTATCAATGTGAAACAACTTAACCCTCTGCCCTCTGCTTATTCCTTTCCTGTTCAATAGACAGAGTCAGATCAAATAAGGAAAAACTGTAACCTGTCAAAGATATTAAAAGGTAATAAACCAAATATACTAAACCTGTCAAAAATAATAATAAATTTAACCATGTAAAGATTTTTTCCAGTCAGCATGAGACAAGTAAGGTTTATTAACAACTAAAATGTAAACCCACTCAAGCATAAACAGACAAACTTATTGCAGACATAGCAATTGGGATTCAAATTCTTAACTCCATTACAATAGATTTACAGTATAGCCACTTCATACACTCAGGCAGACAAATGCTAGAAGTTCCTGCCGACATAACTAAAAATCATTAAAACTGATCAGAAGAATGGGGCTATGTACCGAGAGCCGATATCAACTATTTGTGTCTTAAAACCACGTTAACTGATGTACCAAGTAAAACTTGGTCATGCAACTGCTACTACTGCACAGTATTGTACAAATGACTGTTCGTAAATGTCATATATATATATATATATTTATGCCCAAGCTTGTACTTTTACCATAACCCATGGAATCGTAAGTTGCCGATACCGCAGGTTACTGAATATGGCCCAGAATCAATGTATAGAGGTATAGAATATTTCAGCCACCTAAGACTGCATACACATGTTCCAATATTTCCCAACCAGAATTTCAATTAATCAGGCCAAAATCTTAAGTACATTTCATCCACAATGGACCGATTTTGGTTGAATGATTGATTGAATCAGATGAGCTTTGTGGCAGACAGTGCACTAACATTCGTCCAGTTGTGCTATCCTTAAAGGACTGCACGATCGTTTGCACCAAAATTACACCCGCAGTATGTTCAATTCACAACTTATTGAAAAGCACTCCTCAGTCCGATTGTCTGCTGCTGATCGTACTGCTTTTCAGTCCACTCCAATATATATCATCAAACAATTGGCAGACAGACATTCTAAAACTAACATACACCAACATAGTATTTATTAATTCAGCTATTCTGAAAAACAAACCAATAATTAGTGATTATAGAAAAGATAATCAATGCGCATTCCTAGGCCCCATACAATATCATATTATCTGCACACTGGCATACTTTATAAACATAGGGGTTTTGGTATGCATTACTGTAATCACATGAATAAAAAGCCTTCCAACCACATCAAGGTAACCCCAGTCTGGAAGGTCCTAACTTCTAACATTTTTTACTTAAATTACCATTAGCAAACTTTTGCATTTCTCATAGTTGCACACTGGATCCATATAACAGGCTTTCTCACTTCCCCCCAGCTCTTTGGCTTTTTAAAATGAAGAGGCCATCCATCCAGTGCTTTATATTAAAGGCATAGGACCTCCCATAAAAGGGACGTGTTGGGGGTGCTATAACCACATGGAAGCATGACCTGGCTTCCCAATAAATACATACAATACAAGGATTGTGGAAGCACTCCAATTAGGCTAATTTACAACTACATTTAGCGGAAGTGCTACTGATCTGGTCAAACATTTATACAAACATGGAAAAGATAATCAATCCACATTCTTAGGCCTCTGGCATACTTTATAAACAAAGGGGTTTTGGTATACATTACTGTGATCACATGAATGAAAAGCCTTCCAACCAAGGTAACCCCAGTCTGTTATTTGGATCCAGTTCAAGACATTTATGTTTGTATAAATGTTTGACCAGATCAGAAGCACTTCTGCTAAATTTAGTTGTAAATTAGCCTAATTGGAGTGCTTCCACAATCCTTGTATTGTATGCCTTCTACCAGTTGCCCATAGTCCTCTACTACTTATGATGCTTAAGGGACTGGTTCAAAATAAAGATGTGACTGGCCAGAGGGTGTTGCCAACAGAAGGGAAATTTGGGAGCAAGATTAAGGAGGAGATGTAATATTTGATGTTATCTGCAAAACAAGTGTAAAACCCAAGCTACCCTATGTAATATTGGGCAAGCTTGGGTTTTATACTGCATTAATTGTATTGATGGCAGAGGCACCCAATGCAATATCCAAAACATTAACAGGGAGATTCAATAAAAGTTCTTATCATTTAAAATGGTGATAATTTTTCCCCAACCAATCAGATCTTATTTAACATTTGAAAGCTAAAATCTGATTGGTTGGGGCAAAATTAGCACCATTTTAAGCGATAAGAACTTTTATTGAATAACCCTGTAAGTTTTGCACAAAAGTTAACATCTCTTCTATGGAAGGTGCGCCGCCTTACCTGACCATGATGCATTATATCCCACAAAGTGATTACTACATTGCGGGATCTCAGGCAGGTAAGTAAGGCCAGCGTGCATTATTGCTTCTACCCCTAAGAGCGTTACCCACAATCACACTGTCCCATTTCTCATTGCACAGTCCAGTAATGGGTGGGGCTTGGTTGACTGTGACTTGAACAAGCAATGTGCTGAATTGGGCAGCAGTATGTTTTTATATTTAAATTTATTGTGATATCAGTAATAAATTAAGTGAGAAAATACCCATTAATTGAAGTTATTATCAACATATATTACTTTAATAATAACTATAATGGTTTAGACTCTAATTATATCAGGAATATTGTGAGATAAATTATTATTAACATGTATAATAAATATGGTGGCTCATGCTCTAATTACATGGGAGTTACCAAGAATATAAGTTATTATTAACATATATTGCCCCTTTAACTCTAGGTTCTCCTTCATATAACTGACAATTTATATCACATTTATTGGTTAAAGTATAGAGGTTCAGCTTCTTATTATATGGGAAATCACCAAAAATAAACTACTTTTAGCATTTAGTTTTCATCTAATATATTATTATATATTTTATTCCTGAAGGGGGCTC
The DNA here is from genome assembly GCA_019447015.1 of Hymenochirus boettgeri. Taxonomy (NCBI): domain Eukaryota; kingdom Metazoa; phylum Chordata; class Amphibia; order Anura; family Pipidae; genus Hymenochirus; species Hymenochirus boettgeri. Next base: position 62,748,591 of record CM033477.1, read on the forward strand.
AATATGTATTACAGCATTCACAATGGACTTTTTAGAGACTAAAAATACCTTTGATTTGAAATGGTTTTTAGCACGAAAAATAATTATGCAGAGCTAAAGAAGGAACAATGTAATTGAATTAAATTAATAACCTGGAGACACTTCTAAATGGCAGATTCTGGATCTCATCCCAGAATTCACTCAAAGAAACAGGTAGGCAATCTTGCTTTATTCAATAGGAGAGTGAACATCTTTTTTTTTGTGGGTTTACTAAATCAGCTTTTGACCTTAGAATGAAGAAAAGGATATGGTGACATTTTATTTAACGTTATTAAGTTAGAAAATGATTGGGTTTTAAATGAAAACATAAGATGTAATAACAGCAAGCCTGGAAGTAATATGCACCTTGCTTAGGTTCATTCAGAAGCCAAACAGATTATGTTATTAAAGTAGAAGACAATTGAAATCTAAATCTGAAAAATATATAAAGAAAAAAGTAAACAGGATATGAACCTTATAGGTAAAACCTAAAGTGTGTTATCCAAGCACAGCCGGCTGAGGTGGCATTAACATAATATGTTTTATATTCCCCTGAACAGGATAGAAAATGAGTTACTGTTAATTTACAGTGTGTGGTAGAGTATATAAACAATATTGCTGAACACTTGCTGACCTTGTTATTATAGGCTAAAGCTACTTAAGGAAAAGGTAATATAGTGTAAAATTTGATTTTAGTTTATGGATAAGGAGGACTGTGAATTATATGCAATAAATAAAGAAGAACCCACCTACATAGGTGCTGATGCAATAAGGAGCAAAATAGTTTTCCTGTGCTATTAATCTGTAGTAACTAATCAGATGTTCTGAAGAACTAACTGCAATAACCTTTTAAAAAGCTAACATCTAACTGGTTGCTGCAAATCAATAGCACAGGCAAAACTAAGCATCTCCTATTGCATCAACTGTCAAATCCATAAATGACAGCGCTAACTGAAAGAACCAGGAAGCGGAAACAGGAAACAGGACACTGTGCAGGATTTCAGATTAGACTTATATATTTCAGATTTCAAACTATTACTGTTTAGGGTTTTAGGTGGTGATTTACCTGTATGTAAGTTTTCATTTTGGGACTGGACTTGCCCCTTAATAATAAGTAGGTAAATTTGGAAACCCCTTCAAATGTTATTTCACTAACTACCAGATTTTGTGGACTTTTTTCCTCCTAATGACCTTAATCTGCCAATTCAGCATTTTGTCCATGTCTAAACAAATGCTACCGAAATACTGACTTCCTGTTTGCAGGACCCCTAATATAGACCGTTATGGTTTTGCCCTTGACCCAGCCCCTGGGTTTATTCAGTTGCTCAGTAGAGATCTGAATATCTTTGACCCATCCAACAGCCAATCAGTAGAAATTACTGTTAGGAACATTTCAAGGAAGTGGTGCATCCTGGGAAGAAGAAGGACCGTTAGAACCTGAAATGTCAGCTCACCAATGTCAACAGCAGGGAACAGCAAAGGGTATGAAATTAACAGATTTTTCAAAATTGAAAAGAATATGTTGAATAACTTAGTATGCATTACACAAACTAACAATTTAACAAATGTTGATCATTTCCACTAAACAGTCCCTTTAATGCCTTGTCATTTCTTGTCAGGATCACTATATCATCTGCATATGCACAAATTTGACTGGACGTATTAAATATTGTTCCATTCTGGTCAATCTCCTGGATGACATTATGTAGGGAAAGATTAAATAACACTGTAGAAAGTCTATCTCCCTGCTTGACTCCATTTGTAAATTTAAACTCTCTTCCCTTTTTATTGCCTATTTTTATTTTGGTCTTAGTGCCATCCAATGTCATTTGAATAAGGTTTACTATTTTGGGGGGTATTTAGAATCATATATAATTTTTTCTTGTTAACCTTATCAAATGCTTGCCTTAAGTCTACAAATAGCAGATGTAGTTCTTGGCTAGTATCCTTTCCTTATTCTCTTTAAAGCCTTGTATAATTTCCTTGTTTTGTTTGTTTAGTTTCTCTATTTCTTCTATTTTTCTTTCGAGGTTTTCTTCTTTCTTTTGCATATTTTGTTTGCGATTTTCCTGAGTTCATGTTTCTTTTTATAGTTTCCTCTTGTTTCTCTCTACAACATTCTTTCCCTTGCTTTATTCTTTCTTTCTATTGCTGTTCTACAGTCGTTGAACCATTCTTTCCTTCCTTCTCACATCTCTTATATCTTCCTGTCTTATTGCAGCTTAGAGTTTAGTTTATATTACTTTGCTGTATTCCATTCTTGTTTCCTCTTCTTTTAATTGCTCTATTTCCCATTTCCTGTTCTGGGCACTCTGGACAATTTTTCCCTTACCACTACCTTAACCAGGTAGTGGTCTGAGTCACAATTGGGTCCCCTGCAGCTCCTCATAGCTATAATAGATGAGGAGTTCCAGGCATTTACTGGTACATGAACTATCTGGATTAAATCTTCAATTCCTGGCATTTTTCAAGTTCTAAGATGTATTCTTTTGTGAGGGAAACATGTACTCTTAATGATGAAGTTGTTCCTGCTGGCGAACTGTAATTCACCATTCTCACTAGTTTCCTCATATATTGAGAATCTACCAGCTATTTCATGTAGATAATCCTCCCGCCCTATCTTGGCATTAAACTCACCCATTATGATCTTTAGAACATATTTTGGTATTTTACCGAGGGCTTGTTACAGTACCTCATAGAACACATCTTTCTCTATTTCATCTTTGTTTTCAGTTGGACCATGTGCAGATAATACAGACAGGTTTCGAAATCTCCCTCTCAAGCGTATTCTGCATTATCTTTTATTGATGGGCTCAAATTCCATCATAATTTTACTGAAGTTTTTGGAGATAATGAAGCCCATTCCAAACTGATCTTCCCGTTTTGCAGGTCCGCTGTAAAACAAGGTGAAGTCTGGTTTATCCATTCTTTCCTTTCCTTTCCATCTTATTTCTTGCAGAGCAATAAGCATAAATCTTAATTTAAACATTTATAGTGCAATTTCTTGCATTTTTCCTGGTGTCAACATTGTTCTGACATTCCACGTTGCCATGACCATGTCTCTAGTAGAGATGGCCGAAAGTTCTAAAGTTCAAAAAAGGACCCATTAAAGTCAATGGGAGTCAAATAGTTTGAAAAGTTTGAATGAAATATAATTAAAATATCAATGGTAACTTAATGTAAATGGCTCTGGGACCTGGGAAATGGTCTGAGGAACATGTTTGAATATCCAGAACTTTAAAAAAATCTATTTTATTCTCACGCGCAGTTCTTCGAGCTCCCGCATTTGATTTTCGATAATTATCGCATAAACTATTCGAACATTCGTTAATAATTCCATAAATGATTCGAACATTTGATAATTATCCCATAAACGATTCGAAGATCTTTGATTTTCAAATTCGATAATTATCGAAAGTTCAAAAGTCCGAGAAATCCGGGTCCGGGATAGTTCGAGAAGTCAGAGTCAGTTTGAACTCAATAAGTTTGACTCGAATAAACAACTACAATACTGAAGGGTCTGGCGCACTCTGGTAGTCGATTCAGCCGGCACAACAGTATATGTTAAAAAGGATATATTTTATTCAACAAAAGTTAAAAACAGCATAGTTACCAAAACGGCAGGAGTGCCCTGACGCGTTTTGGGTTTCCCATAGCCCTTAATCATAGGTGAAAACCCCCGCCATCTTAATGTCCTTATGTGTACGGCTGCAAGTGACGTCACAGAGGAGTGGATAAACACACCTCCCTTCACGTCTGAGCATAGTGGGAACTCCATCCGCTTAGGGGCGGCGCAAAAACGGAACCTCACTCCCCATCGAGCCGTAAATCACAAGAGGACCCAAAAATAAGATAAAAACAAAAACTTCTCAACATATAGAAAAAGAAAGATACAAACTTATAAGAAACAAAATACATGTGTATCAAACAATCTAATCATCCGTAACATTGGTCATATAAAAAGTATGTAGGGGGAACTATATACCCCTGCTTACATCGTGCCATACTCCATGGAAGCATGTCAACATATGGTACTTAATTTGACAATGAAAAATTTGACAATGAAAAATTCTATATAGGGTTTAAAAAGACCCAAAGAGTATACACATAATACATAATAAATACATAATAAATCCCAATCTCTCCCTAGCTAGCACTTCTAGCACTGGTTAGTAAGAATAGTAATAATGTTCATTAAATGCATCAGTACCAATAAAATATATTCGGGCAAGAAACCCCTCCTTAAAGTCATCTGTTTGTCGCACTCAGAGTAGAGGACTGACAGTTAATCTATGTAACACATTACATGATATATAGAATTCATGTCTCTCGGCATTCTGGTAGCTAGTTCAAAAATCCATCTGAATTCTGCTTTTCTGAGGGAGACTATCCTATTTTGATTCCTACTCTTCTGTTTTATTTGTTGAAGTCCCTGAACTTTTAGGTACTTATCATTCCCTCCGTTACATATGCAGAAATGTCTAGCCACGGGACTCTTCTGATTTTTGTTTTTAATGTCTCTCGAATATGGCATTTTAGTTAGTGATTTAAGTTAATACATAAACTACAAAATCAGAGTTACGATTAATATATTGTTTCAATGTATAAACTTTTCTCCTGGTAGTGGTGACATGTCATACACCTCACAGACCCACACGGAGAGGTCCCCTTATTTTGAACCACATATCTTTCCCAGTATCCTGGGTTTGACTCGAACTCAGGTTCGTGGTTGAGTTCTAGTCCATCTCTAGTCTCTAGTCTTTACTTTCTTCTTAAATCTTTGTCTGGTACTATTTACATTCTGAGGCTTTTGTATTAGTTTCATAACATTTTTCCTTTTATGGGGAGAGGTTGTTAGCCTTGAGCCCACCCCCCGCCAATCCCAGGGGGCCAATGTTTTTTGTCAGGGTTTATCTCCCTTAGCTGACCAGTCCTAATTTAATCGACGGGAACTTGTTTTACTGCTCTTACATGACTTAGCCTGAAATGCCCAGGGACCATGACAAGGACATTCATGCATCGGACTTGGTAGGAATTAGTGGCGTTTTTTGTTTTATTAGCACATACTGTATCTGTCAGCAAAACATGCACTCTTTAGATCACATACTACCCCTTTGGCCCCCTTAGGGAACCTTGCTTAGGGAACCAAAATGCTCAGAACTGGCTCTGGGGAGATGTTAAAATCTAAAAATGAATAAAGCCCATATTTCTCGATGTAATACCGTGTTAGCGTGGGTTTGTACTTTTAGGGGCCTGTATTAAGAGCAAAAACCCCTGATGCAAACCGCTGAATGTTACTTTGTAGCACAAAAATGAATGTCTTTTAGATGCATTACCCTTCGTGCTCCTTTACTTCCGGGGGTTCCGTGATGCAGTAAATCACACTAAGGAATGAAACATACAGTGTTATTTTTAATCAAGAAGCAGAAATAGCTTAATGACAATTTACTTGCAGTGTTAATCATTGTAGGAATGTTAACAGAACATTATTTTTGGCTTTACTGAATCATGTCAAAAACTTAAACCGGGTGATGCACCAAAAAGCGCAGTGCCCAAAAATGTTAATGACCTGCTAAGTGATGTTACATCATTGCGGATCATTACAGGACTTTTTAACACCCCAATGGCTGGCTTTTAAGTCCTAGTGGTGAAAGAGCCACTATGCGAATAAAGCATCACTGAAGCGATTGCCCAGGGAAGTCAATAAGGGCTGTACATTGCCCTAAAAGGTGGAGTTAGGGGAAGAGTACAAAACCTTACATTTTTTAATTCTGACATTATTGTTAACTTTAGAAAGAAATATCTTAAGGTCAAGGAACAGTGTTTACATGCTTTCCCATGTTCAACCCAGCCCAACCTGTTCTCACCAGTTCCATAATTCTGCAAGAGTATTCCACATATATTAATGCAGGGGGTGTGATGAACAAGTGTACAAGGTAAAACGCCATAGACAATATCTGAAATTGCACCCCCAATTTTCTTTTATTTCCCCATATTGGCATGATGAATCAGTATGGTAGCTCCCACCTTGTTCCCTGTTCTGGTAATCGCAGAGTTAATTCATGTTCAGTTGTAAGCTCTGAGCTTTCTTTCCCAATAGCATGGCCATTTGGTGTTAAATTAGCTGACATAGCAGGGGGTCTGACTTAAAAGGGGCAAGGTGTGAAAATACAAATGTCCCAGACTAAGAGACACCAGAACCAGCAGGGAATCTCCTAGTAGAGACCAACAGCAGAAACCAACTGGCAGATCAAAGGTAATTCATATTCCTTAATAATCCAGGATGTAGAATTATTTCAGGTTTTCATAAATACTCCCAGTTTATCCAGTAATTAATTCTACATTTATAGATACCTGACACAATATCATAGCCCGAGCCAAACTTGGGATATTATCCTTCCTAGGCCTAGGATACCCCAGATATGTCGTATTTGGTCTTGTTCTGTTGGGAAAAATTAGTTATGGACCCTCATGACATTATTTTGAATGTGACATGTATGGTTCACGGATTATGGACTGGGGGGGAATTTGATATTTACAATTCCCTCCAAAACTATGAACCAACCTTCAGGGGCAGAACCAAGTCCGCCCCCTCTAGGGACCAGACCACTCCCATTTTCTGAAGAAAGGATAAAAATGGAACTGGGTCTCATTACAACAAGTCTGTCATAACATCTACAAGAACATCTTGAATAACATCTAACCAACTGGACAGACCGTATTGGCTTAACGCAGGACTATAATTTGGACTATTATTTTCCCAATAACTGGATTATCAAGTTCTGGACTCTTCTCATGGACTATTCAGATGCCATTTATCCTAAAGTATTCCTTCTTTTATCCATTTCTACCCTCACTTGTGTTACCGCTTTATGTTCAGTGATTTATTTTATTTTTCTTTATATTTTTATGCACTATTTTTGTCAACTTTTAATAAATGATATAAAATCATTTATAGGCTATTGTCCTATTCTGAGTATATCCCAAAACAAACCTGTGTCTTCGAAGTACGCTACTATAGAGAAGTATTGTGTAGGTATATAGATATACTGTATAACTGTGTACGGAATATTAGGGGTGAATAACCAATTTTCTTAGAAGTTGTTAGGAGTAGGGGAGCGGATATCCCCATATAGGTAACAGGTCATTCCGCTGTTTAATCGGGATGTGGTGGCAGAGAGTATATTGATATTTAGTAGTATTAATTGTGTAGTATATCGTTTGTTCACCAAACCCACCGCGTCTGATCTGTTCCGTCCGCCTGTCGGTTGCTTGGAGTGTGTTTTCCGGTAACGGATAGGTGGTTGGGGCGTTTTGAGACCGGGGGTTTGTGACAGGGGGGACCAAATTACTTTTCAGTACTGTTTATTAGGGGAACCAGCACTTTTAACCAGACATTAAAGGAACTGTAAACTCAAAAAAACTAGTGTTTGCCAATCGTTTCTAATATTCACAGGGAGGTGAGAACGCTTATTCTCACCTCCCTGTGAATAATAGTTTGCTCAGGGGACACAGCCGAACTTACCTTACCTGGCGCTCCACTCGCAGGTCCTTCTGATCTGACAGCCACGCTGTCCTGCTCTCCCGGTCTCGCGCCTATCTTTTGTTTTGGCGCACATGCGCCCAAAGATAGACGCGTGGTCGGGAGACAGGGGCAATTTACACCCTCCAAACCACACACATTTCAAGAAATTGACAATATAATAAATAGATTCTGGAATATATGAATCCTTACAAAATGTCAGTGTTTTATACTATGATAAGAAAGTTCAGTGAATGTTTATAGAAATAGACAACCTTTCATCAGAGTTGATTTATCACAGTCCAACAGCTAATCACCAGGGCATTAAGGTTTATCTTTCAGTGACAGTGACACCCTCTAGGCAATATTCATCTACAGTATAGCACATATTGCATTTGCTTTAACATTTTATTCTGTCAAGGATAGTCGTGAAATAAGAAACTTTAGCACGAATGTGAGATATAATAATAATTGGCTTAACTTTATTGCTAAGTCTGCTTAGATTTACGCACTGTATTGATAGGCTATCACTGCATGCTTGACCAGATACTCCGCTAGAACATTTAAAAGGTTTTGTTCATGTTAAAACTGATTCTATTCTTATTAATTACTTTTGGCAAATTGATTATCTTAACATGGGATTTTAACTGATCAGAGATATTTAAAAAAAAATTGATCTTTTTTATATTAATACCTAAGACTTTATATATAATCTAGAATCCCTTTTTATTCTAGTTACTTTTAAATTGTGTCTGGCTGAGTCAATAAGTGACAACTGCAGTATAGAAAACTCTATCAGGCTCATTTACCCAGAGCCGCTATCGCTCTGGGTAAATGCTCCTTTCACGATTCAATATCTCGTTTGCGAATGTGGGTAAATCCCAATAAGGGATTTACCCACTGCAGGATTTTAATGCCAGCTGTTTGTCGGCTTTAAAATCATGCGCTAAAACTAGCGCAAACGTGATATTGAATTGCGAGCGTCAGATGCACGGGTGATTTTTGCATAACCCACGCATCCGATGCTAATAATTAAAGTCACGCTAACTGGTAGCAAACCGGTTAGCGCGACTTTAACTCCATATATTTGCCCAGTGAGTCTGGGTAAATCGGCCCCTATGACTGTCAGGGGGTACCACAATTTAAAGTTAGATTTAAAGGGGAACTGTGGTCCAAAAATGACTTTAGGTAAATTGATAGGAATTGCTCACCTGAGAATTTTTGCAATTTATTTCCATTGTTTATTTTGCATAGTTTTGAAGATATTTACATTTTTATGTGTGATATGGCAGCAGCATCACCAGGTCCCTTGCACTTCCTGCTTCCTGCTCTGAAACTGTCAGTCAATCTGTCCTATGTCTCCTCCTCCCCTTTGCAGCCCCCCTGGTCCCTACCACTCGTGGATCCCATGGTCCCTCCAGTTTCAGGCCCCCCATTATCTTACAGCCCCATGCGGCCCCGCCTACTTGCAGGTGCTGTGGCCCCACCCACTCACGGGTGCCGTGGTCCTGCCCACTTGTGGGTGCCTAAGCCACACCCACCCGTGGGAGCCTAAGCCCCACCCACTCGTAGGTGCCGTGGGTTACTCAGACCCCCCTACAGAATACTCTGTGGAATCAGCATTTTCAGCAAAGTGTGAACAGAGTGAGAACTCTGCCTGAAAAGGCTGTTTTCACACAGTCAAAGAGAAGGGCTGTAGATTCTCTTACCTTCTCTGTCAGGATTTTACAGAGCAGAGAGGAAGAGGAACTTCCACACTGAGGGAGTCTGAGGCTGTGCTTGCCGGCGGCACTGTGCAGGAGAAGCCTCAGGAATGTCACAAGTCAACCTCCCTCCCATTAACTTTCTGTATATATTGGCTGTGGAGCACGTAGAGAGGTGGTTGGTGGCTCGTTTTAAAGGTAGGAAACTGGCCCTTCATTTAAACTTGTTTGGAGACCACAGTTCCCCTTTAAATACATTTTATATATGACTTTAAAATATATTCTTTAAACTAAAAAGGCTTCCTTAATATAACAGGCAGCTGAGAATAGGAACTGTTTCTTAAAGTGCATGTCCACCCCTTTTTTAAAGTTTTGGGGTATAGTAGGGCTTCCTCCCCCAGCCCCAGCCGCTATATTAATATGTGCAGAAACTCCCACGATCATTTGCTGAACCGGCAGCCGCGTCCGTGTTTGGCTGAGAGGCAGCCAATCACGGACGTGGCTGCCGGCAGTGGAGAACACTGGGGGAGAGCGGTAAGGCAAGTGATGATCGGGGGAGTTTCTGCACATAATAATATAGCGGTTGGAGCTGGGGGAGGAAGCCCTACAGTACCCCAAAGGGGTTTTACACTAGGGGAAGGGAGAGGAAAACGGGAGGGAGAGGGAGGGGGAGGGCTGCTCTGAGCAAGCCAAAAACCTCTGAGAGGACGCATCAGAGGCGGAAACAATTTCCCTTCCTGCAGTGCTCCTGGTGGTCATTTTTTGGAACTTTACAGGGACATTACAGGAGAACCATTTGGAGCAGTGATGTGAGGTAAGGATTTTATTACACTACACAGAGGGGCCAGTAGTGGGTTAAATTCTAGTTTTGGGGGTGGACATGCCCTTTAATAAAATATGTATTTGTGCAGGGCTGCTTCCCTAATTAGGTAGGGTAAAGCAAATAACAGAGCAGCACCCTGTAGGGAGGCAGCAGATTTGATGCCAGAATTTTTTTTTCTGGCATCGTGCCATGATTTTCCATGTGCCTGGGGCCCAGATGCCAGGGGGGCCAAAAAAAAACCCACATGTTTTTGGGAGGTATTGTCACTTTAAATAGCACCATGACTTACATTACACAATAGAATGCAGCTATGACTCCTCCCCCTCCCTTCTGACTGGCAATTCATTTGATCAAAATCAATGTTTGTCAGCCCTGCAGATGAAAAATGTTGGGCATCATTTAGCAGTCATTGTGGGCATTATTAACCATCAAGTGTATAAAGCCCCTCCCACTGCTGCACAAGCCACACCCCACTTCTGGACGAAGCATCACTCACATTCAATTATAAAACCACATCCACTCCCACGAGACCACCCAAACTCCAGTGGCCCAAACTTACCTGGCATCTCCGCCTCCGGAATGCCTTCTTTCCCTCGTCATGCCTCTTCTGTAATGTAATTTATGTCACGCTCCCCCTAGCCATGCCTCTTCTGGGACATAAATTAAGTCACGCACAGTGGCCCGTCCCTAACTCTGTCCCCATTGTGACTTTGACGTCAGTCCACCCCACCCCCTTCTCCTCACCCTTCAGATAGACTAGGGCACCGTGCTTATTAGAAGTTTGTGAATGAAGTGCAACATTTATGGCAGGCTAAAAATGATACACAGATACCCTTTAACAAAGATGATATTAATATTAAAGGGTAAGTCTAGTGATTATGTAACTTACTTTTATTCTGTTCAAAGGGTAACTGTGGTCCAAAAATGACTTTAGGTAAAGTTACAGAAATTGCTTTACATTGTTATGTGTGAAATGGTAGAAGGATCCCCAAATAACCTGCACTTCCTGCTCCCTGCTCTCAAACCATGTGACAGTCATTCTTCCTTGTGTCTCCTCCTTCTCATGGGCCCCCATGGCCCTTCTCCTTGCAGTCCCCTTGAAACCCCCTGTGGCCCCTCTCACTCCTCTTTCAGTCACTGTAACTCAATCTCATCCTGGTTTCTTCTGCTTTCGCCTGCACTGAGCATGTGCCAACTGCAGATTAGAAGGAGGGACTAGTATTTTTGACCGCAGATTCAGAACCTCCCACCCCCTAACTTTCTGATCAGTGATTTATTCATATATTGGGCTGTGCAACACATAGAGAGGTGGTTGATGGCTCATCAAGTTAGGAACCTGGCCATTCATTTAAAATCATCTTGTTTAGTAACCACAGTTCCCCTTTAACTAAAGAACAGGAGGTTAAGATGCTATGTCTTACGTCCCTTCTTCAGTAAAAGTTGCAGGAGAGGAGGAAGAACTTACCCGGATCGTTCTATTGACGCAGACAGCCTCCAACACCACTGACATTCTCCTACACCTCCCCATTATTTTGTATTGTACGTAAAATTGGAATATTTGCTTTAGGGAATGAGAGCTACAGTTTTAATTATTTGAATCCTTCAGTAAAAATAGGATCCCACTCCCGTTACCTTCTTCCCTGTCCTATTCCTAATTCATTCTACCACCCAACATGTATGGGATGCATCACATGCTTTCATTTTACTATATTTCTGATAATGAACATTCAGTACATATAGCAAATTGTGAATGGGCATCTTCTAAAGGAAATGTATTGCAATATTTATTATTAATTATTTATTATTAATTAAACGAGGAAGGGCACATAAGGCAGTATTATGGATTTATATAGCGGCAACATCTTCAACATATTAAGTATCTTCAAACATCTTCAAGTATTATGCGGTCTTAGGAGAACTTACAAGCAGACTTTTTTTTAACAAATTCAGTTTTAGCTTATACAGGGAAATGCACGAAGAGGTGGGCCGCTCCTGCTCTGGCGTTTAAGTCATGCTAACCAATGTTATACCCTTCATTGAGGTGTCTGCATGGCTAACGCGGAAGTTAACTATGTAGGCGTCGCAATTGATGTTATATGTGTTAGAGCTCGGAGCTTACCTGCCTCGTGCTCCCTCGCCGAACGCCGCCTTCGGGAATCTCCTTAGTGGGTGACGTCATCATCCGTCGTCCATCTTCGCACGGGCCTGTCCATGAATGTGTGTCACAGCGGCTTTCTTCTGGTGACTCGCAGACGCGTAGAGGCACCTCTGCTTATCTCCTCCACTCCAGAAGGGCACAGATTGGATGGGGGAGATCCAATTAAATTCCAACTGGCCAATCCTGTTTCACACTCTGCCATGCCGATTCCACATTGGTCTCTCTGCAGTACTTTAGCCTGTTCTTAACACTCATTCGGCACCTGTTATAGTTTTGGTTTGCTAAACTTGTGGTCCCTTGCTATTTTTGCTAGTAGCTAGTCTTGTTCATTGTTCATTCTTATTATCATCGTTATATCATTGGGCTCTTGTTCTCTTCTTTTACAGCTTCTGTTTAGCTCTATTGGTGTTCCGGTTTTCCAGAGTATACCTGGCCTCAGCATCTATGCCTTTCTCCAAGACTTGGGGTAACCGTGTACATCGAGGCGTGACAAATCACCTGGCAATCGGGGGCTTGTCTATAGGTAAAGACAGCGGCTGTAGATTGGGGTATAGGCGCTGTAGGTATTCTTGGGGACTCCGGGCATCACAATATGCTGATAGCAACTCTATTCCGCCACTTTTGTACACAAACTTTTGGCTGGCTTTAAAGGGGAACTATGGTCCCCAAACAAGTTAAGTTTAAATGAAAGGCCAGTTTCCTACCTTTAAAACGAGCCATCAACCACCTCTCTACATGCTCCACAGCCCAAGATATAAATAAATGACTGACCAGAAAGTTAATGCATGGGAGGCTGACGTGACATTCCTCAGGCTTCTCCTGCACAGTGCCACCGGTGAGTACAGCCTCAGACTCCCTCAGTGTGTGAGGGAGACAGGAAGTCCCTCCTCCTCTCTGCTGTGTAAAGTCCTGACAGAGAAGGTAAGGGAATCTACAGCCCTTCTCTCCCACTATGTGAAAACTGCCTGAAAAGGCTGATTCCACAGAGTTTTCTGTAGGGGGGGGTTCTGAGTAACCCACGGCACCTGCGAGTGGGCGGGGCTTAGGCACCCATGAGTGGGCGGGGCCATGGCACCCACGAGTAGGCAGGGGCACATGGGGCTGTAAGATAATGGGCCATGGGGGGCCTGCAACTGGAGGGACCATGAGGTCCATGAGTGGGAGGGACCAGGGTGGCTGCAAAGGGGAGGAGGAGACACAGGACAGACTGACTGACAGTTTCAGAGCAGGAAGCAGGAAGTGCAGGGGACCTGGTGATGCTGCTGCCATATCACACACAAAAATGTAAATATCTTCAAAACTATGCAAAGTAAACAATGGAAATAAATTTACCTAAAGTCGTTTTTGGACCACAGTTCCCCTTTAAAATATCTGTAAAAAGTTACTGGCACGTTGCAATGCACCTATTGCAGCTCGCGGTGCACTGATCCAATATTATTTAAAACTATAAATGAAGTTCCATTATTAGACAGGGGGTTAGTGATCTTCTAATTATTTGGGGGGTTACATTATTTCTGATTGATCCATACTATATTTTTTAAATATTGTGTTAAAACAAAATGCTTAAAAGTACACATTAAAAGATAAAAATGCAACTTTTTGCAATAGTTGTAAGCTGTTGATTAACAAACTTTACTGATAACAAATAAATGTACTGATTATACTCTCTGTGCAGAGATTCTGTGTGACTGACTACATTATATTGGATTTCTGGACAGCAAAGCAGACTGATGAGAAGAGCTGAAGGCAATTACATAAACTGATCTGACTGTGCAGATATGAACTTCATCCAAATGTCAGACCCCACATTCTGGCGTGTCATTATTTCACTTTACAGGAAAGACTATTTTTATATCGAAATTATATAGAACTTCAAATGCTGAAAATGATTTATATAAATACGTAGCTAAAAATAGATGATAAAAGAAATAAAAGATTGCATTCTTCATAGCCTTCAATAGAAGAACTAAAACCATACACTGGCTCTATAATATCAAAGGAGACAAGCAAAAGTTGAGAGCAAAGAGAGAGAGATCCCTTTCGCAGGTTTTTTTTTCCTCTTTTTTTTTTTTACAGGACCTTATGAGTTGTTCCCCAGCATTAAGATTAAGGTAGTACAATGAATTGCAGAATTAAGTCCACCAGAATGTGAATACATAGGCAAGTTACTAAAATGTCCTTCCAGCACCAATATGTTCCATAGTGAAACTGCTGGTCTTACTATATAGACTAGATCAAAGCTTCAGTAGTATAACCTGAATGTCAAATCAGATGACATAGGAGCTTATTTATAAAGGTTTGTTAAACGGTTCGCCTTCTTTAACGCAGCCTTTTCGCCAAATTTGGACTTTTCGATATTTATAAAGCAGTGATAACCAGTGGCGAAAGGTCATTTCCGCTACTTTTTGCTTTTCGCCATACATCGCTGCGGTAACCGGTCAAACATATTTATAAAATGACGAAAAGTGTATTTTTACTTTAAGTTCAGCCATTCCAATTTGCCAAGTCTGAGGTGGCGCAAAAGTGGCCATTTATTTAGCCTGCCAATGGGTCCATGGAAGGTGTCAGTACATTGTGGAGTGTTTTTCAATAATAATAAGTACTCAGGGGTGTTAGACTGCGAGTTCGCTTTTTTAAGGTTCATTTTTCGCTTTTTAAAGATCTTTTTTCCGATTTTCTTTATTTATCAATAAAGTCAAATGGGGGTCTGAAGGACATATTTATAAAGGGCATTATTTTTACTTTTTTTTCCCCCAAAATAGGTAATACTCCCTGGTGGTTTTTGAAAGTATTATTAAATTGGTTTATACACACTAAACACCTATCTTTGTTAAAAATAGCCTAACACATGTGGTGTTTTTTTCAGCCAAAGGTATAATAAATAGTGTAAAACTCAAACGGCGAATTTTCTCTATTTTATTAATAGGATGATAGTGTAAAACTCAAAAGGCAAATTTTCTCTATTTTATTAATAGGACATTTTTTAGTATTGCTTATTTTCAGCAAACTGCAGCTAATTATCAAACCAGTTACATTAATATGGGAACATCCCATAGTGCTGTGTAAGAAATAGTCATGTTAATGGAACAATGTAATGATGTTTGTTGAAAATTCTGGTAAAACTGCAAAAAAATGCAACAAAAGGGAGAAAAGGGGCAAAAAGGCGAAAATTCACCTATTTATAAATAGCTTTAAATAAAAAAAAATGACAAAAATAGCTCTGAAATTACACTAGAAAGCAATCTCTCTTTTTGCAGTGATACCACACATTGCCTCAGTGATACTTTTTCCGCAAAGGGAAAACAAGCGTTTTCCCATGGTTATTTCCCATGGTTATTGTGCAGTCCACAGGCTGCTGTACAAGTTTACAGGCTAACATCTCACACACACACACACACACTCTCTCTCTCTCTCTCTCTCTCTCTCTCTCTCTCTCTGACATTACCGATCCTTCTTTCCTCTCCTGCCCCGTGTCAGCTGACCTCTTCTCCTCCTGGCAGTCACGGGTCCTGATTAGACCACCCACCTGCTCCTTTTAGTGTTCCGTGTTCTAGCAGGTTAGACTGCACCCCCCCTGCTTCCTTCTGGATTACCTCACACACACCCGGCTTCGGTTCCGGCTGATGCGGCTCTTTTGAGGTACTTCCGTGTTATTATCGGCGCGCTACTGTGCAGTAGCGCGCCGATTATAGGGATATTATTTACAGTTTATCCCCATAGGGATCAATGGAAGGGGTGGGTTATATATATATATAATTTACAACTACATTTATTTATTATTTGCTTTATGGATAATGTTTAGTGTGTTTTTAATAGGGGAAGCACCTGCCTCATATATTGTCCTCATAAGGAATATAACATTGGCCTTTGGAAGATATTTAATAAGTTATTGTAGAGGCAGATAGTGATCAGTCCGTTTATATCACCTCCATGATATAATAAGGGGCATAAGAGTACAGCAGACATCAGTATTTGTCTGTACGCACTGTAATGTATTTCGGCTAGTTGCTTAGCAACGCCCAAGACATGGAGGATGAGACGGATCCAAATAATTCCAATAAATTACACTCAAGCACACCCCCTTTGGCACAGCCTTCAATTGATAGGTGCGATCCTACCAGCCCTCCACCTCAAGGGCCACAGCAATACGACAATGCAAATAAGTTGGAGGAGCACAATACTTAATTTTCAATGTTTTATTGAGCAAAAAACATTTAACGTTTCGGGGGATATGACCTCCCCTTCCTCAGGTATGACGAGACGGATCCATTCACGCAGCAGCACCAGTAACTCTGACTCAAGCGTTCCACCATGGAACGCAATATGCAAGTTAATACAGAGAAAGAGCTTCCCGGCAGACAAAGGAGGACCCGATTGAGGTAGGAGCTTCTCCACATTTTGGGGATCACATAAATGTTTTTATCCTGTGCACAAGGGGTGATTTAGGGGTATATTGGGCCATTCACTATGTTTGGGGGGGCGGGACTGTGTGTAGTTATATAAGGCAATTGGGGACTCATTGTTTTATCCTGATGACGGCCCCTGTAAGTGGTAAAACATGTTGATCTGTTTATAATAAATTGAAGGTTGAGATAAATCCTATGAGTGCGCCTGGATTACAAGACTTACAAGATTATATGAAAACTTTTATCCTGATCTAGGACCTTTATCAAGCCAAGGTTGGTTAGCACCTTGGCTTGATAAACCTTGGTTTGTTAGCCAAGTTTGCATATAAGACCCCATGAGTTCCAGGGGGGCTCATTCAACTCTCGCTTTGAGGGCTTCACTTCCAGGGTCTTCTTAAAGTGCTTTATTCAATACAATCAGAGTGCATAGTGCTGATTGTATTGAATAAAGAACTTGAAGAAGACCTGTATAGCGCTGACTATTACCTATTCAAAGTTTGTATATTGGAACCTGATTAGCAGCTTCAGGCACTGGAAACTGGAAACTGAGTATATATATATATATATATATATATATATATATATAGGGATATGCTGCTCAAACCTTTATTCAAAAATACTTTAAGGTGTGGTGCAATGGAGGAATGGCCTTCATTTCTTGTATACATGTCTAATACTTTTACCCTATTCATTTATAATTATATGTGTAGTTGAGTGCTGAAGCCTTTTGTGTAATATATATATATATATATATATATATGCATAAAGTAGAAAAGTAGATAACGCTCGAATGTGTCCTTCGATTTGGTAACCCTCAGATGTATCCTGCGATTTCAGTAATCCTCGAATGTAGGGTTTGAGTTCAGTAACCCTCGAAAGTAGCCTTCTATTTCGGTAACCCTCAAATGTATCTTATATATCTCTAATGTGAACACTACCACACTTTTAAAAATGTAGTCCCTCACCCAACTGTGACCTCACAAGCTGGTAACAGCCATTTAAAGTGATAAGCAAACCATATTAAGATTGCAATAGGTTGCTATATTTAGCACTTTATAAGTTAGCACTTTAAATAGAGCACTTTATGATGCAGCCTATTGCAATAGGTATTAATATGGATTGCTTGTAACTTTAAATGGCCATTACATACCATTTATATATAGATTAGCAGTGTATATTTATATTCAGCCTTCTAAACAGCATTAGAGATATTTGAAATTGGCAAGTTTTATTGTGAAGTTACAAAAAACTAGTTGAATTTAAATAAAACATTTTGTATGCCATGTTTTTTTTAAATTTTTCATTTTTTATTGATTTTTCAATTGCTAATATTAGATTTTTCGATCATAGGTTCCAAGTTTCAAAAAATACTGACTGAATTTGAAATTCCTAATCAAAAGCAGGTTTGTTTTAAAACTGGGACTCTAAACAGCGTCAATTCTTCTTGGAACACTTGCACACAATATTTGAAGGAACATCCCAGAGAACTAATATATCTTCCAAACATCTTGGAGAACAAACCACAGATATTTTGTGGATGTAGGTTGCCTCAAATTTTTCTGCTGCTTCATGTGATCCTAGACATAAGCCATGATGTTGCCATCAGGGTCAGGCCACTTGCAGGACTTGTTTTTCTTTACACTGAAGATAATGTAATTTTAAAAGACATTACTTGTATGTTTGGGGTTCTTGTAATGTGGTAGAATAAATTTGGGACAATCAGGTGCTTAATGTGCTACAATAAATTTGGGTGCTTCCTTAATGGCAGGGCCGTTTTTTGGCATAGGCCACCTAGGCAAAGAACTAGGGCCCCTATGTTGATCCAAAAAAAGATTCTAAAATACCAGGTAAAAGCTGCTGCAGACTTTATAACAGTTGCCCTGGGACTAGCAGCCATGAGATCCCTATCCCTGCCTCTTTCTTCCTTCCACCCAACTCTCCAATTAGAACTTAGAGTAGGTGAGTAGTGAACAATTTCAATGGAGGAGACATGGAAAGCAGGAACATACTGTATATCATGTCAATGCTGGCAGCTGAAAGGGTTAAAGATAATACTCTGCTGGCCATGAAAGTGTTAATAGGAAAGTCTGTTGGCATTGAATGGTTCATGGTAATACTCTTCTGGCACTGAAAGTGTTAATGGCAATACTATGGGGAAGTCTGCTGGCACTGAAGGGTTAATAGCAATTCTCTGAAATGGTGCTGGCACTGAAAGTATTAATAGTAAAGTCTGCTGGCACTAAAGGTTTAATGGTAATGTTCTGCTGGCACTGTTATTATTAATGCCAATATTCTTGGAAAAGCACTGAAAGAGTAAAACATCTCAGATCTCACCAAATTTCCCTGTTCTGCCCTACCCAGCTGGAAACAATTTCTGGGGAGAACACTGGTGCCGCACATCCACTGAAACCTATCCTGTCCTTCCAATCAGTATTTCATTTGTGGCCAGTGTCGCTGCATTCATAAAAAAGTATGTATACACGCCCACCTCACATGGTACAGTGTGTGCCTCTTACCAACTAGTAAAGCGGTTCCACTATAAAGAACAGTCATAGTAGATGGTGTCAGAAGCAAAAGGAGGAAACCCAGCTGTAGTTTGACAGGCCAAATTTGTTATTTTTCTTTTGGGGGGGGGGGCGCCTAGGGCACAAAATAGCTAGAAAAAAATGCAGCCTCAAACTTGCAAGGAACCTTCACCTTGCTTCACTGTTGCTTGCAGTACCAAATAGACGATTTTCGAAAATCTAAAGTAGACGATTAACGAAAAACGAAAGTAGACTATTTTCAAAAATAGACAATTTTCTTATGACATCTCTAATAGAGATGGCATACGGGTCCGACTCGGACCCGTATGGAACCACTCGGTTCTGAAATTTAAACGTTCCGTCTGAAACCGGGTAGATTGTTCGGATTTCAGGACTTCAGACCGCATTTTCAAGGGTTACCAAAAGTTTGAGAACCCATGAAAATAAAATCGGAAACTCAGAAGTAGTTTCTGATCGTATTATCGAAGGTTATCGAACATTGGAAATTATTTTCGAGGGTTACTGAAAATAAACTCATACATTCAGTAACCCTCGAAAATGCATTCCGAGTCCTCGAAAGTATGTTCCTTTCTCGAATTTTCGGATCTTTTTTCTCGGTTTTTCCCGAGAGCCGTAAATCCAAAAATTTAACGAAACTTACCAGTTTCGGCCATTTCTAATAACTAGTGACAAAAACTCTCAGTGAACGACCCCACATGTGTCTTTCTTCTTCCACACTGCAACCTGTATAGTACCTTTTCCAGCTTGAAAAGCAGCTCAATGCACTTGCACTGTCATCCTCCTCTCCAATGCTTTGCTTGACATTTAGGGCTAGGCCACACTAAAGCTTTTGCACACGTGATTACGCATGCGATTTTGGTTAAAATGGAAATCGCAGACATTTTTGCGATTGTACGTATGTTTGCGTTTTGCGGTTACCATTTTTTTACACAAACACATAAAGTTAAATTACAAAAACACAGAACGGCGCGCAACAATGAACAGAAATCGCACACGCAATCGCGATTGCCTGCGGGATTTGGTGTGTTGTAGTGCGACCTCAGCCTTAGATGGACATTTAAAGCAGCCTGCAAAGCTGTGTTTAAACAGCTGATCATTTCCAGTAAAGATACACTCAATCCGCTTTTCAAAACTTCTGCTGGTTCCTTACCGGACTTTTAAACAGCTGATTGTGTTTTTTTTCTTTTTTCTGCTTTAGGCCGAGGTCACACTTCAAAGTGCCATTATCGTGTGTGATTGCGTTTGCAATTCCGGTGCGTTATCCGCGTTGTTGTGCATTTGTGCATGTGATTTTACTATTTTCCATTACCGAAGCGCATGTGATTGTGCAAAAAAGGGTGACAGCATGCGTTACCAAAACGGACACAGATGCGCCTAGTCAGCCCTTTAGCCTCCAGTAGCCAACTTTACAGCTAGCCCTCTAGATCCATTGGATAGTGTTACAACAAGCTTTCCAAGAAGCCAGCGTAAGTAGGCCTCAGACTCCAGAGAAAGATGGTGACTCAACACAGACAGAAATAATAAATAGAAATAAAGGACAACCAGAATGGAGAGAAAAAAACATTTCTTTCATAGCACCTAACTGCCAGTAAGGGGCCCCACGCTCATCTTTGCCCAGGGCCCCTAACTTAGCTACAGCCAGCCCTGTTGTTGTGCTTGACATGTAAAATAAAACTTCCTCACCCTGATAGCAGAGTATGGCTGTTCCTCCTACACAGCCATTTAATTCAGTAAATAACTGTGTTCTAACAAAAGGGAGAAAACTCTGATCAATAGTTCCTGGTTAGTAAAATTGGATAATCAGTATACACATGTCTATAATAATATAAGGCAAAAGGTTAGTCACATCAAATTTTGATTTAAATTTATATTTGTTATAGCAATTTTACGACATATTTTAGACCTTCCTCAAACTTTTACTTCTTAGTTTTTAAAATACACATTTTTCATCATCACAAATAGGGGCACATTTATAAAGGGCTGTTAATGCTGCCCAAAAATTACTGCTGCACATCACTGAGGCGAAAATAAAGTTTTTGCCATATTTATAAAGGCGATCCACATTACCATCTTCGTTCTTCACAGCCAGCGACTAAAAACACGCTGGCACCGCCGGCTTCAACGGAGCCTACTATGCTGGCCTCTTCTTTCTTCTGCCATCATATGGTTATACAGTACCCAATCATATTTCAAAAATATGATTGGGTACTGTATAACCATGTCATACCAAGCATTGAAAAATTGACCAATCAAAATCGGATTAGGACTTTCTGCAAACCTATATAAAGAGCTGAAAACCTCCACGCAGCTCAGAAGTCATAGCTGTAGATGGCAGGAGAAAAGAGGAGGCTAGCAACACAGGCTCCTTTGAAGCTGGTGGTGTCAGCGGGCTCACTGGCGGCCACAGTGAGCCCGCCTGACATTGTCGACTTCAGCGGTGTTTGTGTCGCTAGCTGTGAAGAGTGAAGATGGCAGTGAGCCCACCTGGTTTTGGCAACTTCAGTAGTTTTGGTGTCACTAGCTGTGAAGAACGAAGACATCGGATCAAGACTCATTGAGGCCACTGGCGCCGGAGATACTCCTGGCTGTACTTCTTGGGGTTGGTGGCCTCAGCGGAGTTGGTGTCACTGAATGGAAGAATTAAGATGCCTCCCAAGGGCTCTTTTAAGAGCCGACGGGGGTCCTGGTTTGAGCTGTGTGCAAGGGCCAGGGAGGGGGGTCACGGTATGGGCTGTGGGACACGCTAAGCCCCAAAGGACTTTTCTCAGGGCCGCAAGGGCACTTCTAAGTGCCGCAAGGGCCCTGATAGGGCCGGTTCGAGCTTTGAGTCAGCTTCATATGCAGTGGTCAAGGGCTGCAAGTTTGGGGAGTGTGCTCATTATGGGGGACTTTAATTACCCTGACATTGATTGATGGAGTGGAACTGCCAACACAGAAAAAGGCGATGAGTTCCTGAATTTGCTGCAGGATAATTTTCTCTCTCAGGTGGTTGAGGTTCCTGCTAGAAAAGGACCTCTGTTGGATCTGGTAATATCTAACATCATGGAGCGCATTATAGATATAAAGGTAACTGGAGGCTTAGGGAATAGTGACCATGAAATAGTGGCGTTTGGAGTATATTATCGGAAGGAAAAGTACGCTGGGTTAACAAAGACTTTTACGGTAATTTCGGGAAGGCAAATTTTCCCAGGTTAAAAGTAGCTCTTCAGAATGTCAACAGGGATAATGTATTATCAGGTAAAGGTACTGAACAGAAGTGGACTGTGTTTAAGGGGATTTTAAGCCAATTCACATCTAAATTTATACCCTTGGGAAATAAATGTAAAAAAAATAAATCCGTGCCCATGTGGCTGACTTCTGATGTAAAGAGGCAAATGGAAAGGAAGGAAAATGCATTTAAAAAAGGGAACGGAAAGGACTATAAAAAGATAGAAAAAAGGTCTGGTCTGCAACACTCTGATAAGAAAGAGCATGTATAACGTGAAAAGCTAAAAATCCTTTATTATAATTGGCAGGGATTAGTGATGGCCCAGTTCGCGGATCCGAACCCGAATCCGTGGCGGATTTACCTCGTTCGTGAACGGCGGATATCGCGGATTTTCCGTTTTTCCGCCTTCCGAACTTTTCTGAACCGCGTTTTCGAAAATTTTCGAAATTACGAGGATTTCTCATATTTTCGGAAATACACGGAAAAACGTATTTTCAGAAATTTTCTAAATTACGAGGATTTCACATATTTTCGAAAATGCATGAAAATACGTATTTTCGAAAATTTTCGAAATTACGAGGATTTTACGTATTTTCGAAAATGCGGGAAAATACGTATTTTCTAAAATTTTCGAAATTACGAGGATTTCTCGTATTTTCCAGGATTTTTTCATTTCAATGGGTCCGCTCGCGGATTTTCGAATTTTTGCAGATCCTCGAGCGGACCGGATTTTGTGAAGTTCGGACATCTCTAGCAGGGATATGTACATTAAAAACAATTAAAAACTACCCAGCATTCTCTTTAAAGCGTAATCAATGTAAACATAATACAACTGTGCAAAATTATATCTAATGATACCACTATCAGTCATGTAGTCACACTAAGTCAAGTAAGTCTACATCATGGGGGTTCCCCTACTTACGACCAGCGATAAAGACACAGTGCAAAGGAAGAGAAGTGGGATAAAATCGAATCCTATCACCACATGGTAGGACGCGTTTCGCTCTGCCTTAGTCACATGGGTGCGAAACGACTAAGGCGAGAAAACGCGTCCTACCATGTGGTGATAGGATTCGATTTTATCCCACTTCTCTTCCTTGCACTGTGTCTTTATCGCTGGTCGTAAGTAGGGGAACCCCCATGATGTAACTTACTTGACTTAGTGTGACTACATGACTGATAGTGGTATCATATAGATATAATTTTGCACAGCTGTATTATGTTTACAATGATTACACTTTAAAGAGAATGCTGGGTAGTTTTTAATTGTTTTTAATGTACATATCCCTGCCAATTATAATAAAGGGTTTTTAGCTTTTCACGTTATACATGCAGACCAGACCTTTTTTCTATCTTTTTATAGTCCTGTATTGTTTTTCTGAGTCTAGCACCTTCCTTTATAGGTTTTTACATTCTCAGTGCCCTAACTTGCCCTTTTTTTAGAGGGAACGGAAAGGGCCTTTAGGGATTATAAAAACTATAACAAGGAGTGTAAGAAAGCAATCAAACTAGCTAATAAGAATAATGAAGTTAGGATAGCTAAACAAAGCATCACTAAGCCTAAAAAATCTTTTTTTAAAGTATATTAATAGTAAGAAGATGAGGACTGAAAATGTGGCACCATTAATAAATGGGGATAAGTTAGTTATGGAGAATGGCAATAAAGCAAATGTCTTGAATATTTATTTTCCCTCTGTATACACTATAGAAGATCCAAGTACAGATATCATACAGTATAGTAGCAATAATGGTTTAAAAGATTTAAGTACACTTTGGTTAACTGAGGATATGTTACAGAAAGAACTAAATAAGATTAATATTAATAAATCTCCTGGACCGGATAAAATACATCCTTGGGTAATTAGGAAGCTACGTTCAGTTTTATCTAGGCCATTGTTTCTTATGTTTGCAGATTCCCTCATGTCCGGATGTGTGCCTATGGATTGGAAAAAGGCTGTTATTCCAATATTCAAAAAGGGAAGTCGTTCAAGCCGGGTAATTACAGGCCTGTAAGTTTAACTTCAGTGGTGGGGAAGATACTGGAAAGTTTAATAAGGGGACATATTCTAGAGTGTATTTCAAGGACTGACGTAGTAACCAGCATGGATTTAGGAGGAATAGATCTTGTCAAACTAACTTGCTTGGCTTTTATGAGGAAGTAGAAATTTAGGGGGTTATTCAATAAAACTTCTTATCGTTTAAAATGGTGCTAATTTTGCCCCAACTAATATGAAATGCTAGCTTTCAAATGTTACATATGTTCTGATTGCTTGGGGCAAAATTAGCACAATTTTAAACGATAAGAACTTTTATTGAATTTCCCTTTTAGACTCTGGTATAGAAGTAGATGTAGTTTACTTGGGTTTTGCTAAGGCTTTTGATACAGTCCCCCATAATGTATAAGCGAAGGTCTGTTGGTCTAGGGAGGCACATTTGTACAAGGGTAGAAAATTGGTTAATGAATAGGATGCAGAGAGTAGTTGTTATTGGGGCTTCATCATTATGGACTAAAGTGCTAAGCGGGGTGCCATAGGGTTGTGTGTTGGGGCCGCTTCTATTTAATCTATTTATTAATGATTTGGAAGTGGGAATTGTCAGCAAGGTTTCTGTGTTTGCTGATGACACAAAACTTTGTCGACCATTAAAAAATTCAGAGGATGTGCAATCATTGCATGGGGATCTAGAAAGATTGTCACATTGGGCTGCTAAGTGGCAGATGAGATTCAATGTTGATAAATGTAAGGTGATGCTTTTTGGACTTAAAAATCCTTGTGCTGCTTATACTATAAATGGCTCTGTGTTAATTGAATCCCTGTTGGAAAGGGATCTTGGAGTTTTGGTGGATAACAAACTTAAAGGAAGCAAGCAGTGCCAGGCGGCAACAGCCAGAGCCAGCATCGAATTGTCTTGTATAAAGAGAGGTATGAATTCAAGGGAGGAAAATGTTATTCTCTTTACAAAGATTTGGTAAGGCCTCATTTGGAATATGCAGTGCAATTTTGGAATCCTGTGTACAAAAAGGACATGTTTGAAATGGAAAGGGTTCAGAGAAGGGTAACTAAATTAATAAGGTGATTGGGGGAGCTTGAATATGAAGAAAGACTGGAAAAGTTACAATTATGTACACTGGAGAAAAGGCGCTTGTGTGGGGATATGATTACCGTATCCTCCTGGTGGTTAGTTTTGGGACTTTGGGGGGGGGGGTTTACAGGAGAACCCTATGGAGCTGGGATGTGAGGTAAGGATTAAACTACACTACATGGTGGGGCCAGTAGTTGGGGGGATTATAGTTTTGGGGGTGGACATGCCCTTTAAAAAAAAAAGCTGGATGAGTTTCTGCAAACAAGGAATGTTGCAAGTTATTAGTATTGATACATAAAGTAGAGTTAATCCAGGGAAATTTCCAATTGCCACTTGGAAATTTTTTTCCCCTTCATAAATTTGGTGGGGTTTTTTGCCTTCCTCTGGATCAACAGTTAGGCAGTTTCATGTTAGGAACTTTAAGATTTCAGGCTCAAAATCCTGATGGTTATAACAACTATTTACAGTAACATAGTAGTAACATAGTAATTGAGGTTAAATACCGTCATACGTCCAAGTCCTAACTTTTTACCCTCCTTTTTAAAGAGCATGTCCACCCCCAAAACTAAAAAAAAACACACTGGCCCCACTGTGTAGTGCTCAAAAACCCTTCTCTGCTCTTCTTATGGTTCTCCTTCAATGCCTTTTCAAAGTCCAGGACAGTGAAGAGTTGAAGCTGTCAGTGAGTCATCCAGTCCTTGCTGCTTCCCTAGCCCCGACAAGGTTTGAGACATGCTCAGGGGAGTGCACCCCCCTTCCTCCAGATCCCATCTCTCTGCTGCATCCCCCTAGATTTAAATGCTTTTGCCTATGGGTAGTGTATCCCACCCCGCATCCAACCACCAAGTTATATTTGGAAGAAAATCATTGCAAAGTTACTTACAGACCTTCGATCCCTCGGTGCTCTGAAAAGCCGGCAGACATGTCTGTGATTGGCTGCTGGCTAACCCCTCTCTGCTCTTTCCGGCTCAGAGAGAGCAGAGAGCAGAGCGGTGGGGGATCAAAGGTCTGTAAGTAACTTTGCAGTATTTTTATTCCAAAAATAACTTGACGGTTGGGGGGTGGGATAGACTAGCCATAGTTAAACATTTTATTTAGGGGTGGAGATACCCTTAAACCCTAGCTAGCATTTGATCCAGAGGAAAGCAAAAATCCCAGCTAAAAAAAAGGGGGGGGGGGGATTCCTTCCTGGCTCCAAATGGAAATCAGAAAGTATCCCTGAATTAACCAGAACTACAGTATTTGTATTAATACCAGTAATTCTCAATATTTTTTCTAGTTTTAGAAACTTATCCAGCCCATTTTAAAAGCTACTTACACGTTGAACTGCTGTAATTACGACTGTGGAAACCACGTGTCAGTGTTGGAAAATTTTGTTTTGGGACCGCCAGCTTTCTTTATTCTTCTGTTCCACTCACCCCAATAGACAAATTGATACAGTGCAGGTAGCTTTCCTCATTAACAGAAATTATTATAAGAATATGTATATATATACATATTAGTAACCAGTAAGAGCGGCACTCCTACGACAACTAGCACATCCGCCCGGGTGCTCTCCTCAATGGCAATACAAAAGTAACCGAAATACCGGAGCACTCCTGGGTCCTAGTGGCAAATACTTTAATGTGACAAAGCTGGTCGACACGTTTCAGCCAAAGATACGACTGTTCTCAAGATATATATACACACATATTTAGAGTTGCCACCTTTTTGTCATTGCAAACCCGAACAGATATGGGAGGAGCTTTTAACAGGAAAGGGGGCACATATAATAAGAGCTTTGAATATAGACAAATTGTAAATTGGCACTGATAAAATAGTGGCGCAAAAACTCTTAAAATGCTTGGCAAATTGGCACTGATAAAATGGCGGCACACACGGGTTAACTGTTTTAAAAACTCACACTGGTAAAATTGTGGCACAGAGACTGGTAAAAACTGTCATGGGTAAAACTGTTTGGCACACAGAAATGGGTATAAATGCTGAGCACACAGACATGGGTAAAACTGCTTGGCATACAGATATGGGTAAAACTCCTGGGCACACAGACATGGGTAAAACTGCTGGGCACACAGGCATGGGTAAAACTGCTGGGCACACAGGCATGGGCAGAATTGCTTGGCACACAGAAATGAGCAGAATTGCTTGGCATACAAACATGGGTAAAACTGCTTGGCACGCAGAAATGTGCAGAACTGATTGGCACACAGACATGGTTAAAACTGCTTTGCACACAGAAATGGGTAAAACTGCTAGGCACACAGACATGGGTAAACTGCTTGGCACACAGACATGGGTAAACTGCTTGGCACACAGACATGGGTAAAACTGTTGGCATACAGGCATGGGAAAAAACTGATTGGCACACAGACATGGGTAAACTGCTTGGAATACAGAAAAGGTCAAACTGCTTGGCACACAGAAATGGGCAATATGCTTTGCTTGGCACACAGACACGGGTAAAACTGCATGGTACACAGAAATGGGCAGAATTGTTTGGCACACAAACATGGGTAAAACTGCTTGGTACACAGAAATGGGTAAAACTGCTGGGCACACAGACATGGGTAAACTTCTTGGCACACAGACATAGGTAAAACTGTTGGCACACAGATATGGGAAAAACTGCTTGGCACACAGACATGGGTAAACTGCTTGGCATACAGAAAAGGGCAAACTGCTTGGCACACAGAAATGGGCAATATGCTTTGCTTGGAACAAACTCACGGTCCATCCCACCTCCTGACTGAGTCCCAAAGGCAGAACAGGGTAATAGGTTTCTGGAATTTACATTTGTTTGTTTGCTAAGAAAAGTCAGGGAAATGCCTGGGTTGGGAGGGGGTGAAGCTCTGCGCTTCGATTAGCTGGAACATGGTGAAGCTCTGGCTGCTTCTCAACAAACACACGCTGCTGCTTTTTTTTTTTTTTTTTATTTAAGCGTCAGATGCGAGGTTTTTTTAACTTTCTAAACCCGAACAGGTATGCTAATACCCGGACTGCCCAGGTAAAAACCAGAAGGGTGGCAAACCTGTACACAGTATACATACGAACATGACAATGACGGTTCATACAAGGTTTGATTGACTGGATTGATAGTCCTGTGTGTGCCCCACTTTTGTAATCTGTGTGTGTCATCCAGTGCCTGCTACTTCCTTGTCCTCACAAAGCAGTCTGGCATGCACAGGGGAGCTCTTCCCCCTCCCTCCCACCCTTCGGATCCCTTCATGCATCATCCCCTCCAACCCTAACCACCAGAATCAGACTTATCTGACCTTGTTCCCTCAGATCTCTCCATAGCCAGTAGCCACATATGTGATTGGCAGACATGACAGGCTCTCTTGCTATTTGCAGGAAGGGAAGAGAAATAGAGGCAGAGAGCTGAGGGAACGAAGGTGGGTAAGTCGATTTATGGGCTTTTTTCGAACTTATAAACCTTGCGGTTAGGGTTTGGGGGGGGTGTTATCCTGCACTACAGAAAAAGTTTATTTTAGGGGAGGAGATACTCTTTAATAAATCTATTTTAGCAGGATTGCCTATTTACTCAATTAATGATTTGACCACAATGAAAAACTGGTGGCTCATTGATTTGGCTTTGTACAGAGTATCAAATTAACTTATTGGGACCTTTGATTCAGATGACATGAAATGGCGCCATCAATGGGATATTCTTACAGTCATTACAGCATTAACGCAGCTTAGCAGTGAGATTTTTCATCTTAATGAATTGTTTTTTTCTAATACTAATGCTTTCATTTATCAACAAGTCTACATCGGTCCAATTACTAATCTGTATGCTTCTTTTGCTGTGGCTATGTATGTCACTGGATACTGCAAAACACAGTATGTTAAAGCCTTCTGCAATTATAATGATAGATTAGAGAAAGAACCTTTGGGGTAAAGTGCTTGACTTGAAACCTGCACATTTTCTTCCTAATTTTCACTTTTAAAACCTAATGATGCTTCTAGAAAATAAATTAAACCATTTAGGATTGGAATGTGGGTAATAACTGCCATGAGAATAACTATAAGTCTACCGAAAGTGTTTTCAAATAAAAGGTATAATTTGACTGATCTAGGGCTTTCCCATTTCAGCAGTCACTTATTAATTCTATTGGCAGACATTTGCGTTCAGTTCTGCGTGTCTCTTGCATAGCTATCTGGTAGGATGTTGACAGTGATTGTTCTCTAATTGAAGCACAAAATGCTTCTAATTACAATATTACAACAAAGTCCTGTACTAGGGACTTGTTAGATACTCTTAATGTCAGTCAGAAGGGATAAACAAAACACATTGGTTTTATTGCCCATATGCACAAGTGGGACAGTTTCTTCTCTAGATTCTACAGTTTATGATTACATTACAAAATCCTATTCAAACTGTTGTGTGTTATAAATCAATGATATTTCTCATTGAAATGGCTGGTCTTTTGCAGAAAATGCTATAAATTATAAATAGTATTACACTATTCCATAAAATGCCCTCTACTGAAATGTATACAGCATACTATCTAGCTAACCCAATAGGTCTTCATAAAATGGTGAAAGACAAAAGGCAGACTGAAGGTGGGTACATACATTAACGATAAAGGTACAATATCATCGGATCCACCTATATTGTCCCTTTATTGTTAATGTGTGTAGAACATTTCCAAGCACTTACCGTCATCTCGAAAATGGCTGAAAATTTCCCTCCACCGTCATCTAATTTTACTTTAAGTATAGGGAGTCAGACGCGGCTGAGGGAAATGAGTCCCCAGTGTTCTGCCTTTAC
This sequence comes from Hymenochirus boettgeri, assembly GCA_019447015.1. Lineage (NCBI taxonomy): Eukaryota > Metazoa > Chordata > Amphibia > Anura > Pipidae > Hymenochirus > Hymenochirus boettgeri. Next base: position 62,778,827 of record CM033477.1, read on the forward strand.
TTTTCAAAGGGGGAACGCTCAGGACTGTTTGTAGAGGGATTTTTTTTAAAGATCTTTCATGTGTGTACCCAGCTTAATTTGTATAAATCAAGGTTGATACAGTACACAGAGATTTAGCCTTACTGTATTTATTATGCAGTTCTCAGTACACTTTTTCAAAACCAGTTCTTATCTACAGCTTGATTCAACACAATTTTCATCTTAATTTTGCAGTTTGTAGTTTGTGGTTGATATTACTGGTGTTATCCAAATTAAAGGGCATCTATAACGAAAAATAGGTTATTTTAAATTGACCATAACTGGAAACTATAATTCTTCCCAACCACCACTGTATAATTTGTTTGTTGATCTACCCCCTATTTCTTTATATATCCAATCTAAAACTTTTTATATTTCAGCTGTCAATCAATCTCCTTGCTCTCAAAAACTATTCTTCTGTGACAGTTTTGTGTGCAGGCTTGACAGTTTACTTGTGGGGAAAAAGTCAGGTCGGATGGAAGTGGGAGTGGTTAAAAGAGGGAGGGGGGGATACTGCTCCTAAACAAAATGTGTGCTGGATTGAAGGCATGCAGCAACACACGCAAATCAGAGTAAGTGCTAATTACATGTATTCAATTATAGATTAAGATGAGGCAAATTCATTTTTTCAGTATAGTGTCCCATTAATTCTAAATATCTAAGGCCTAGATCTGAGAACTGCATTTATAATGCAACATGCTTAAAGAGCACTTTTACCCTTAAAAATGAACTACCTGTCAATTTTATGCCCCCCACCCTAACCAGATAAATAATGTTAATGGTCATGTCCACGCCCAAAAGTAAAATTTAACCCATTCATTTCCCCACTTTATAGTGCTACAAAATCCTTGCCTTACGTCTCTGCTCCTTATGGTTCTCCTGCAGTGACTGTCCAAAGTTCTAGAAAGTGAAGAGTAGGAGCTGTCTGTGAGTCCTGATGCCTGCTGCTTCCGTGTCCTTGCTGATGTTTCTGGCATGCGCAGGGGAGTCTATCTGGAACATTTAGTAACCTTGCATGTAGATGGTATTAGTTAATAATAAAAAAGGATGTGTAATATATGGCCATATTTATTAAGCCGCGGTATCACTTTTTAGCGATATCGCGGGTCAGTTCATTTACGATCACGGTCATAAATTTACGTTCGGTAATTAACGAATGTTCGGTCATAGAATACCATGTGGTAGTAAACTACCACAGTGGTATTCTATGGGGATCGTAAATCTACGATTTCATTATCGTAGATTTACGATCGGTAAATTACAATCGTAAATTTACGATTAACGACCGTCTTTTATCGATCGTTAAAGGAGCATTTTTAAATACGGCCCATATAGCTGTGTTTGCATGTAAAACTCATGTTTTAATGTAAAACACACATAAACATGTCAAATTTATGTTACCTGATGTAATATACAAATTGGAGAATTGGTTACAATCAGATTGGTCTGTTCCCCAGACCATTTCCAAGGTCTCAGAGCCATTTACAGTAAATTACTGTATCATTTTTTAAAAATTTTTAGAAAATTACTTGAAAAAATTGTGAGGAAAGTTATTTTTTTTTAAATTTCTGGATATATGTATGAGTTCCCCAGACCATTTCCCAGGTCCCAGAGCCATGTACAGTAAGTTACTATTGCTATTTTATCTTACATTTAGGCAAATATGTGCAGATTTTTTCTCCCATTGACTCTAATGGGTTTTTCCGCAGACTTTTTTCGAAAATTCGCAAATCTGCTGATGGAACGTATTTTAGCAGTTTCACCCATCTCTAGTTTTAACCTGTATATTGCCCCATAACCCCTTCTAACCTGAGGTACTAGAAAAATTCTAGAATACGTTTGAATGTGATTGTGCCAGTATTGTCAGAGTTGAAGAATTACTCTTTCTATATTGCCCTTGTGGGAAACTTTAGACTTGAATTTTTATGTAGCTGTTGCCACAAACAAATGTTTGTCCAAGGGTAGGATTGAAACAAAAAACAGGCTCCTGGAAAGTTATGTTGTGCATTAGAAAACAATACATTATGTTCTTGTGAATTAATAATTACTAGTCAGAATAAATTCTCAGGAGCAGAGAACAGCATTATCTTTAATATAAGAAATGCAAAATTTTAATTTTGTGAGGTAAAAGGAACATTTAAGAGTGTTCAAGTTATCAAATATACAGAGGCTCTGTCCACAAACTGTTTTTTATGTTGTTTTTTTAACATTTCTGTAAAATTACAAGAAGAATTCAGAGCATCCTCTAGTCCACAGCACAGCAGACCAATGAATACAGATGAATTAAGGGAAAACCAAAAGGCATAAACATCCTTCATACTGACCAAAACACTTTCCTTTGGTTTCTTGTGTTCCTAATTAGGGCACCTGAATATTGGCACATAATAATAATAATACTGTAAGAAGAAATCATCTTCAGGTGTTTAAACTACTGAATCTAAGGTAATTTGCAATCAACACACAAGTGTCCAAATTTTTATAATCAGTTTTCAGAGCTAAAACATCATTTTAAAATTGCAGCACCTCTATATTTGCAAAATCTCTTACCACCAGACTTAGACATGTATGGCCCTATTCACACAGAGGGATCAGCACTAATTACAGAACTGAGAGCAGGAGGCCATTACAACTCATCACAGCCACTGCAAATCCCTTAATAAAGGTTAGCGCAACTTTAAGGTCTGAATTTTGCCCAGTACCTCTGGATAAATAAGTCTACCAATGTATATGGAGGGAGTGGACCTAGGAGTGGGAAAGCAAAACAGACTGTCTTGAAACACAGTATCTTTTATGGACAGTTTAGCAAACTTTAAAGAACTGAGCAATTACCCGTGAATGAGACGTATAGACAGATTCTCTCTCTCTTGGACAGAAGGTATAATTTGGAAATGCATTAGCAGAAGAAAGGATACAATAGATAATCTAGGGTACAGTGAAGAAATATTTTAATTTTTTTGTTTTCCTTGCATACAAAATAGATTTGCCCTATATTCTTTAACACTTTCAGTGCAATATCTGTCTATGCCCACACATTTGCAGCAATGTAGTAAGCGGTTAGTGTGGCTTTAAGATGGTATTTGCTGTATGTGAGAGTAGAAATGGTGATTTTGAAACTTACATGGCATGATGCAATACAATTTTGATGCGAATTGCAAAAGTTTTGTCATGAAATTATGACTGTAGGGGGGTGGGTGGGTAAAGGATGGTAAATGTCCTTTAACTGCCCACTACCTGATATAATGGATTGAAAAATAATCTGGCATTGATATCTCCAAAATAAGTTTTAGAAGTGCTGTCATTTTACTGAATGGATGAAATCTTAGACCCAATGTTTAGATTTTCATTGTGATATGTTTTGTACTGTAGCATTGTGAATAATTAAAAGGCCAATGTTACCCAACACCCTAAACATGTAGCTAGACAATCTTAATGTAGCTACTATTCTGCATGGTGAGCATGCCACAAACCACCAGAAAAAAACTCACCCACTTTTTCTTGCTTACTATAGTTTGTCATATAAAAGTGTTTAAAATCCACTTGTTAGGCATGCTCCTAATGTACTGGGTTTCCCAACCGTAGGTTTTCTCTAGCATGTCATCGGGTAGTACTTTTTTTTTACTTTTTCAGACTCCATATTTCTGGATACAGAATGATTACATAAATTAGGTATTGTCTTTGGCACTATAAAGGTAATTTTACTTTCTTTGACTACTGGTTTACTTATTTTTGGTCTTCTAACTGGATTAAACTGAATGCTTCTGCATTTTATGTTGTCTGGGTTTTCAGGTGGTTACAGATCAATTATCTTACTGTAAGAGGGCTCGCAGCAATTTAAGAAGTTTTATGAAATAGACATAAGGGGTTAGCTTGATTTTGACTGATGACTGGTCACATCCTGGAGATATATGTTCATTGTCAGCTGCACTTCATCAATCTTTGTGTCTTGGAAACTTATTTGCTTCAGAAGTCTTTAATGGAATCCTTTTTATATCATTTTTGATATTGGCTTTCTATGATTGTCTTCTGTGACCTTCAGCTCAAACCACATATGGTCTTTACCCTCTAATTATTGTATACATATATTTACTGTTTAACATACATTTTATCCTAAATGTCCTGGGTAAATGTATTAAATACTAGATTATTAGTTTAAAAAATAGCAGTCATCACCCACATAATGTCATTGACTCACACACACAAGGCCCTCTGAAGTTTGAAGTTTCAGATTAGGAAATGCTTCTGGTCTTCTGAAATGCAGGGGCCCATAAACATATGATCTGTCTTTGTGCAGGCATTATTTGCTAAGTCTGCAATAGAGAACAAGCAAAAAGGAGGCAATGCTTAAATAAAGATCAAAATTAGAGGTCACAAGAAAGAGTCAGCCAAATTAAGAAATTCTAATTTTTGAAACTGTCAGACAAAAGTATGATGCCAGCACAGCAACAAACAGAAAACACTGAGAGTTAAAGGGTTTGTCCACCCCCAAAACCCACTACTGGCTCCACTGAGTAGCAGGGCCGGATTTATATTTTTTTTTCCCCTAGGCCAGCTTACTTATACTGCCCCCTACCCCAGTACCATCAGTACCCCTACCTCTAGTGAATCAGCAATCCCTCACTTAAAACTGGACACACGAGTAAGTCTCTGTACATTGCTGCTTTGCTATGTGTAAGGGTGAAATGATGCCATTTTATGCCGCCCCCTTTTAGTGTGCCGCCCTAGGCCACGGCCTATGTGGCCTAGTGGGAAATCCGGCCCTGCTGAGTAGTGAAAAAAATTCTTAAAGGGTAACTGTGGTCCAAAAATGACTGAAGGTAAACTGACAGGAATTGCTTTCCTGAGGATTTACATTATTTATTTTACATAGTCTTGAAGATATTTACATTTATATGTGTGATATGGTTGCAGCATCTTCCAGGAAGTAACATTACAGACAGAGGCTGTGGGAAAGAAGGCTGGTAATTAGTTACCTCTCACTTTTTTTTTTTACAAATAAAACATTTCAGTTAGGGTTGGGAGGGGGGAGGCTACAATACAGAAAAATGTTTAAATTCGGGTGGACTTCCTGTCCAAAAAAAGGGTGTAAGTAATGGGTTTTAATGAAAGCTAACACAAGGGGCATATTTATAAAGGTTAGTTAAACTTTTCGCCTTCTTTAATGCTGCCTTTTCGCCAAATTTGTACTTTTCGCTATTTATAAAGCAGTGATAACCAGTGGTAAAAGGTCATTACTGCTACTTTTCGTCATACATCGCTACGGTTACCGCTCAAGCATATTTATAAAATGGCGAAAAGAGTATTTTTGCGTTAAAGGGCATGTCCACCCCCAAAACTATAATCCCCCCAACTACTGGCCCCACCATGTAGTGTAGTTTAATCCTTACCTCACATCCCAGCTCCATAGGGTTCTCCTGTAGTCCCCCCCCAAAGTCCCAAAAAATGACCACCAGGAGGCTAGCAGAGTCCATATAGGACACTGCCTGCTAGCTGGCCTCAGGTAGATTTTTGCCATGCGTACTGCAGCCCTTCTCCCCCCTCCCTCCCCCTCCCTCTCCCTCCCTCTCCCTCCCGTTCTACTATCCCTCCCCCTAGCATAAAACCCCTTCAGTACTGATTTCCCCCATGTCTCCCAGCCCCAACCGCATATTTTTCCTTGCAAGCAGAGGGCCGGGAGCGCGGCGGAGGATCGAGGGGAGGTAAGTAGAGTTTGGGGGGCTTTCTAAAAAAAAAAATATAGCGGTTGGGGCTGGGAGCCCAGGGGGGATCTTATATGAAAAAATCAATTTTAGGGTGGACATAGCCTTTAAGTTCAGCCATTCCAATTCGCCAAGTCTAAGGAGGCGAAACCGTGGCCATTTATTTAGCCCGCCAATGGGTCCATGGAGGTGTCAGTACATTGTGGAGTGTTTCTCAATAATAATAAGTACTCAGGGGGATGTTAGAATATTTTCATGCATTTACTGTAATAGGATCTGCGAGGTCGCTTTTTAAGGTTTATTTGTTTTTTTAAGGTTCCAAATTTCCTTTTTTTACCAATAAAATCAAATGGAGGTCATATTTATAGAGGGGCATTATTTTTGCTTTTTTTCCCACTAGTCTTTAAAATAATTTTTTAATAGTATAACTTTTAAGTGATTAAAGAGGTGAATTTTCATCAAAAGCAAAAATTCTGTAGCAAAAAGTAGCATAATAACAAAGTTACATAGTAATAGAGGTAAATAAAGATATCCGTCCATCAAATCCAACCTATTTACACTCTTTTTTTTTTTTTTTTTAACCATACCTAAGATCCACGGGGAAGGCAAAAAAAAAAACCCAGCTGAAAAAGGGGGGGGGAATTCCTTCCTGACTCCAAACGGCAATCGAAAAGTATCCCTGGATCAACCAGATCTATATGTATTAATACCAGTAATTCTCAATATTTTTTTTTTTACAAACTTCCAGGCCTATTTTAAAGCTATTTAATGAACTTGCCATTACCACATCTGCTGGAAGACAGTTCCAGTTTCACCGTTCTCACTGTAAAGAAGCCTTTCTTAAAGGATGTGCACAAGTCCTCTGATATGACCTATTAGTGAACAATGCACCAGAGAGTTCATTGTATGGCTCATTAATATATTTGTATAAGGTTATCATATCCCCAAGCAAACGTCGCTTCTCTAATGTAAACAGCCCTAACTTGTCTGATCTGCCTGCATATTCAAGCCCCTCCATTTACCTTATTAATTTAGTTGCCCTTCTCTGAACTGCTTCTATTTCCAAGATGTCCCTTTTGTTTATGGGATTCTAAAACTGCACCGCATATTCCAAATGAGACCTTACCAGTGCCTTGTAAAGAAGGAAAATATTATCTTTCTCTCTTGAATCTATTCCCCTCTTTATACAAGACAATATCTTGCTAGCTCTAGCCATGCCTCTCTGGCATTGTTTGCTACAGCTAAGTCTGTTATTTACCAGAACCCCCAAATCTTTTTTTCCATTACAGATGCACTTAACACAGAGTTATTTATGGTGTAGGTTAGAGATGGCTGAACTTTCGAAAGTTCGGTCCGTTTTCGAACTTTCGAACTATATGGAAAGTTCAAATGTTCAAAAACGGACCCATTAAAGTCAATGGGAGTCAAATAGTTTGAAAAGTTTGAATGAAATACAATTAAAATATCAATGGTAACTTAATGTAAATGGCTGTGTGACCTGGGAAATGGTCTGGGGAATATGTTCGAATAATCAGGACATTCGAAAATCAATTTTACTCGTGCTATTTTCGAGCTCTCGTGTTCGAACATTCGATGTTCGCGCCTAGGTATCTTGGACATTTTACTCGCGGATTAGATGCTTGCGTATAGGATTTAATGGACACTTTACTCGCGGATTCGATGCTCGCTCCTAAATACCATGGACATTTTACTCGTGGATTCGATGCTCGTGTATAGGTTTTAATGGACATTTTACTCGTGGATGCGATGCTCGCGTATAGGTTTTAATGGACACCTTACTCATGGATTCGATGCTCATGCCTAGGTATCATGGACATTTTACTCGCAGATTCGATGCTCGCACCTAGGTATCATGGACATTTTACTCGTGGATTCGATGCTCGCGTATAGGTTTTAATGGACATTTTACTCGCATATTTAATGCTCGCGTATAGGTTTTAATGGACATTTTACTCGCGGACATTCAATAACTATCCCGGACCCCAAAAAATCCGGGTCCGGGATAGTTCGAATAGTCCGAATTTGTTCAAAATTGAATAGTTCGGCTCGAACTCAGGTTCGAGTTCGAGTTCTAGTCCATCTCTAGTGTAGGTTTCACAGGGATTATTAAATCCCAAATGCATCACCTTACATTTATCAACATTGAATGTCATCTGCCATTCTGCTGCCCATTTTGATAATCTGCTTGCAGCACTTGCACATCATTGGAAGTTTCAAAAGCTCTGCATAGTTTAGTGTCATCAGCAAACACTGAGACCTTGCTCTCAATGCCCCCTTCTAAGTCATTTATAAACAGATTAAACAGAAGCGGCCCCAGTACAGAACCCTGAGGCACTCCGCTTAGTTTGTGATCCAATAACCAATACTCTATCCATGCATAAATGTTTTCTTTAAGGCCAACAGTCCTTAGTTTATACATTAGTCACCTATGTGGCACAGTATCAAAAGCTTTTGCAAAATCCAAGTATACCACATCCACTGCTGTGCCTGAATCTAAATTCTTACTTCATAAAAACCAATTAAATTTGTCTGGCATGATCTATTTCTCAGAAATCCATGCTGACTACTACTAATAAGAGGAGCTCTGGAGAGAAAGTCAAGGATATGATCCCGTAACAAAGTTTCCATCACTTTCCCTACCACTGATGTGAGGCTTACAGGTCTATAGTTACCAGGCTGTGAATGAGTACCTTTTTTGAATATTCATATTACATTGGCTTTTTTCCAATCCAGCGGCACATCCCCAGACCAAAGTGAATCTGAAAAAATGAGAAACAGTGGTCTAGATAGAACTGAACTAAGCTCTTTTAAAATCCGAGGATGCAATCCATCTGGTCCTGGGGCTTTATTGATATTAACTTTGCCTAATTGTTTCCGTACCATATCCTCCGTCAGCCAATGTGAATACTCCTCATTTCTCCCCTGCATATCATTACAATCCCTGCTGTAAGGACTAGGATTCTCAACAGTGAAAACCGATGTAAAAAAACGGTTTGGCAGATTAGCCTTTTTGGAATCTTCTACAACCATCTCAGACCCATTATTTAATGGTCCCATGTAGGAGTGGACCTATTTTTTTAATATCCCTTTAAAAGTGGTCCACATCCTCTCAGTATCTTTACCTAGTAACAATTCCCCCCAGTCTATGAGCAGGAGTGGTTTCTTTAACAGCATAAAATTAGCTTTACTAAAGTTAAACGTTTTTGTTAACCCAGTGCACTTAAGTTTTTTGCAACCTATATAAAATGACACTATATCATGATCACAATTCCCTAAGTTTTCCATTACCTTCATCTCCAAAATGAGCTCAGGGTTATTAGATATCACTAGATCCAACAACGCATTCTGTCTAGTAGGAACTTCTACCATCTGTAAAAGAAAATGCTCATATAGGAAATTTAAGAACTTTATACCTTTTGAGGTGATGGCAGTTCCCTTACTCCAATCTATGTCAGGGTAGTTAAAATCCCCCATAACCAAAACATGCCCCATACCAGCAGCCTTCGCCAACTGCATATGGAGATTCATTTCCACCTCCTCCCCGGCATTTGGCGGCTTATAACATACCCCAATAATTAATTTACCTACCTTTTTGCTTCCTGTTCACAGCTTTACCCATATTGTTTCTGCCATATCGTTTATGTCCCCATCTATTCCATCTTTAAGATTTGGCTTCAATTCCTGTTTAACATACATATATACTCCTCCTCTTTTCTTATTAACTCTGTCATGTCTATATAAGGAGTATCCTTAAATTTTTACTGTCCAGTTGTGTGAATCATTTAGCCATGTTTCTGCTATACCAATTACATCATAACTTTCCTTTAAAGCTATTAGTTCTAGTTCCCCATTTTTTCCAGCCAGACTTCTTGCATTTGAAAACATACATTTTAGATTATTAATTGCTTTACTTCCATACTTGGTCGTACATGCCTCCTTATCCTCTATGCTCCCCCCTCCCCCTTCTCCTCCCTCCGTTGTGTTATTAGCTCCCTGATACCTAACTTCTCTATCTACCCAGTGTAGTTCAATGTACCCTCCCCCCCATACCTAGTTTAAAATCTCCTCCAACCCCCTAGCCATCTTCTCCCCCAAAACAGCTGCACCATCATCATTGAGGTGCAATCCATCTCTACTAAAGAGTCTGTAGCCAACAGAAAAGTCAGCCCAGTTCTCTAAAAACCCAAACCCCATCTCCTTACACCACCCTCTTAGCCACGCATATATACCCCTGAACTCCTGTTGCACTAATAATGTGCATATGATAAAAAGGTAATACTCTCTGGTGTTTTTAGTAGTATTAAATTGGTTAATACACACTGAACACCTATCTTTGTAATTAAAAAATAGCCTAGCACATTTGGTGTTTTTTTTCAGCCAAAGATGTAATAAATAGTGTAAAACTGAAAAGGTGAATTTTCTCTAGTTCATTAATAGGATATGGTAAATAGTGTAAAACTCAAAAGGCAAATTTTCTTTATTTTATTAAGAGGATATGATAAATAGTGTAAAACTCAAAAGGCGAATTTTCTCTATTTTATTAATAGATATGGTAAATAGTGTAAAACTCAAAAGGCAAATTTTCTCCATTTTATTAATAGGACACATTTTTTAGCATTGCTTACTTTCAGCAAACTACAGCTGATTATCAAACCAGTTACATTAATATGGGAACATACCAAAGTGCTGTGTAAGAAATAGTCATGTTAATGGAACATTCCAGTAAGTAATGATGTTTGTCGAAAATTCTGGTAAAACTGCAAAAAATGCAACAAAAGGGAGAAAAGATGGAAAAAAAGGCGATATTTTACCTATTTATAAATAGCTTTAAATAAAAAAATGACAAAAATAGCTCTGAAATTACACTAAAGAGCAATTTCTCTAGTCGCAGTGATACCACACTTAATACCATAAATAAGGCGAAAAGTATCGCCACACATCACTGCAGCAAAAGCAAAAATTAGCGTTTTTATTAGTAAGGTGAAAATAGTGCTATTTGTCATTGCGATGTCCTGCGTAACGAAATTGCAAAAATAGCGATCATTTATAAATATGCCCTTAAGGCTTTTCTTTTACAAATATACCATTATTAAAAAGAGAACTAAAGTTTTCAGACAACATTGTCCAAACAGACAGAGCACATTCACAAAAATACAACAAGCTGTGTCTCACCTCTCCCTTTGCTGTGGCTGCAGGGTGATTTATGAAAATAATCTTTGGGTACTAGGGTTCAGCTCCCCTCATCCACCTTAGCTGAGTAAACCCCCAGCTGAGTGTCTGCATACAGGCACATGCTCTGTAGTACTCAACAGAACAAAACAAGTTGCAGCCTTTCTTCCTAGAAGCTGACAGCCAATCACGTAACAGCACAGAGATCCTCCCTCTCCCTGACACAGAACAGGGATTTCAGTTTTTTTGTTTTCAAATACATTCAATGCTCTACAATGATCTAATCCTTTACATTTCATACAAAAAGAAATGTAATCTTTACAGTGTATTTCATAGATAGCATGGATGTAAAAATATAATGTTAATATTTCAGTAAAAATAAAAAAAATAAAAGTCTGGGCAATTGAAGCTGCAACTTGTATTCTGTCTTTCTAAAAGCAAAGCTCTTACCTCTTGCCTAACAGAGATTCTATTTGGAACACTAATACTTTTGGAATCTTTATCTTTTACTAGTAACATAATGGAAACTAAAAAAAAGGTAACGCCGGTAATTTTAACTTGTGACCTTCTGAACTGTGTGTTTCTAAAACTGGTACCTTACCAGGTGCACCACCACTGTAAAAGCAGAGAAGCCAGGTACATTTAGATGCTTTATCTTCTGCTAGGAACAGAATAATAAAAAAATGCCATACAGATGTCTTTACACCAATATAGAATTCCATGATAAGACTTTGCAAGCTGCTTGTTACACTTCAGTTTATTTTCCAGCAACTCACATTGACTGGTAAATAAACTGCAGGGCAACAAGCAGATTTCAAAGTCTTCTCAGGGACTTCAATATTGGTGTGTAGAAATCTATATGGAAAATACTCATAAAGACAGAGAAAATGTGCATAAATGAATACTGGGGTCAGGGGGCGTGGGTCCTTGAAGACTTCAAGGGCTGTGGGTTTTACTGGCATCAACGTTGAAGCCTTCTTAGTTACAGAATCTATTTGTCACATGTACTAAATGCAACTTACTAGAGAATAATCTTACAATGTGTAGGTGTTCTGGGGGGAAGAGCCTTTTATATTAAGTTCACCTTTATCATTACTTCAAGAAAGCAAATTTTGTCATCCAAAAAAATCTTGGCATTATTTTTTTCAGGCAACACAATTGAACGAAATGTAAAAATATATCAGGGATCTACTTCTAGACAGATATCTTTAGAGAATTAGGTCAAACAGTCTCATTTAGGGATCATATAGTGATTGCTGCTCCTGGTAAAAAAAAGTTCCTACCAAACCTGATCCCTACAGCAACTTTTAAATATATATTTCAGTAATACACACACTTCTATAAATGGTATAGAACACTACAAAGCAGCAGGGACATTACAGATTTCCAGTAATGTGAAATATTCTACAAATGTTTTTTACAGTAGGGACTGTATTCATAAACCTTCGTTAGTGGGGTTAAAACGATATAGCTGAAATAACACAATCGTTATTTTACATGGCAAACATAAATAGTACTGATGTACTTTTTACAATAACATTGTATATCTTGCAGCAGTACAAATGTCAAAAAATAAACGCATAAAGATTATACGGATATATATGTATAGCAGAAGTGGAAAGACACTCCCAGGTGCAATCTAAAAAACTTGAATATAGAGCAGGCCTTATTGTGAACAAACTATTTATTTGTGGTTTACATGTTTTTGCCCAAATCACAGATGATGGCCTGTGATTTGGGGTGGAAAGATGCAAACTACTTCTTTTATGTCACAATTTAAAGGGCATATATATAGTGAAAAAAAACACATTGCCCCATTGCAAAGTTAAATTCATGTACTCTGTGCTGCCTTTATCCTACCTCTGTCAGTGACTTTGTTTTCCATGGTGTCAGTTCTCTCTGCAGCACTCCCCCCTTCCCCTCTGTTATCTCCTCCATGTTTCAACTCCGGCTAACCTACAAGCTTATCATGTACAGTAGTAAATTTAAATGTGGGCATTGGGCAAAGGGTTTATAAGATGCTCTTAAATATGCAACAGGTTACACAGCATTGGCCTGTTAGCAGTATTCGTTTTATTCTTCTTGGCAGATAATGTGGATTGCCTTTTCCTTTTTCCCTTGTGTTATAAATCCATAAATAATCTGATTCAACTCGGTTTCACATCTCTCAACAAATAAAATTCTTTCTCCTTCTTTGCATAACTTTGCATGTATGATATGCTTATTGGTTCTCATTTCTCTACATATTGAGTGATTGCTTTATATAAACTCTCTATAAATTTTCTCTGTATTAAAAAAAAAGTTTCTTGTGTTATTACTGCTAGTAAAAGCAAGGGAACTGCATTTTCTAGAAGACACTTAAATCGAAAGTTATTCCATTTGCAACATTAATGTTTTGTCTGAAGCATTGCTTGTGGCACTATTGTGCTGCTACACAGAGTAAAGCATTGGCCTTCGGCCAAAGAGATGAAAAGTGGCTTCCCAAGTGATCAAACTATTTTTCAGATGCAATAACTTTTAAAGAGAACATCTCCCAGAATGTGCAAGTATTGTAATCAGTTAAAAGAGCTCCTTAATATATACATTTTCAGAAAACAGTTAATGAATTTTACTAAGAAACAATAAATCCCCTTTTTAGTAAGTGCCATGTGATCATTGAAATTCTACATGGTTCCAGACATGTTAAAAGCAATTTTAAAAAATGATTTGTTTTTCATTATCTTCATGCATTATAGGTAGCTTAGAAGACTGTAAACATTATGGAAATTTGATGACTGTCATAGCAATTTGACATTCATCCCAAACCAATTTTATATGCAGTTTAATATTATTTTGCCTAAGGTACCTTAAATTAAATGTAGCACTGCTTGTAACTTCTACCAAGTCCTTCTGGGATAATTTAACCTTTTTTTTGTTTTATGCTCTTGGCTCAGTTTCTGGACCTGATGGCTACGGACTATATATAGAAAATGGGGCTTTGTACATCCATACTAGAGTGCGACAAGTGACCGAAAATATAATACATACAAGCTATAGAATTCTAGTGCACAAACAATTCTAATTACATACTGGCTATAGCTCCATTAGGTTGCTGCTTTTTAAAGCCTGACATTCACCATGGATAAATTAATTCAATTAGTTTAATAAATTGGGCAAATTATTTTAATCCCAGCAGCCATGCGATAGTTGCTTTCTTTAGCTGGGTGATAACTTACTGGTACTTGCTTTAGGAGCTGATAGCTTATTCTTTGTACCTTGTCTATATGTAATTGAAATTTTTGTGTACTGTACTAGAACTTATTTGTATGTATTATATTTTGGTCACTAGTGTGGATGTACAAAGACATATATGACATATATGAGATAAATTCTCATATACTAGGTAGGATATCTGTGAAAAGATAAAATCTCATTTATTTTACATTTCATTACATGTTCACTTTATACTTTCTCCCACCTTTTGCCCACTACAAGTATTGTATGTGTGTGTTATCTAAATATAGAACAGATATACAGTGTTTCAAAATACATATTTTCCATATAGCTAAAGCAATTGCCATATAAAAACATATAAATTACTTAATTATGTTTTTGTACTGCAAATGGAGCATAGGACTAATTGTCCAAATAATGAAGGGGAATTCCTGTTGTCAAAACATGAAAGGACAAATTGTCTAAAATGATAGGGCATTTCCCCTTCTAAATAAAAGGGGAAAAAAAGCCAAATTGTCCGAACATGTAATAAGGCCTTTTTCCCAAATAGCTGTTTCCTCTGCCAAAAAGATCTCTAGGCTGAGCAAGGCAAGGAGAGTGGTGGAATGTACTTTTGGCATCCTTGTTAACAAGTGGAGAATTTTGTGTGCTGCTTTCCAGATGGCGCCAGAGAATGCTGTAACAGTGATAAAGTTACGTTTGCTGCACAATTATATTCGTAAGGACATGCATGCTGTTCCCTCTGGCCATTTTCTGTAATCCTCGAACGGCCAATTTGAGATTCCTTGAACCTTCGAGGATTACCAAATTTGGCCTTTTGAGAATTATCGAACAGCAGAAAGTTCCCTTTGGGGCTTAAGGGGTCCAGCAGCTTGAACCGGGACCCCCCTCCCCAGCACTTATAAGTGCCCTTGTGGCCCTTGGGAGGGTCCTTGTGGCACTGACAAGAGCCTTTTGGGGCTAAAGAGGTCCCACAGCTTGCGCCGGGCCCGGGACCCCCTCCCTGGCACTTAGAAGTGCCCTTGCAGCACTAACAAGTGCCTTTGTAGGGAGTCCTGCAACTTAAAACCAGGATCTCCGCGGAGTTTGCGCCTCTTTATATAGGTTTGCTGAAGATCCAAATCCAGTTGTGAATTGGCTTACAATGATTTTATCACACATTAATCAATCATATTTGAACTTTATTTAAGAGATGCAAACCCTGCGGAGCTCAAAAGTCATCACTGTGATGGCAGAAGAAAGAAAACCTCTGCAACACCGGCGACGTTGATGTCGCAAGTGCCAGCGATGTCACTGATGTCGGCGACATCAGTGGAGTTGGTGTTGCAGGCTGGGAAGAAAGAACACATATCCCCTCTAAGAGCCAATGGGGGTCCTGGTATGAGCTGCAGGACCCCTTAAGTCCCAAAAGGCTCTTGTCAGAGCCACAAGGGCCATTCCAAGGGCCACAAGGGCACTTATAAGTGTCGGGGAGGGGGGTCCCGGTTCGAGCTGCGGGACCCCTTAAGCCCCAAAAGACACTTGTCAGTGCCACAAGGGCCCTTCCAAGGGCCAAAAGGGCATTTCTAAGTGCCTTTCCTTTATCCTATTTTTAGTGCTGTCAGGAAATTGATCCCTGTTTGCTCTCAGTGCTCTCTGTCACTAGATCTCCTCATGTCCTGTTTAGCTCACTCCACTGCATGTATGTATCCACCCCCTCCCAAAACTGAATCACAGCTGGAGTGTGGAGCATGTGCAGTGGAGATGATCTGTGTCCCACTACAGCCAATTGCATTCACCCAGTGATTTTGTGTTATAGTGAAGGTAAAACTGCTTTGCTATGGGAAGGTAAGCAGCACTGGGAGCTGTAAACACTGCTTCAATCAAGTAAGATTTTCTTTTAGCTATAGGAGTTTGAAGGTGTGTGTGTGTGGGGGGGGGGTAATTTATATTTGATTTCTTTAGATACAGTGCTACATTGGGACTTCAGCCATCAGCAAACAGCAGTATTGGGTTTATCTGCACATAAATAGCACAGTGTAACAGACAATGCGTATTTCTTTTCCTGATCTTAGTGCTGAATCAATTAGCCATGCAGTGACTGAGAAATAAGCTTTACTTTTATAGAATGGATAGTTTCTACATGTAATGTGTCAGGGGGAGGGGCTGGGTGACTGACAGTTCTTTACTGACTAGCTGTGTCCCGCCCTCTTTAAAAATTAGACCTACCAGAGTTAAAAAAAAACAAGGGATAGGAAGGTCAGAGAAAAAAATCAGATTAAAAATCCTTATAACTGTATTGCCTCAATGCATTTTTTTTTAATAATTGCTTTAAAAAGAGTAAAGTTATGCAGCCCTCACCATACATTTCCCCCCCCCCTGATTTCGAGCCTCTCTCTGCCTTCAATAAGCCTTCAATTAGCCATGCTGTTAAGGGGGTGTAACAATTCTGTCTGCCTCTAACTGTCACTCAAAGCTAGCATGCATGAAAACATTCCTCTACCCAGCCTTGATCAGCTTGATTATGTAGTGTAATCAAACTTACCTGCTCTCCCGGCCCAACGTCGGTCCGCTAGGGCGCACTCCTGGATGGGTGATGCGTCACCACGCACTCGCGCCGACCGACGCAAAAGTTTGAATGAGTCCTCCTCCCTCTCACGGACGCCCGATTGTCACTTGTTTTTGGTGTCCGTGGGCTCGCAGGTTTCTCTGCCCTCCTGAGTATCCTGTCTCCATTGTTCCAGTCCTGTCTCCATTGTTCCAGTTCAGCTCTCCATTGTTCCAGTTTCCACTCCAGCATTGTTACAGTTCAGCTCTCCATTGTTCCAGTTTCCACTCCTGCATTGTTACAGTTCAGCTCTCCATTGTTCCAGTTTCCACTCCTGCATTGTTACAGTTCAGCTCTCCATTGTTCCAGTTTCCACTCCAACATTGTTACAGTTCAGCTTCTCCTTGTTCCAGTCTCACCTCCTGCTTCACTACAGTTACAGCTTCTGCATTATTCCTGTGTCCAGCTCCAGCATTGTGTCCGTTCCAGTGCAGACTCCTGGACTCATACTTCCTCCTACTTCCGACTACAACATCGGTCGCCCAGGTAACTCCCCTCTAGCAGCACTGGTAAACCATTACAGTACAATTGGGCCATGGAGGCCTCCGAGGAAGTGATGTCTGAACTATCTAAGACTCTCCAGGCCCTATCTACTCGGATGGATGTCTTTGAACATCAAAAAAATCATATGGCACAGTTTATGGACTCTCTAACCACTCAGCTACCAGCAGTGAGTACTCCTCCTCCACCCCCACCGGCTCCAGTAGTCCAGGGTGGTCCTGAACCCCATATTCCTGCTCCTCCACGTTATGATGGCAATCCTCAAGGCTGTAGGGGATATTTGAATCAATGCCAGATTCATTTTGAATTACAGCCATCCTACTTTCCTAAAGTGGGTTACATAATTGTCTTGCTAGAGGGGTGTGCCCTAGCCTGGGCCTGTGACTTTCAATGTTGCTAATTTCTTTGAACTTTTCTGAAAAGTATTTGACGCTCCTGGCCATAAGTCTAGTGCCTCCAACTGCCTAATGCAACTCCAGCAAGGGAACTGCACTTTTGGTCTTTATGCCATTGAAATCTGGACCCTTGGAGCTGAAACCGCCTGGAATAATGAGGCCCTCGGAGCAGCCTTCTTACAAGATCTTTCAGATCGCATTAAAGACGACCTTGTATCCAGGAAAATTCCTCCTCTACTGGAAAATCTTATTAGTCTATATATCTGCATTGATACACACTTTCGGGAGCGTCAGGCTGAAAAGAATCAAGACCGCCAGTTACCATCTCGCTTGGGTCCTCACCCTGTTCGACCTGTGTCTTCTTCTTCTACCCTCCCTGCAAAAGAACCCCTGCAATTAGGGGGTACCCGCTTATCTCCTGAAGAGAAACTCTGCAGGCAATCTTCAGGACTTATATACTGTGCTGGTTCTGGACACTTTGCCAAAGTTTGCCCTGTAAAACTGGGAAACTCTCTTGCCTAGAAGTCAGAGGAGAGAATCTCCTAGGCAAAGACAAATCCTCTCCTCAGAATCCTTCTCACCATTTTCTCATTCCTGTGTCATTAAATTTGGGTTCTAAAACCCTTTCCTTGAAAGCTTTCATAGACTCTGGAGCTGCAGGTAACTTCATTGACTCATGCCTTGTACAACAACATGACATTCCTACCCTTCCTCTAACTACTCCGTTCCGGATACTTGCAATCAACAACAGACCATTAACATTGGAATTTATTACTCTAGTAACTACAGACTTATTCATCCAAACAGGGGCACTTTATAAGGAGAACTTATCTTTCTTTGTCATCCACTACCCCTCTACACCCATTATTCTTGGTCTTCCCTGGCTGCAACTCCATAATCCCTCCATTGACTGGTCTTCTGGTGAAATTACAGCTTGGAGTTCTAAGTGCATTACTAATTGTCTGGCCTTACCTACCCTTCATTGTTCTACCCTTTCTTCTAAGAAAGACTCACCATTTCTTCCTGAAGATGTTTTTTGTAAAAAATCTGCTGAAACTTTACCTATTTATCGTCCCTATGACTGCCCTATTGATCTTCTTCTGACCATGCCCCCTCGTGGACGTACTTACCCCTTGTCTCAACCGAAAACTATAGCTATGAAAGAATATATCCAGGATAATCTTTCCTGGGGTTTTATTCGTCCTTCCTCCTTGCCTGCTGGGGCTGGATTATTTTTTGTTGAAAAAAAAAGACGGTAGTCTCCATCCTTGTATTGATTATAGAGGCCTGAATAAAATTAAGATTAAAAATCGTTATCCCCTACCTCTTATCCCTGAACTCTTTGATCAACTGAAATGAGCCACCTTTTTTTCCAAACTCGATCTTAGAGGAGCCTACAATTTAATCAGACTTCGTGAGGGTGATGAATGGACAACAGCCTTTAATACCCTTGACGGACACTTTGAATATTTGGTCATGCCATTTGGGTTGTGTAATGCCCCGGCAGTATTCCAGGAATTTGTCAACGACATATTCAGAGACTTGTTGGGCAACTCCGTAGTTGTCTATCTGGATGACATATTAATTTTTTCACAAGACTTACCCACTCATCGTATTCATCATCATCAAGTTCTTTCCAGACTACGACTTATGCTAAACTGGAGAAATGCCTTTTGAAGTTTCTAAAGTTCCATTTCTGGGATATATCATCTCTGCCCAAGGTTTAGAAATGGATTCTTCTAAAGTTTCTGCCATTCTTGATTGGTCCCGTCCTTCCTCCACTAAAGCCATTCAACGTTTCATTGGTTTTGCTAATTACCATAGACAATTTATCAAGAACATTTCTTCTGTCATTTCTCCAATCTTGAATCTCATCCGTAAAGGGGGTAAACCCAATGCTTTGACTAAGGAAGCTCTGGAAGCCTTCAAAAAGCTTAAAACTGCATTTGCCTTTGCCCCTGTTTTGGTATACCCTGATCCTCAACTACCTTTTTTCATCGAGGTTGATGCCTCTGACATTGGTGCTGGAGCGGTTCTTTCCCAGAGACATGGGTTAAAAGAAAAACTTCACCCGTGTGTCTTCTTTTCTAAGAGATTTTCTCCTTGTGAACAAAACTACGATATTGGCAATCGTGAACTTTTAGCTATTAAACTTGCCCTTGAAGAGTGGCGTCAGCTTTTGGAAGGCTCTATTCAACCAAAAGCTATCTTCACTAAAAAGTTGGACTATATTCATTCAGCCAAGAGACTTAATCCCCGACAAGCCCACTGGGCACTTTTTTTTTCACGCTTCAATTTCATCATCACCTTCCGCCCTGGGACAAGTAATAAAAAAGCGGATGCCTTTTCTAGATCTTTTTGTTCTCAAGGATTCTCTACTCCTGATAAAGGTCCTATTATCCCAGGAACCAAAATTCTGGCACCCATATTTCCTCTGCTGCTCAATCCAATCTGCTCAGGACTCGTGCCCTTCTTCTACTCCACTCAACAAAGTCTTTATTCCTTTAGCCTTACATACGCCTCTACTCTCTCTCACTCACTGCTCTAGACAAGCTGGTCATCCTGGAGCTCAAAAAACTATTTCCCTCCTGTCCCATTCTGTCTGGTGGCCAGAATTAATAAAAGACGTCAAAGATTTTGTAGCCTCTTGTTCCACCTGTGCCATGTCCAAGTCTTCTCTTAATCTTCCCTGTGGACTTCTTCAACCACTACCCATTACATCTCATCCATGGATTTTATAGTGGATTTACCTCTTTCAAAGAAGCATACAGTAATATGGGTAACTATTGACCGTTTTAGCAAGATGGCACATTTTGTTCCTCTACTCAAATTGCCCTCTGCATTGGAACTTGCTCATCTTTTTATTTTTTATATATTTTGCCTGCATGGACTACCCATAGAAATTGTTTCCGATAGAGGAACACAATTTGTATCCAAGTTCTGGAGGGCATTATACAAGTCTTTAAACATCAAACTTAAATTTTCCTCCACAGTCTAATGGTACTGCTGAATGGATTAACCAATCTCTTGAACAATTTCTCCGGTGTCACATCTCTATCTCTCAAGATTACTGGTCTGACCTTCTACCGTGGGCAGAGTTCGCCTACAACAATACCGCACACTCTACATCAAGTACCTCTCCTATTTTTGCAACTATGAACAATATCTAATCTGTTTCCTTTAAGAGTTTCTTTTTTCCGATAATCCTACTGCTATCTGGGATTCCACAAGAAACAATATACTCAAGTTCTCCCTACTTCAGAAGAATGCAGCCGACAGAAGACGTAGACCAGCTCCCAAATATGCGATTGGACATAAGTTTTGAATCTCTATTTACACATTTCAGCACCCAAGCTGGGCCCCAAATTCATTGGACCTTTTTCCATCTCTAAAATAATTAGTGCCACGGCTGTCCGTCTTGATCTACCTCCTACTTTGAAGATTTCTAATGTCTTTCATGTTTCACTACTCAACCCAATTATTATCAACCGATTCTCTGTCCCAATAATTCTTCTCCTCTAGTTTTTGTTGACGGACAACAAAAATTTGAAGTTCAGGAAATCCTTGATTCCAAATATTCTAGGAACTCACTTCAATATCTTGTTCATTGGGAGGGATTTGGTCCTGAAGAATGCTCCTGGATTAAACTTGTGATCATGCATGCTCCCGTTTAATTAGAGCCTTCCATAAGAAATTCCCTTTCAAACCGGGATCTTGTGGTCCTGTGGCCCCCCGTGGAGGAGGGGGTACTGTAAGGAACTTACCTGCTCTCCTGGCGGTGACGTCACCATGCACTCGCGCCGTTTGAATGAGTCCTCCTCTGCGAAAGTTTGATTGAATCCTCCTCCCTCTCACGGACGCCCGATTGTCAATTGTTTTTGGCGTCCGTGGGCTCGCGGGTTTCTCTGCCCTCCTGAGTATCCTGCCTTCATTGTTCCAGTCCTGTCTCCATTGTTCCAGTTCAGCTCTCCATTGTTCCAGTTTCCACTCCAGCATTGTTACATTTCAGCTCTCCATTGTTCCAGTTTCCACTCCTGCATTGTTACAGTTCAGCTTCTCTTTGTTCCAGTCTCAGCTCCTGCTTCACTACAGTTACAGCTTCTGCATTAGGCTGTATCCTAGCAAGTTTGTTTGATTGGTGGAGGAGGAGAGAGGTTGTAACAGACATTTCCAACAGCCAATGACAAGTAATATGGTAACCAGGGCCCTCTAGGAGGTGGGCTTTTAGCCCTCCTCTTTGCTGTGTGATATCTAAGGGAGGGCAGCATGGTTGTAAATGTGAGTAAGAGATTTCATCTGGACATGTAATGGGGGTGGTGTTATTTTTTTTATATTGTTGTCCTTTAATGTTCCACTATGCATTCCAGTGACATCAGATTCAGGAAATCACAGGTATGTATTACAATATACTGTATTACACAATACAAAATATAATTTTTTTCTTTTTTAAAGAAAAATATATATCATTGCTGTATACCCCTATAATTAATACAATGTTGGTGCATTGTGATGGTTCAATTAGGACTTTTTTCTAGGCCACAGTGACATCTACTGGACACTGATTCTGATTTTCTGTTTGCTTTGTTTAGAAAAGAAATTGCATGTCACTGCAATCAAGTTCTTGCATGATTTAGGCCAGAAATGCTCATGTTGTGTTCAATATAAACTTACATATTTAGTCGTCTTGTCAATAAAATGGCTGGCTGTCAAAATGAACCGATCATAAAACCTCCCGTGTTTTAGGTTTTTTAAAAATGCAATTCTTTTCTAAATGCAATTCTCTATTGATTATCCAGCGAGTACATTTATTAGTTAATACAATCAAAAATAAATCAATTAATATGCCTTAAACCTGGCAAATTACTGTACAATCAATTGAGCATTTCAGACTTGAAGCTCAACCAATTTTACATCACTTTTGGTTGAATACAGGAAAGGAATTCATTTTAATAATCCATAATAATTTAAAATATATATATATATATATATTGATTGATTGATTGATTGAATAGAAAAATGTTACATGAGTATGATGTTAAATGTCAGATGACATTTTAATATATTGCTCTATACTGCTGTTTATTTTTCAGTAAGTATGAATTAAAGAGAGACTACCAGGAACTGTACGAAATAGTTAGTTCATTTAACTGCCTTATTTGCTTCCATTCTGTTCCTAGCCAAATATAAAGTTTCTTAATTTTACTGTTCTGTAACTCTGGTGGGTTAATGGAATCAAGCTCTATTTCTAGCAAGACAGAATCCATAAGGTTAGGATTAAATCCCAATACACTTGTAAAATGCTAATTTTCTTTTTGACATTCGTGCTGTGATGCCTGGAGTCCCAGAGTACACCTTCAGCACCTTCAGCACCTATATCTATCTCCGTGGTCTTCACCTAAAGACAAGTCATCGATCGTCAGGAGACTAGACGCGCCTCGCTGTACACAGTTACCCCCAGGACTTAGGACGCAAGGTATAGAGGCTGAGGTCGGGTATACTCCAAGAAACCAGGACAACAAGGCTGCACAGGAACAGGAAGACAAGAAAAGAGACAAAGACAAGAGGAAAGACAAAATTACGAGAAAGCACTCGTGCAAATATTAGAAATCAACAATGACTAGAAAAATGCTAGAAAAACTGCAAGGAGCTAGGGAGCCAAGCACAGAACACCTAATGCTATAACAGGCAAGGAAAAGTGGCAGAGGAAAGCAATATAAATGACAGATGATCCAATGGGGAACTGGGATGGCAGAGCCAGAAGCAGGGATTGGAAGATTAATTAATTAATTAGATCTCCTCCATCCAATCTGAGACCTGGAGGAGCAGAAGAGATAAGCAGAGGTGCCCGTGCATCCGCGCTGCACCAGAAGAGGGTGGGATGGATGCGCGAGGACGCCGGTCACGACGTGATGATGTCAGACGTGATGGAGATAGCCGAGGACTGCCGAAGCCAGTGACTGGACCCACCGTGGGAGCGTGAGGCAGGTAAGCGCTTACCCCTGACACGTGCTGGCAAGGAAATAAACTGCAATGGTTACTTTTTTATATAAAATTTAATTAGGGGTTGTTTTGTATGGTATTTACATCCAGGATTTCACACTGTAAAATCCCTGAAGTAAATATAATGCATCACATTCACAAATGATGTTATATGGCTTCCATAGTTATCAACCACTGATTTACCGGTTTAACAATCTTATTCAGGGCGCCTTGAAGAAGTCACGTGTTTGACGAAATATGCGTAGGCGCAGTTACTCCTGTACTAGTGTAAAGGCATGGTCTTATGTTTTATTGTCCAAGTGGAAGTAGCAAAAATGTTATAAGAGACACTGATATGACCTGGCACTGGAAGCCCCTAGATGGAATGCGGTTATTGAGCTGGTAAAGCAGCGATCTTCCCCTAGTACACAACATTAACCTTTATTTAGAATACACAGCACTTTATTTGGGACATACTCCATGTTGATACCTCAAGCCCATTACATTTAGCATTTACTACATTATTGCTACTAAAGACGCTATGATAGATTACTGTTGCATGAACTGTCTTTATAGATCAGTTGGATACAGATTGCCTCTGTACGCTATCAGCAGGTTAGTTTTAATCTGTTATTAGCACTATATGGTGATGTACTCGTTCTAACAAATAGAACTTAACATTGCAAAACTATCCTTTTATAATATTATTAACACCTATATTCGGTTCATATTCTGTGTTGATATAGTTTCTGTGCTGTTAGGGAGTTTTATTCTATTGGAACTAAAGCACATCTATGTTCTTCATTTCTGATGTGTTTTGCGAGCCCTAGTGTTAGGCCACCACAATTTAGAAACTGGAATTCTTCATCGTTGTTGTGGGGCTATATATCATTTTATATTTAAAGCAGCTATAGTGGTTATAGCTGCACCCAAACCGTTATTTTGCCTGGATATATCCTGGCCCACCCAAACTATTTTTCAGGGATATGCAGTAAGTGCATAACTTAAACAACTTCAACTGAACTGATTCTCTACCTTAAAGCGCTGTGTACAATTTTACTTACTATTTTATTTACAAAACATTGTATTTGGCGTTAGACTGTGAAATATGCCTTTCCTCATCTACCTGACTCCTCTGGGGTTTGGCTGCCTTCCTGAAGAAGTTGCCATTCAGTTGCATAGGCCTACCGCTGTCCCCACAAGAGGTTGTTCATGCATTTTTTTTTCAAGGTGTAAATATAACGCTTTAAATATTAAGTGTGACGTGTCCTGCTAAAATTATTTTTAGTTAATAGTTGTCCTTAAAAATAAAAAATACAGAGGAAATGATTTTTTTGATTTACAGTTACTTCTAGTGACAGTAGGGTCCCCAGATATACAAAAACTGTACAGGGAAGCCAGACCTTACATTTCTATACAAGCCCAAAGAGATTTTACACTTCTTTTGTTAACTCAAAATTAGATGTAATTGTTTTTTTTTGCAAGAATAAGACCTTGTCAGCCTTAAAGCAATGCAGACCATGCGAAGTACACCAGCGAGATTTGATTAAAGACCTCTGGCCACATTTTTAATTAGAATTGATCCTACAGAGACATAGCAATGGACTGAGCCCATTTTCAAAGGAATGTCAAATACATCTCTGCCCAGTGAAAGTTTAAACAGCATAACCTTAACAATATAGAGAAAAGCAAACATATTTAGAAGCATATTATTACATTGTAGCTATAAATATGCAAAACAGTGAAACCGGTTAAATGACATGTTTAATGCTTTTACAATAAAATAAGGAGAAAACATACTGTATGTATGGACCTGTGCATCAGGGAGATAAAACAGCCACTCAGCAAGCGCATGGCCCAACACAGAAGGTCAAATTCAGATGGCCGAGACTTTTTGGTATTACTCTACCTAATAGTTAAAGCTCATTATTTTGAGAACAATGACGTACATTAAGAGGATTGAAAAAAGCCATCTATGTCAAATTAGGAAAACCATCCCTGAATAGGAGTGAGGGCCTCAGATACCACTTTTCATCATAGTACCATCAACATCTTTACCGCAGCAGTTTAAGAACATTTCAAACCTATGTTACTGAAAGTGGAAATCCACTGCATATATTTTTTTTAAGACAAAAAAAAAAGTTTTTTTCAAACTCAAAAAGTGAACCTATCATTTTTCTCATTAATTGAAGAACGGGAGGTAAAGGAGCTAAAAAAAAACAAACTCTCCAGTTTCACCTAATAGTAACTTTTACCTCATTGGCTTATGGATGGGTCAAACATACTTAGATCCAGAGGTAAGGTAAGATATGATGAGCTAAGATATAGTTAATGAACCTAAAGGGTATTTTCCACCCTGAAAAAAAAATCTGTAGTGTACGACACCCTAGCCCACCCCCAACCACCATGTTTGTTTAGTTAAAAAAGCTGCAGAAATGTACTTATATTTCTTTGTTCCCCAGTGATCTGATCCAGGCCCTCTGCTTGCCAGAACTGCAAGCAAGGGGCTGGACCGGCAGCCGCATGGCTGAGAGGCAGGAAATCACAGACGCGGTTGCCAGCAATTCAGAATGCTGGGGTAATGAATCGATGCAGCTTTTTTAACTAAACTAACAAGGCAGTGGAAGATGGGCTAGAGTGCCCTACACAACAGAAAAGGGGTGTAAAGCTAGGAAAAAGGCAGCCATTAAAGGATCTGGAGGGAGGGGGGGTGAAGGGCTCCCCTACACATGCCAGAAACATCTCGGAGGACGGGACCAGATGACTGACACCTCCTACTCTTCATTTTTTTCAACTTTGAACAAGCACTGCAAGAGAACCATTTGGAGCAGAGGAAGTAAGAAAGATTTTTGAACACTATACAGTAGTGGGTTAAATTTGTGTTTTGTGGGTGGACATGCCCTTTAATAAATATTTCCAAAGTACTGACTTCCTGTATGCGGGAGCCTTACTAGTGGCAGATATGGTTTTGCTCTTGACTAAGATATCAGATCATTAAATATCTAAGTATGTTTGAGCCATCTATCAGCCAATAAGGTAAAAGTTACTGTAATTAGGGGTGTCCCTAGGGTTTTTGGCACCTAAAACAACTTTTGAATGCCACCTCTAGACAGAGCGGTGCCAGCATGACAAAGTGGATGTGGCTTAGTGTGTGTGCGTGGCTTTGCATGTGGGCATGGTGAATATCATAATTTTGTATTTGAAAACCATTATTTATATGTTTTTCTATTTTTATAACACACTAAAACATATGTTGGTGCAACTGGTACCAGGGGCGTATCTAGGGTCTAAGAAGATCAGGGGCACTCTTGGGCACTGCACGTGCCGCAACATTTTTAGGCCACGCCCCTTTCTCCGCCCCAATTAAGCCACACCCACTATGTATTTAATAGAGATGGCCAAAAAGACACAGACAGACAGATAGACAACCACATAGACACACAGCCCGATAGTGATAAACAGACAGAAAGACAGTGAAATAGACAGAGATGGACAGACAGAGATAGAGATCAGAGTTGGACAGAGAGACACAAATTAATGACCCAAGACCAGTAAACTGGCATTCATATACTACTGGACAATTTGGTCATTTTAAACTTACTGTTGTGTTCAGTTGTAGTCAGACGCTTGCCCACATCTTTGGCCAGGGAGACCTTTCTTGTACCTTCTCTACATGGATCTCTGTCCCCTATCTATCTCTGTCTGTCCCTCTCTCTCTCTGTATATCTATCTCTGTCTATATATCTGCCTCTTTTTTATCTATTTTACTCTGTCTGCCTATTGTCTATCTGTCTCTCTATCTATGTCTGTCTGCTTCTTGTCTATCTCTCTGTGTCTCTCTATCTAACTCGTCTATCTATCTAACTCTGTCTATCTATCTATCTGTCTGTTTATCTATCTATCTGCCTGTATTTTCTAACTGTCTGTCTGTCCATCTATCTAACTCTGCTATCCATCTATTTATCTATCTATCTATCTATCTATCTATCTATCTATCTATCTATCTATCTATCTATCTAACTCTGCTATCTAACTATCTATCTATCTATCATCTATCTATCTAACTCTGCTTTCTATCTATCTATCTATCTATCTATCATATCTATCTATCTATCTATCTATCTATCTATCTATATATCTATCATCTATCTATCTACTCTGCTATCTAACTATCTATCTCGCTTCTATCTTCTATCTATCTATCTATCTATCTAACATCTTCTTTCTATCTACTATCTTATCTTCTAACTCTGCTTTTTATCTATCTAGCTATCTTCTATCTATCTATTCTATCTATCTATCTATCTATCTATCTATCTCCTGCTTTCTATCTATCTATCTATCTATATTCTATCTATCTATCTATCTATCGATCTAACTCTGCTTTCTATCTATCTCATCTATCTATCTATCTACTCTGCTATCTATCTAACTCTGCTTCTATCTACAACTCTGCTTTCTATCTATCTATCTAACTCTGCTTTCATCTATCTATCTATCTAACTCTGCTTCTATCTACTATCTACAATCTGTTTTCTACTATCTAACTCCTGCTTTCTAACTCTGTTTTTCTTCTATCTATCTATCATCTATCTATCTACTCTCTCTTCATCTATCTATCTAACTACTGCGTTCTATCTATATATTATCTACTACTCTGCTTTCTATCTATCTATCTATCTATCTATCTATCTATCTATCTATCTATCTATCTATCTATCTATCTCATTACTCTTCTATAACTCTGCTTTCTATTTATTTATCTATCTAACTCTGCTTTCTATCTATCTATCTAACTCTGCTATCTATCTATCTATCTATCTAACTCTGCTTTCTATCTATCTAACTCTGCTTTCTATCTATCTATCTCATCTATCTACTCTGCTAATCTATCTAATCTATCTAACTCTGCTATCTATCTATCTACTCTGCTATCTCTATCTATCTATCTATCTATCTATCTAATTCTATCAACATCTAATCCTAGCTATCTATCTATCTATCTATCTATCTCTATCTATCTCACTCGGCTTTCTATCTGTCTCATCTCCTATCTATCTTCTCATCTTCTATCTCTATCTGCTTCTATCTAGTCTGTCTGCTTCTTCTATCTCTCTGTCTCTCCTATCTACCTTCTATCTATCTACCTGTCTATCTATCTATATCTGTTTATATCTATCTGCCTGTTTTATCTATCTGTCTGTCTGTCCACTATCTAACTCTGCTTCATCTATTTAATCTATCTATCTATCTATTATCATCTATCTTCTATCTTCTATCTAT
This sequence comes from Hymenochirus boettgeri, assembly GCA_019447015.1. Classification (NCBI taxonomy): domain Eukaryota; kingdom Metazoa; phylum Chordata; class Amphibia; order Anura; family Pipidae; genus Hymenochirus; species Hymenochirus boettgeri. The sequence continues at coordinate 62,807,689 of CM033477.1, forward strand.
CTTCTATCTAGCTATCTACTATCTCATCTATCTATCTACTCTCTATCTAACTAGCTATCTATCTATTATCATCTATCTTATCTAACTCTGCTTTCTATTATCTTCTATCTATCTACTCCTATCTATCTATCTATCTACTATCTATCATTCTATCCTCTCTATCTAACTCTGCTATCTAACTATCTATCTCTGCTGTCTATCTATCTATCTATCTATCTATCTAATCTATCTATCTAACTCTTCTTATCTATCTCTTATCATTATCTATCTAACTCTGCTTTTATCTATCTATCTATCTCCTATCTAGCTATCTATCTATCTATCTATCTATCTATCTTCTCATCTATCTATCATCTTTCTATTCTGCTTTCTTCTATCTATCTATCTATCTATCTATCTATCTATCTATCTAATATCTATCTTCTATCTTCTTCAACTCTCTTTCTATCTATCTATCTATCTATCTACTCTGCTATCTATCTAACGCTCTATCTATCTATCTAACTCTGCTTTCTATCTTCTATCTAACTCTGCTTTCTATCTATCTATCTATCTAACTCTGTCTTTCTATCTATCTATAAATCTGTTTTCTATCTATCTATCTAACTCTGCTTTCTAACTCTGTTTTCTATCTATCTACTACTATCTAACTCTCTTTTATCTATCTATCTAACTCTGCTTTCTATCTATCTATCTAACTCTGCTTTCTATCTACTAATCTTATCTATCTATCTATCTATCTTATCTATCTATCTTCTATCTCTTCTAACTCGCTTTCTATTTATTATCTATCTAACTCTGCTTTCTATCTATCTATCTAACTCTGCTATCTATCTTCTATCTATCTAACTCTGCTTTCTATCTATCTACTCTTGCTTTCTATCTATCTATCTACTCTGCATCTATCTACTCTTGCTATCTATCTACAACTCTGCTATCTCTATCTATCTATCTATCTATCATCTAGCTATCTATCTATCTACTATCTACTCTGCTTTTCTATCTATCTATCTATCTATCTTCTATCTATCTATCTATCTATCTAACTATGCTTTCTATTTATCTATCTATCTAACTGCTTTCTATCTCTCTAACTCTCTGCTTCTATACTATCTATCTATCTAACTCTGCTTTCTATCTATCTATCTATCTATCTATCTCCTATCTATCTATCTATCTACTATCTATCTATCTATCTGCTTTCTAACTCTTCTTTCTATCTTATTATCTATCTTTCTAACTCTGCTGTCTATCTATCTATCTATCTAACTATGCTATCGATCTATCTATCTATTCTATCTATCTAACTCTTCTATCTGCTTTCTATCTATCTAACTACTCGCTATCTATCTATCCATCTTCATCAATATCTCTATCTATCTATCTATCTTCTATCTATCTAACTGCTTTCTATCTATCAACTCTGCTTCTATCTATCTATCTATCTAAATCTGCTATCTATCTAACTCTGCTATCTATCTTCTATCTATCTATCTTCTATCTATCTATCTATCTATCAACCTGCTATCTATCTATCTATCTAACTCTGCTATCTATCTATCTATCTATCTAACTCTGCTTTCTATCTCTGCTATCTATCTATCTATGTAACTCTGCTTTCTATCTATCTATCTAACTCTGCTTTCTATCTATCTATCTAACTCTGCTATCTATCTATATTTCTGTCTACCTATCTATCTAATGTGATTTTTGGTACAGCATTGTTACCTGCTGTGCAGTCAGGTCAGTGATAGAAAACAAAGTTGGATTCCCAAGGCATGCCATTGCCAGCCAGACGTGAGTTGGAAATTCCTCAGTCCCTCCTCCTTCCTATGCTGCACTGCACTCTACATCGGCTCCAATTGATATGACCCGCCCACATGTGACTGCATGGAAGACCCACCAGAAGCAGGCATTGTAAATTGTGAATTATCTGTGTTGGGGAGGTCCAGAAGGGAGGATTCAGTCAGTTCTCTCTCTCCCTCTGTAAAGCCACACACAGGAGTTTGAATCTCCCGCTCTCCCCGCTCTCCCTGCTGTACACGTGACTCTGCAGTAGTAGGAGGGCGGGAGCGAGCTCACATTAGTTGGTTCGGGGCACTCGCGCTACGAAGCGCTAACAGGAGATTCGGGGCACTTAGAAAAACATCCGGGGCACGTGCCCCGAATCTTTTAACATAGATACGCCACTGACTGGTACATTACATAGAAAGCCCTACCATATTCTGTAGAATAAAAGATGTTGGCCAAAAGAGTTGTAAGCCCTGCTACCACGTCAAGGTAGACTCTTTCAGCAGGGCCCTAACTAACCTAGCCTAGCCTAACCATATGAAATTCATTTTAACAATATCTAACACATCTTTAAAAAAATACATTACATTTAAAAAACATCTGCAGCAAAAAACATCTTTGGAATTGCAATCTGATGAAATCTATAGTCTACAGTTACATCTGTTACTAGGCAAATAAGAGTCACTTAGATAAATCGTTTTTTCAGTACTATGAAACAAAACAAAGTAGAAACAGTCTGATCATACTTGATAAACTAATCTTACTAAATTACATTCATTTTTCAATACAACTTAAAAATATTAGGTTAAAATGCATTCTTATCTGGTGCCGTCTTCTCTTCAGTAAGAGGGCATCAAGTTGTACCATTGCTACTGATTTCATCTTATTCAGACCATATCCTCAGCAGTGTTGATTGGAGATTGCAGCTTTTCTTTTTGGCTTCAGTTGGAAACTTAGTTGTGCTCAGTTTATGGAAATGTGGACACCCTGGAAAAGAAAAACATGAAGCTCAGTCATGAAGTTGATGTGTATTTTGAGAATGTAGAACTCACCATGATTATGAACAGTAAAGCGGATCTAGCGTTTGCCATTTGAAACAGCATGCATTAAATATTTTACGTTTTTTGTGGACAGTGAGTACAGAAAACTGCACTGCTCTTTGAAATGAGCTGAAAATTTACCCTGTGAAAGAAACATTCAGTAAAGCAATAGGTAGAAAGTAAGCAAAGCTTAGGCAAATAGTTTAAATAAAAGTGTGTGTATGTATGTGTAAGTGCCAAACTTTCTTACCTTGATTGCATAGGGAATCCAGCCTTTACTAGCCACATTGGCTCCTGATGGGATTGGAGGGTGCAGCTCTTGTGGATGGGAAGACACAGCAGGTGGAGCACTTTGGATCGTTCAAGACTTCGAAAACTGGACACCCTATCAAAAAAAGACAAAGCTTAGTCAGATATTGAAGTACAAGTATGAGTATGTAGGTATAAGAAAGCATAAAAGTAATTGTGTACTTACAAAACTGACCCAAAAGTTTCACATTTATTCCATATACACACACATGTAATTCCATGTTCCAGCCACATACTTGCTTCAATATCCACCGTGTGTGGGTGCCATTACCATGATGCAAATATTACCATAGATAAAAACAGGCGTGTCAGAACCTTAACCAAAGCGTTTCACCTACAGTCAAGGCTGGTTCTCTTTTAATCTGCTACTTAAGTGTCAGACACTCCCAACAAAGGGTAACAGAGAGTGATAAGTCACCTGAGTAAAATCTAGGAAACGCTACATTATGGATGATAACTTACCCTAAAAAAAAAAAAAAAAAGCGTATACTTAAAGCACAGACCCAAAAACAGCTGGCATTGTTTGTTATACAGATTATTATTCAATTTCAAACTAACACATAATGAATACCATTACAATCCATGGCAAGGCTGTAAAACATGTGTCTTTCAAAATGTTTGCAACATCAAAGGGGGCAGCCAGAGAGTATGAGGGGGAATGCTGGGAATTGTAGTTTTCATCTGGACAGTTGCAAGTTGGACATCCTGTTTTGCTCTAACAAATTGTCCCTAACTATGTGGCTATCAAAATAATCAGCACTTTATAGTGCTGATTAATCAGCACAGAGACATTTATCTTTAAAATTTTGATCATATTTTCACTTGAAAAGTGAACTATTCCTTTACTTTATTGATAAAAACCCGGGACTCGGAGGTTAAGCAGCCTTCTGTTCTGTAATCAATATCTCAAGAGCCAGGGAGGAAGGTGAGTATATTTACCATTTGCACGATCCACCTCTGTTGAACTGAAAATCCCCAACTGCTTCCTTGTCCTCAATCACTATAATGCACATGCACGATAATGTGTGCATATACACACTGCACTGTGTATATGATGTTGCTTTTCTTGTGTTTCGGTATATTGCAGTGAAGAATGCTCTGATTTGTATGTGGGGGAGACCAAACAGCAACTGCATCAACGTATGGCCCAGCACACAAGAGCCAATTCCTCGGGTCAGGACTCAGCCATGTACCTGCATCTTAAGGATAAAGGACATACCTTTGAAGATTGCAATGTTAACATAGCAAAGGAACATGACTGGTTCAAGAGAGGTGTCAAGGAGGCCATTTATGTGAAAATAAAGAAACCAAGCCTAAATAGAGGTGGGGGGGTTCGACACCAACTGTCTGCCATGTACTTATGCTGTTTTGACACCTTACTCTGGGCGTTCCTATAACACCTCTTAGCTACTATGCAATCACGCCCTTAACACCCGGCTGTGATATGCTAATTGGGATTTTCCAGGGTACATAATTGCCACAGATTCTTGTACAAGTTATTCTGAATTGAGAAAGCCAGTCGGATGAACGTCTTCAAGAACTAAACTTCAAGTCAAGTTGATCTGATTGAATAAAACAGATATACCATGAACTGGATGAATGAGAACCTTCACAAGCAGCACTATGGTATGTTCCCATATTAATGCAACTGGCTTAAAAATTTGCTTCAGTTTGCTGAAAATAAGTAATACTAAAAAAAATTGTCCTATGAATAAATAGAAAATTTGCTTTTTGAGTTTTACACTATCATCCTCTTATTAAAATAAAGAAAATTTGCCTTTTTAAGTTTTACACTATTTACCATATCCTATTAATGAACTAGAGAAAATTCGCCTTTTGAGTTTTACGCTATTTATTATATCTTTGGCTGAAAAAAACACCAAATGTGTTTGGCTATTTTTAAATAACAAAGATAGGTATTCAGTGTGTATTAACCAATTTAATACTACTTTGAAAAACCACCAGTCAGTATTACCTATTTAACATCATATGTGCTGAACTTTTTCAGCATTATTAGTGCTACTTTTTGCTACATAATTTTCGCTTTTGATGAAAATGCGCCTTTTAATAACTTTGATGAAAGGAAAAGTTGAAAGTTTAAAAAATTGTGGTAAAGGCTGGTGGGGAAAAAAAAGCAAAAATAATGCCCTTTATAAATATGTCCCTCAGACCCCCATTTGACTTTATTGGTAAATAAAGAAAATCGGAACCTTAAAAAAAAAATCTTTAAAAAGTGAAAAATAAACCTTAAAAAGCGAACTCCCAGATCGTATTACAGTAAATTTCCAGAAAATAGTCTAACACCCCCTGAGTACTTATTAGTATTGAGAAACACTCCGCAATGTACTGACACCTTCCATGGAACCGTTGGCAGGCTAAATAAATGGCCACTTATGCGTTTTCGCCACCTCAGACTTTGCGAATTGGAGTGGCTAAACTTAACGCAAAAATAGACTTTTCACCATTTTATAAATATGCTTGAGCGTAACTGCAGCGATGTATGGCGAAAACTAGCGGAAATGACCTTTCGCCACTGGTTATCACGGCTTCATAACAGTAAAAATTTGGCAAAAAGGCAGCATTAAAGAAGGCGAAAAGTTTAACGAACCTTTATAAATATGCCCCTAGGTGCAGTTTTAATTATTTTGTGTGCATCCTGAATAAATATTTGACATCTTGTAACTGTTTTTATTGGAAGAAATGCCACTGAGAAATTAAGCACCAGACTTTGCAGAAAGGAACTGTAAGATGGATCAGAGCTACTACCTGTCCTAAAAATCATGTTCGAAAATATGATCGGAAACCAAGTTGTATATGAAGAACACAAATAGGATTACACATTTTATCCATGAGCTTTACCAGAGCGAGGGAATCACCCATGGGAAAATCCATTACTGCCATCGTAGGGGATATCTATCTGTCACTGTACTTTCATGTCCTACTTAGCTATAGGGGTATAATGGGCACCTACTATTATTAAGCTGATCATTCTGATAACTCGAAAACCACCAGAACCTCTACCAGATCCTATAATATAAAAAAAACCCTCTGTAGCCATTTCTACCTCTATTTGCCTATCCACCTTCCTCTTGATAACCTTCCTCGTCCATCTATACCTTCTTGAATCTTCTTACACCATCTAACACTTTTTATTTTCCTTGAACTGTGCACTTGCAGTTGAAAAACAATTAAGATCACTATGTAATTATATAAGTCCCACTAAAACTAGTTACACATCCAATCTACTTGCACTTTTCCATAAGAAAAAGACGAGAAGGAGGGGGAAGTGGGGTGTCAGGAACGCAGACACTGCAGATAATGATTAGACACAGAACTTTAAGTTACTAGAAAGATCCAGGGAGGAAAACCGATTTATAAAAGAGAATATAGAGTCCAAACATTCTAAGTGAAGCTAGCATTAACCAAAATTAACCTCACTCATTTATATAACTAGATTTATAATAAAATTCACTATAGTGGGTTTCTATCCAACCCACTATATTATCCACCTAACTGCAGGTCCGCCTGTAGGAGTTTTACCTTGCAGGTCCACCTGCAAGTTGCGGGGTCCGCCCCGCTATCAGGGAATCTATCTGGTAGATTAGGGGAAAATCACTATGGATCCGCCCCACTATTTTCTTAAAGCTCTCAGTTAACTCTTTTAAGAGAAAACTAAAAAAAAATGCAGATTGCCACATGCGAGAGTTTTTTCTTAAGAACACCCAGCACCAAGTTTTTCCACTCAGGGAATAACTCCTTTAAGAGAACTCGATCACAGATCCCAGCCTGCAAGTATTCTACTTACGGGACCGCCCGTAAGACATGGGGTATGCCTCCGCCCTTCCGGCCCCAAGATGATACAAGTTACAGAACAAGTAGGACAGAACTTAAGATAAATAAGTTCAATACCTACGGTCCTGTCGGTTGTATCCCCACTTACTGACAGTTGACAGTTGTTAGAATTAATATCCTGCACTAACCACTCCGGGTCCTGATGCCTGTCTTAGACCCAGTAAGAGACACTTACAGTCAACCAAGAGAAAGAATTACATCACACACGAGATGTAGCAGAACTCTAACTCAGTAATCTTTATTGAAACGTGAAGTTATAACACAGAAAAGAAAGGGGGGCATTGCCAGACTTTGTGTCTACAGATGAGGTAAAATATTCCTTGGAATGCAATGAGAAAGTCAGGTTGACACACAATGTGGGAGGCAAAAGACCTTGAGCTCACTGGGAAGCTCAAGTGTTATCAATACCTTGAAATGAGAAAGAATATTTGGAAACAAAACATCTGCAAATACATGAAAATAATATAAGACAAATTGGTGGTTATAAAACAAGATGGATGCTATTAGGCTAAGTGATTATAGTGATTATATAAAAGCCTAACAGTCTCCAATCGTATTTTTGAGGATTTTCGAACGTTCAAAGATATTTTAGAAAATTATCGAAAATAGCTCCGTACATTCGAAAATCTTCGAAAATTTGTTCTGTTTTTGGATCTTTGGGATTTTCCCGAGATCCGGAAATCCGAAAACGGAACAAAACTATGTAGTTTAGGCCATCTCTACTGTTTGATGGGCCTCCAACACTCCTCCTAGCACTGTACCAGAAGCAGGAACAGGTATATGTACCTGTTCCAACTTACATACACATTCAACTAACGAACAAACCTATAGAAACTGGTTTGTAACCCAGGGACTGCCTGCATTTTAGTTGCCCTAAACTGTTATTGGTAAAGTGATGCTGTACATAGCATCTATTTATGTTACAACAATATAAAATCTACTGTATATTGATTATAAAAAGTTTTAAATATATTTCATAAAAAAACTTTTTTGTGTGATGCAGTGCTAAATATCTGCAGCAAAGAAAGAATTTGTCACACATAATCATTAATAAAACCCTCTAGTATATCTCATTATAAAATCCATGCCTCATTATTATGCATTTGAGGGACAAAATTATTTATTGCATGAACATCATTTTAAAGAAGAAATAAGTAATTGTTTAGACAAATGTATGCTGTGTAAATCCTGACTTGAAGGATTTATTGCATGCAATTTTCAGCATACATATTAATACAAAATATTCCATATGGCCAGCAAACGAAAATTGCATCTAAAATGGATTTGTAGCAAAAGAGATTAAAAGGAACGGTGGAATGTTTTATTTAAAGCAAGTTATAGGAATAATTTACTTTACAGAGCTATAAACACTAGAAGGATAGAGGAAACCTATTAACAGTTTTTACAAAAAAAGATTAAGAATTTTTTACTAGTTACTAAAAAATGTAAAATATACTGTTATTAAGTATGCGTGTAATCCTAGGTTCTAAGTATGGGTCACCATTGCACTTTTGAGGCTTCCTTACATAAGTAATGTAATACTTATGTAAGGAAACGAACAGCACTTCAATATAACAGTGCCAAAAAAGGTCTTAACTTCCAGCATTTCAGCATGGAATTTGAATACTTACCATCTAGATGCAAGTGCCACTTCTCTCTGGTGCTGTGCCTACACTATGGGTGGAAACTGCTGCCAGACAGGGCCGCCATCAGACTTTTCTAGGCCCCATACCGAGTAAAATTCAGTGGCCCCCATAACACTCATTAAATCATGTTACACATAGATTAGAACACGTATTAGCACACGCATATACAGTTACACTTATATTACACAATATAAGTAGTGTATAGCTGGAACTCAGACACTAGTGAAATCATTGGCACAGTCTCTGATAACTGGTTGGCACCCACACACTGATTGTTAAATCAGTAGCACAGACTGATAACTGGTTGGAACCCAGACTTGAGGCTTCCTAACATAAGTAATGTAATACTTATGTAAGTAAAAATGAATGTTATAATATCTTGATTATAGTTTTAAATTTAACAACAGACTGTTAACTGGTAGGAACCCAGAAGCTGGTAAAATTATTGTCACAAACCGATAACTGGTTGCAACCCAGACAATGGTGAAATCATTGGCTCAGACTGATAAGTGGTTATAACCTAGACACTGGTAAAATCATTGTTACACAGACAACTGTCCAGCATACACAGACTAAATATACAGTATAATGCCCCATAGACAGTAAAGACACTTACTGACTGAGTCATTGGAAGCCACACACAAGGAACTCCAGCTAATAGGCGCCCCTATTCCTTTGCAGGAAAGGGGATTTTTTATTAACAGCCTTTCCCCTACTCTCTAGGCCCCATACAGGAGTATAGGTGGCCATACAAAAGAATGATAATGGGTAAATTCCGTTGTTCCCCAATGGGATTTACCCATTATCGTTCATGTTTATGGAATTTTCCCAACTGCCGGAGTGCTGACAAACAACCTTAGTCGCCACTACGGTCGGTCAGGAAAGACGAAAAATTTCCGTCGGACGTTATCGGCTCGCTTTACTTTTTACACCGCGTATGGTTATTGCTCGGATATGTGTATGCAGTTCCTACAGCATGTGTGCTGACAGATACCAACGTGATCTGTCGGTACACATACTGTACAAACAGCATGTGTATGGCCACCTTATATCCTGTATCCCCCTAAAGGCCCTGCCAGTTGCAACGGCAAGCAGCCTTGGTGGAGGCGGAAGTTAGAAAAGGTTCCCAGTAGGCCTACACAACAGAGAACATTTGGAGTCCAAAAGGAGACAGGTAACCTGAAACTAAGGTACACCTAGATACCATCACACTTACCACACTGGGTCTCTAAATCGACTGTGGAAGCAAAGGGCAGCATGTCCACTTATTGAGTTGGTGGTCATGGCGTGGTCGTGCGTGCGTGGAACATCTGAAAATGACGTTTGGAGGCCAAGGAAGCTGGGGTGGAGCTGCAGATGACTTTATCGAGGCGGAGAAAACCAGCAAGTTTCAGTCAGGAAAGGTAGGCTATGGGGGGCCAAATTTAGTTTTTAAACAACAGCTTGCAAATAACCTAAAAGGTAGCAAAATCGACCTTTGTGTGTTGCCCATTAGAGAGATTCACCTGACCAATCATTTCATGTAGAAAATGCACACAATCACCTGTAATTTACCAGCATGTCTTAATGTCCAAAAATCAGTCAGAACTGATTGGTCGGCTGCTATTTCTTTTGATCCCTTGCCAATCCAATCCCTGGCCAATTAAATTATATAATCAGAAGTTGATGGGGCAGAAAAACATCTGCCTGTGTATATCAGTCCTTAGATTATTGTTGAAATTATCTTTCATAACTGTTTAAGGTAATAGTTTAAATTATGATGACTGTTGTGTCCTGTGGAGAGGAAATGTGGAGTGTGGGAGACCCAACCCTACCCTACCCCTCACACTATCCCAATCCCTCAATGCGAGAAGTACAATCGGGAGACAGCTGTACAGATTAGACACTAGATTGCTGTCAAAATAATTGTTCAGTTAGAATCTGCACAAAAATTAGTGCAGAGAGGGTGCATTATTTTAAAAGGCTATAAAAATTCTAATATTAGGGATTGTTTAGGGATTGTATACACATTATAATAAAACAGTACACATTAACATCCTTTTATTGCTTAGAAAAGTTAATTTAATCCACCCAACTGTCCTATCATGTTGGTTACAGATTGGTTAAGTAATCTATTTCAGTATCTTGACAGGCTGACACATGTTTAGGCAATGGGCACATTAATTAAAGATCCTATACATATAATCAATACCTTAAACGAGATTAGATATGAAGACAGCTACAAGTTACGGTAGATGTTAAAATGGAATAGAAGCAATACACAAAACATTAGTCATATTTCCAATATAATTGAAAGTATATTGAGTTTATACTCCTATTTAGATTGCTTAGGATTGATTGCACTGAAAGTTACCAGTGTCTACAGATTCACACCATGTTAACAAGTTAAAAAAATTAACTTGTACGATGTCAGGATTGTACATTCCCTATTGTTGCATTTATGACACATTTAAAGGTAAATTTAACAGGCATTAAGGGCTTAAAGGGCAACTATAGTGGAAAAAAAACTTTGTCTGTATACAATGTATAGATCACTTAGTATAAGCTGCCTTACTTTCATGTTTCTGTGTGGCTTCGTTTCTTCACACTGGCAGAAGTTTGTACCAAGCTGTGTAGTCCCCCTCCCCTCTCTGTCTACTCCCCCTCAAGCAGTGACGGGCTGTATACAGAGTCCGAGCATTGTCAGTTGAAAGGACTTTAAATGAAGTGCTGACATCCTGTTGACCCCTCCCTTCCAGAGCTAGACTGCAAGCAATCAAAGTGTGGAATAAAGTAGCAATATGCTGAAGGGAGGGGCAGAGGGGGAGAGAGGAGGACAAGTGGTGCTGAGATTCTTTACAAGTAAGTTACTGAACTCTGCCTGTTCTCTAACTTTGCTAATTGTTATTTACTTTTTACCTAAAGTTCATATCTCTCCCCCTGCTTAGCTGAGATCATAATCACTGAAGAGAGAGTCAGTGTAACAGCAGCTTGTAGTGAGACCTTCACAAACACAGTGACACTGCTTGTTGTCCTGTTACATTTCAGTTGCTTTAGTCTATATATTTCATAGATTGCACTGTGTGTCTTGTTTGGTATATAGTCTGTATTACTGTATTATATATGCTGTATTAGTGTTCCATTTGAGTCACTGGTTTTGTATGTATATAAGATTTTTTTTGGGGGGAGGGGCTGTTTTATAGTGTGTTATGCTCATATTGCTAGGTTAATGGTTTATTGATTGTGTTTAGCACTACAGCATTTGACTATGTGTTGCACATGGTACATATAGTGTGGGTGAGAGAGTGTGTGACAGTACTGCAGGGGAGCTTTGGATTGTGTGGGTGTGTGCCTTTGAGTGACAGATGAGGTGTAGCAGCTCCTACAAATCACAGCATATTCAAAGGCTTATATCTCGGGGACGATGTAGAATTTAAAGAAACTAAAGGTACCCTGGTGGATGGGATGACTTATAGGGTACATTAGAAGAAATTTAAAAAAAACTATTTTCTCACTATAATTGCCCTTTAACCCCACACAGTAATAAACAAACAAGTACTATGTTCTTGCTTATAGAGCTAAGTGGTCCGGGTGCAGGATTGGCCCGACCCATCACCTCATAATGTTACACACATTTGTGGATAAGTGAACTGCAATGCTTACCCATCCATCCTGGTGGCCCGGGTGCCGGCAGCCCAAAGCCCGTCGCAAGGTTGAACAATCAAAGGTAAGTGGGGATCCGCACTAACCAGTGCCAAAAGAAACTCAGAAGACCACTGCTTACTGCTGCATAAAATTGTTTAAGACGCATTTCTAAAACTAAACAGTTGTTAATCATAGGCACATGATAATTACATGTTAATAAAGGTGATGGCAGACTGGGAGGAGGAGCCAGAGATCTGCCAGTTACTGTTTAGGATTCCTTTAAGAAAAGGAAAGAAAAAACTTTTTGCCATATGAAATAAGACTAATCCCAGGCAGTGGACGGCATTTATTGTTTGTGTTCTTATCATTGAAAATTAAACTTTATGTGGAAGTGTACACATTAATATAAAACATAACATTTCAAACATTAGAATAAACTGTGCTTTAGATGAATAGCTGCAGAGAGCTCATTACAACTATCAAAATAATAAACAAGAATATCAAAAAAAAAACAACCGTGGACATTAACAGGCCATAGAGGCATAAACCCCGGTACCTTTAATTCATGTAGGCAAAAGTTAGCATAAGGAATGGTAAGGGGATTTCTGTGTGCCACCGGCAGTGCTGAAATTTAGTAGGGGAGAGTGTGTACTTTTTTTTTTTAAAAGAAATGTTTACAGATGTTTGCTGCAAGCATTGTTAATATGTGTACAGCTCTAAAAATAAAAAAAACTTGCTAATTGGTAACAAAGACATGGTAATTAAAGTGATTTATTGATTTATTGATTTATTATACATACATACATTATCATAGTACATACATTATCAAAGTACATAGATATGGTTGGCCTGCACCTTTCCATTCAAGACATGGTGCAGCTGACTGAGAATAGGGATGATCTGAGACATTAGAGGTGGTGCTGTGACATTATCACAATATTATGCGTATGTTTGGGAGACCATAAAATAAAAAATGAATGATGCAGTAGTAAGATTCCACCATGAGAGTTTTGACTTTGCAGTCATTTTATTCTCCATTTCTTCTCCATTTCTTCTTAATATTACCCTTAAAACCTGGACCATTATACAATAAAGTGGATTCAGGGCTAGTCTTTGTGGTATGTGGCTGCACAGGGCACATCTCCAGGGGGCACTGGCCAGAGTCCTTTATAAATTCTGATTTTATTACTCATTGCTTACTTTCAAATTGTCATGGCACCTCAGTAACATAGCAACATATCAGACCCCCCAGACCTCGTAGATAACTAATATGGTGTGCATGGCATTACTGTACTTCCAACTGGCTGGTCTGTTATTTTGTTTGAGACATAGTGTATTAAATTATTTGTTTATATAGATTGGGGGTTGCCAGGAACAAACCTGGCACTGTGTGGTGTCATTTATCCTTAGTGAAACTTCCGAGGAAAACAGAATGATTTTCCAAAAGATTGACTGCATACTGCTCCACCATAAGCTTCAATCACCAAATAACAATTCTTTAAAGGGATAGTTCACTCAAAAAGTGAACTATTTCTTTAATGTATTGATTGAAGACCGGTAGGTTAAAAAGCTATGCCTTACCTTCTATTGTTTAATCAATTTCCCAGGAGGTAAGGCATAGCTCCTTAACCTCCCGGGCTTCAATCAATACATTAAAAGAATAGTTCACTTTTTGAGTGAACCTTTAACATTATTAATCATGCACACATGTATAGTATACGTTTACATATACTAACTCATTACCATCTTATTTGTGTGGTTTGTATGAAAGTACAAGAAATTACTTTTAAAAAGCAAAAATAGAGGCCAGGAAAAAAATAAAGGTTTACATTTTATACCAATGCGATAAAACCGACTGAATGCCAAATGTTGTTATACTCTTTTTGCATTGGTTCCTTCTTTACTCCTTTCTTATGATTTAAATACTGTTGCAATACCACAGATTTTCAGTATAGTAAATAACCAATGGACTATTGTCTAAATATGTCCCTCTCTTTTACAACATGCACTTCATGGGGCCCAGAAATGTGTTTTGCTTTTTTGTAAATCTTTTGGTTTGATAAATGCCCCCACAGACCTATCTTTAGAGTTATGCAGCCTTGCAGAGAGAGCAATTAAGATTATAAACTCTGGAATCTCCTGAGGACTATATCATAGGCATGGATCTTCACTGTCATAGAGCTGCTGCAGATCTGACCTGCTATAGCCTTATTTGATAGGTAATCTTTCTTAGATTAACACTTGAGCCTGATACACACAGTCTCTTGTATGGAATAAAACAACCTGTGCCAATATTACAAGTCTAATTAATCTGGCAATCCTTTAAAGGACACAGGATTAACCCTGATTTTCCAACATGTTGGAACAGTTAGAAAGACAGATTTGACCTATCAATCAGTCAGGACTTATCAGTCACATTAATATTATTGTAAATTATTGGACCAAAATATATGCCCCTGTGTAAAGTCTGTGCAGGGTACCGTAGTAAAATTGATCTCCAATAAAATTAGACAGCCTGTATCAATTGAAAAAGATATTCTCTTGGAAAAATATGCTTTTATTTAAGCACTTGCCCAGTAGAAACTAAAAAGCAGGGCTGTTTCTAGCCAGCTTAGTGCCCTAGCGTGATCATAGAGCAAGTAGTGTGGCATAGCCCTCTAGATGACATCATCATCATTTTCAGCTAACAGCTTATATATGTCTGCCTCCCCCCCTGCTTCTTCATCCATAATCTCCTCACCTCCAATTTATGAACTTTCATTTCCAGAGGAAAAGGAAGATTTTTGAACTTTATTTTCTATGTTTAGGTGTTTAGCACACTGTGTACTAAAGTTATGTGCAAACCCTCCCCCCCTCTTGTCTCTTTAAAGGGTATGTCCACCCCTTTTTAAAAAATTTCATATGTTGTAGGTCTCCCTCCCCCAGCCCCAACCACATTTTTATTGCTCTACTTTTAACATTTGAATTTTGTTTATACAAACATACAACACAAAACAAACAAGTGTAGTGAGTGTGCTTGAATAGGGATAGACTATGAACATGGGAAAAAGAACAACTCACCCAAGTTTACTATAAAAAAAAGTTCCCAAATACTAATCTTGCCAAGGTAAGGGCCCTGCAGGAGTCACAAAGTAATCACAAAGTGCATCCCTTATACTGATTCCCCTTTTTGGTCCTCTAGCAATGGCAGGGTATATAGGTGGCAAGGTGTCTACAGCTTGCTGCCCATGGCCACATGCACCCTCCTTGTCTCTAACATAGTTGTGATGTCATTAACTGGGCTCATCTGTATTGACGTATGGAGGACTCTCCACTTATTGGCCAGGATGCCAAAATAGCACTCTACCATCGGTCTCACATCATTCAAAGACCTTTGTGCAAAACGTCTCATCAGATGTTTAGAGAGTCCAAACACATCATCAGCAACAAACATGTGAGGGTAGGTAGGGTGCTCCATACCAGGCAATGGTTTAGGAGGGGGTAGATCCAGCTGCCCAAGGTGTAATTTCTTTCCCAGTCGGCTGTGCTGAAACATGCTCAGCTACCATACAAACCCACATCTATGTAAGTGAATTAATATTCGGCTTCAACCACAACAAGCAGCACGATAGAGAAGTACTTTTTGTAATAGTAGTACCTGTCCACTGTAGGGAGGCATAACCATCCATATATGCTTCACATCGATCGCACCTCACAGTTGGGGAACTACAGCTTCTCCGAATACTGTCAACTTGTGACCTACCACTTGTCTTTGTTGGGAAAGGCCATGTGATGGGGCAGCAACTTCTGCCACAGTAGCCTGCAAGTCTGGTGGACAATCCTTTGAACATTTGTCTTTTCCATCCTGAAGCCCAGATGTAGAGACCAGTAGCCATATATCTGTAATAAAAAAGATAGATATTGTAAAAATAAAACTATTTTCCACCACTCTCCTCTTCCTCCCTACCGCCCCTCTTCTAACTCTCCACCACCCCTCCTCTTCCTCCCCACTCCCCTCCTTTTCCTCCACACCCCCCCTCGTCTTCCTCCCCACCCATCCTCTAACTCTCCATCCCTCCTCTAACTCGTTACCCCTCCTCTTACTCCCAATGCCCCCTTCTCCCCATCATTTCTCCCCTTACTCCTCACCACCCCTACTATTCCTCCTCAAACCTCCTCTAACTCCCCCCACCCCTCCTCTTCCTCCCAAAACTCCCTTCTCCCCATCACTCCTCCTGCTCAACTCCTTTTTCCCACAACACCCCTCTCATAATCCTGACCAATTCTTCAAATCCACCTCTACCTACACCAATTACAACATATCATATGCAATCATTTAAAAAAAAACGTTTACTGCATACATACAGCAAGGTGATCATCAGTCTTTCTGTGGTTGTGATACTCTTTTGAAAGGTGGTATCTTGCTTTTGCAGGACATCCCTCATAATCTCCAAAATCATCAAAACTGTAGAAAATAAAATACACATTTTATTTTATAATACATTAGGGTAGACAGGTAGATAATGGTAGCAGACTGGGAATAGGGCTGAAGGAACAGCAGTAACGAATTTTATCTTTCTTCTGGATGGACATCCTGGTTTCTGGATGCTGGCGCAGATTATTATACAGGGTCCAGAACAACCATTCTCTCTCCTCTCTCTCTCTCTCGATAGTGGGTGCAGAATCTCCGGATCACTTTTTGCCTCTGCATTATCAATCAGTAACAAAGCCAACATCTCCAGACATTGGTCGACAAAGTCCTCCTCATCAGATATTACCAACAGTAGTTTACCATGCTGCAAAACACTTCCTCTCTCTCCAAACACTCCAAACAAAACCCACAAAAACAGGAAGTGACATCATAAGATGTTTGACTTCAATAAATGCCTTATAAAAAAAAAACCATTTGGACACGAAAACACAATCGAGGACACACGCACCTAAAAGCACATGTACACATAAACGCACATGGAACAGAACGTGGACAAACTAAATTTCCGCTTCGTTGCGAATCACACTTACAAACATAATCCCACGCACATAGTAGGACCTAGATCTAAGTGTCTGGGTTCTGCCATATGTAATGCCATGATGGTTGGATTGGCTTTCCCCCTCATTCCTCACTATGGGGTTTAATTCAACCATTAACAATAGGTTTTCATGTCTCAGTAAATATGTGGTTTACATTTTTTTGCTGATTCCTATTATATGATGTAACTTCTAATTTATGTTGCTTTAAACATTTATTATAATTTAATTTGGTATTTTCAAGTTCATTTTTCCATGTGTGTCGCTAGCTTGGAGGAATAGGGTGTGCAGCATCCAGGCATGGCCAGCTGGTTTACCATCCTTCCTCCCTTACCCCACCAGGGAAGCCAACTTCCCTAACCCATCCTATCAGTGTTGTGAGATCGGACCTTTATCCTGGAGGTATATGGCTTTGGATTATACATGTGATATCCAGTGATTTAAGAAATTAACTGTGGTAATATGACTGCTAATAAGACTTGATCTGTTCACTTTAAATTAATTTATCACTTTAATGAGCTACGTAATGGACTTGAGCATAGAAGCTGAGAAAAGCCCTGACTCTCTTAGTAGGTTGGGAGAAATTGGAAAAAACCATTGCCTGGGAAAAATGATATCGCTTAATATGATTGTATGATTCACAGATCGCATGACCATGGTTATTGCATCTATGGCAACTATTAAACAGTGGAATAGAATAGTGGAATTTTAATCCAGATCCGAAATCCAGATAATAACAATTTTGTGAGCCCTTAAATTTGAATTCATGAGGGTGTTGTTTAAAGGTAAAATGGGGCCCTGGGCTAAAGTGCACCTATGGCCATACTTACTATTTACTAATACAATAACATACTTACAGTCTCTCTCACTCAGATACTCATGCAGGCATTCACAGTCATGCAGACACGCTCAGCATAAGCAGACAGTAACACAAGTGAAACGTGGGCCAATGCGGGCAGTGTGTCCTCAGCCTCACTACCGCAGAGCAGTGCATGTCTTTGTGGGTGGCAATCCCTGTTTGAGCTTGTGCAATCAGCATTTTTTTGCAAATCACAAGTGCTCCGATTATGCAAAATTGTGTAGATTGCAGCAATGCTCCTCCATTGTAGAGTGGCCTTAGCTTAACTGTCCCTTTGATACAGCGATAACTAGGCCCCTTCATGCAACAGAGTCACTGGCCCATCAAGTGTCTGTCACCAAACTGACTGACTGTACAGACACACAAAAATCTGGAACATTTTGCAGGCCGTCTTATATTTTAACATGAAAAACATCCAGCCAGCTTAAAGCTGGGTACACACATCAGACGGAATCAGCCCCTTTATTGTTAAAGTGTGTAGCTCCAAAATTAGCGTTCCCGGAGCCACTTAGACCTGAGTAGGGATAGACTATGAAAATTTCCCTTGTTCGCGGTCAGCCCCTTGTAATGAAGTATAGGGAGTTGGCTACGGTAGAAGGCGAAAGTTCTCCACCTGGACAGTGTGTAGGGTGATCTTATGTCAATGACAAACAGAACCTTACCAATCATTAAATGTGCAGTATCACAAAATAACAATACCATGACTTTATAAATATGGCCTTTGTTCCTTGAACCTGACAAAGGCCCTGTGGGCGTAAACATGTGAAATATAGTCTAAAGTCTAATCATAAGGGCTATTTATAACGCATTCGTTAAGTTTCGCGGCGTTTTCCTGACATTCGATATAAATCACGTTTAACGGATTTATTAATGTCCGAAAACCCAGTAAGTGAAAATTATTTAGAGGCTTAAACCTCGCGCATACTTTTACATGTTACCGCATTACTATTAATAAGCGGCGGTATTGTTTGCACTGCAGTATGGTCGTTGCTTTTGCCCACACTTGAAGGTAGCGAAAGCAAGCCGATACTAGCTCCTGCGCTGGGGATGGGAGGAACGGGGGGTGTGACCGCCGGTATGCAGTACCGCCTCGACCCCCGCGGTGCATGTTGCAATCCACCCGGGCTTTTTCAGTTGTGCAGTTGTGTCTTCTCAGAACTCTTGTGTTGTGTCCGGAATAGAAGTCTCAAGATTCGTGTGTGCGGATTGGTAATTGTAAGTTTGTGTATCCCATGCTGTTTTCCCTCACAGCGCCTTTATATTGTTCCCCCCCCCCTGTCAACGCCCATCACCCTGCCCGCCTCCTCTCACGGCGCTAGGGTGTCCACCCCCCCAGGCCCGCTGTTTCGCCGAACGTTCGCTGCCGCACCCCTCATCCCCTCCCTCTGCCGCCATGCGTGACCCTACGCCTCGCCGGACATCCCCTCCCGTTCTGTACTGTGGAGGAACCGGCCCGCTTGTGAGGTGTACTGCAACCGGCGCGCGGACCCGCGGCCATGGCCCTTCCCGCGCCCTAAATCCGCACGCGCGAACCGGGACTCCCCCCTCCCCGGCCTTTATAAGTGCCCTTGGGCTCTTATAAGTGCCCTTGGGGCTTAGGGGTCCCGCAGCGCGAACCGGGACCCCCTCCCGGCCTTGTAAGGGCCCTTGCGGCACTGACAAGTGCCTTTGGCGGGGTCCGCAGCTAACCGGGACCCCAGTGGGCGGCTCTTAAGAGCCCTTGGGCCATGTCTTCAGGCTGGCGACACCAACCCCACTCAGGTTGCCGATGCCAGGCAGACTTACTGCGGCCGCCAGTTAGCCCGCTGGCACCGCCGGCCTCAGCGGAGCCGATGTTACCAGCCGCTTCTTTCTTCTATCTTCAGCCATCTACTGCGATGGCATCTGAGTTCCGCAGCAGAGTGCACCTCTTTATATAGGTTTGCAGAAAACCCTAATCCATTTCTGTCAATTTTTTAATGCTTGGTTTACATGCTTTACATTAACCAATCAGATTTCAGGAAAGTTTATGAAATCTGATTGGGCGGCAGCCTCTCCTAGCCTTCTGTTCCGAGATTGCAGCGAGCGGGGAAGGGGTTGGGAGGGGCTGCTGGGAAGCGGTGGCGGGGTGGTCGCCGCCGTGGGGGTCGAGGGTGGGGTGGGCGGATGCCCTGCCCCCTTAGCAGAGGCATCGGGAAGGGATTTTAAGTCCCTTCGCGGCGATACTGTACTTAGCGCATTGCGGCGGTAATTTTTTTGCGCTAATAATGTTTTTTTATAAATATGCCCCTAAGTCTACGGGAGTGCGCCTCGTGAGGCACATGGCCCTAATTACAGACACTTGACAAGCAGCACTGAATATCTGTACTATACAGGTACACACTTCTATACAGGTATATTTCTCTAATATGCAGAAACATACACAGCTTTAGTGAAGTGTCTCCTTTCACACTACAGTTCATATTAAATGTACATAAAATATCATTTTTAGATTTCTTCTTTTCCGACATAAATAAAATAATTTGCGTAAGATTCCAATAATGACATCATGATTGTATAACTACATAATGTGGGTTGTTTAGGTGATGTGCTCAGCAGAGTAACTTGTTAAATACTAACAAAAAAAGTAAAGGTCGAAAAAAACACAACTAATAAAATTGTAATGGGAATCTAAAGAATATAATATAAATGAACCATATATGTTTTTTTAACATCCATTTTAAAGGTCATAAAATGCTTTCAAATAAATAAAAGATGAAGGTAAGTAAAAGTCTATCCAGTTATATTGAGCCTTGTCTTTCTGCAGATACACTAAAACCTAATGGCCCTGTATCTATTAGTAGTTTTCTACATGAATAACAATAGATTTTTGCTTCATTTTTCAGATTAAATATTTCAGTCAAGGGAGTACATATTAAGGTTTTGGATCAATGCACAGATTATTCAGCTATAGTCTTATTTATCTGGAGATTTGAAGTTATACAACATTGTTAGTACAGGGCACACACATATTAACCATGGAGAATTGTAAAAAGTCAAAAGGAAGTTACTGGCGTAATTTTTTTATTTAGAGTAACACTTACCGCCGAATGCTGCCTGTTGCCGAAAACAAATATAGAACTGTATTGTGTATTTCAAATCCTGATAAAGCTAATGTTGTGTCAATTTTCTAGTTACTCAGTAAGTCTTTGCGACTATGAGAACATATATAACTATATTCCTCCCCTCCAAACAGGCCATTCAACGTCATATTTCAGGAAAGGTCTTGGCTTACAACCAAACCTTAGGAAGTATAACATTTTTTTTTTTTTAAAAGTCTGGTGTCAAAAAATTTTACTATACAGTTAAGCTATGTATTATAGTTTGTAACATACAGTTACTATACAAATGTCAATTAAAGATGCAGTCGCAAGAACAACTTTAAAATCCACAATGATGTGTCCTACTTTCCAATTAAAAGCATATGATACTGGTACATCTTCATTTGTATTCATTTGTTGGCTCTACCTCTCCAGGTACTTTTGTGGTGAGTAGACATGCAGCAAATAGGTTTAAAGGGCATGTCCACCCCTTTTCATGCCTTTTGTTATATAGTAGTTCTCTCTCCCCCAGCCCCAACCGCTATAATAGATTTTTCAGAAACTCCCCCAAACTCTACTTACCTTCCTTCTTTCCTCCGGTGTAATGTCCCAGCACTCTGCTTGCATGAAACTGCAAGCAGGGGGCTGGACCAGCAGCTGCATCCATGATTGGCTGAGAGGCAGCCAATCATGGACGCAGCTGCCGGCAGTGGAGAACGCCGGGGGAGGGAGGTAAGTAGAGTTCAGGGGAGTTTCAGTAAAATCTATTGTAGTGGTTGGGGCTGGGGGAGGGAGAACTACTATATACCAAAGGGGTTTTGTGCTAGGGGGAGGGAGAGTAAAACGGGTGGGAGAGGGAGGGAGAGGGAGAGGGGGGGAGAGGTGCAGTGTGCATGACAAAATTCTCCCAGAGGAGAGACAGGAGGCAGACTCTGCCAGGCTCCTGGTGGCCAGTTTTTGGGACTTTGGAGGGGCATAGCAGGGCAGCCATTTGGAGCAGGGGTGTAAGGTAAGGATTTTTATGCACTACACAGTGGGGCCAGTAGTGGGTGAAATGATAGTTTTGGGGGTGGACATTCCCTTTGACATAATTTACAATATGTATATTATTACCACATGAATTTGTTGGCAGAGCAATGGTTGATAAAAGGTTAATGATGTATGGCATATTTTTGAAAACTGTTTAAGAAAAAATTCCTTCCTGACTCCAAACGGCAATCGGAATGTATCCCTGGATCAACCAGATCTATATGCATTAATACCAGTAATTCTCAATATTTTTTAGTTTTAGAAACTTATCCAGGCCTTTTTTAAAGCTATTCAATGAACTTGCCATTACCACATCTGCCGGAAGACAGTTCCACAATTTCACCGTTCTCACTGTAAAGAAACCTTTCCTAACCTGAAGATGAAACTTCTTTTCTTCCAACCTTACAGGATGTCCACGTGTCCTCTGATATGACCTATTAGTGAACAATGCACCAGAGAGTTCATTGTATGGCCCATTAATATATTTGTATAAGGTAATCATGTCCCCACGCAAACGTCGCTTCTCCAATGTAAACAGCCCTAACTTGTCTAATCTGCCTGCATATTCGAGCCCCTCCATTCCCCTTATTAATTTAGTTGCCCTTCTCTGAACTGCCTCAATTTCCAAGATGTCCCTTTTGTATATGGGATTCCAAAACTGCACCGCATATTCCAAATGAGGGGCCTTCCCAGTGCCCTTGTAAAGAGGGAGAATAATATTTTCTCTCTTGAATCAATTCCCCCTTTTATACAAGACAATATCTTGCTAGCTCTAGCCGTTGCTACCTGGCATTGTTTGCTATGGCTAAGTCTGTTATCTACCAGAACCCCCAAATCTTTTTCCATTACAGTGGTTTGTTACCAATATAGTAGAACAGTTGAAGTGGTTTGTTACCAATAGAGTAGAACAGTTGTTATGATGTGATGTGGGGTTGTGATATGATGTGTGGCCACTAATCAATAAATTATTCTTTGGAGTGCGACCCTCGACGTTTGTCTTCTTCTAGAACACACTAGGCTATTTTAGGCCCATTTTTGTAGCACATAGGATCATTACATGCACTACGATAGGGCAACATCAAAGGAAGCAAAGTGCAAATGCTTATAACCTTTGCGATTCATGTGTTCCTTAGTATGCCGAGTATAAAGAAATAGGGGGCAGATCTAAAAATAAATGGTACAGTGGTTGTTGGGAAGAATTATAGTTTTCAGTAATGAGCAATTGAAAAACAATATATTTTTTCTGGTATAGATGCCCTTTAAGCTGAAATCCACTTCATGTGAAACTGGAAATTGAAGCTGGAAATAACAACATTCAGTAAATGGCTACTGGATAAAACATTATCGCTAATTAAAGAAACAGCTTTATTGTTACATTTCCATTGACATTACAGAGCAAGCCCTTCTTGGTCAATTAACGGAATAAAAGCTTTGTGGAGTGTTAATCATGGAAAGAAAACAAATTATGTAGATACTTTAAATACTTTTTTATATTCTCAATCTAGATTTTAAAAAGTTAAAGGAAAATTAAAGCTTAAATATAAATGGACTAAGTAGTATAGTATAGTATTTAAGGTCCATCTAGTCCAACCTACTCAGCAATTTCCTGCCACATTTCCTTCCTAACAGTTGATCCAGAGGAAGGGGGTGGGGAACAGTTTGAAGTGGGAAAAAATGCCAACCTGGCTCCAAGTGGAAATCGAAAATATTCCTGGATCAAATTTATGTATCAAGACCAGTAACATGCAACATTCTTTATTATTACAAACTCATCCAGCTTTTTTTTTTTCTTTTTTTTTTTAATTATCCAATGAACCTGCCATCACCACATCCAATGGAACACAGTTCCATAGTTTTATCATTCTCACAGGGAAAACCCCTTCCATACTTGGTGAACAATGTCCCATTTTATTGTACGGCCCATTAATGTTATCATATCCCCATGCATGTGCCTTTTCTCTAGTGTGCATAATTGTAACTAATTAAATATGTCTTTATATTCAATCTCCCCCAGTCCCCTCATTAATTTAGTTTCCCTTTGCTGAACAATTCCCATTTCCAAGATGTCCTTTTTGTACACAGAATTGCAAAACTGCACTTCATATTCCAAATAATATTTTTCTCCCTTGAATCCTTCAGTGTCTGCGTGGCTAATGCGAAAGTTAGCCATGCAGCCACTGCAAGCGATGTTATGTGCCAAAAGCGGAATTCTACTGCAGCACTTTAAACGCCAGGTAATAGCTGGCTTTAAAAGTGCCGTAATAAAAAAACGCCAGTTAGCGATGCTCCGAAAACCACTATCAGAATATAACATCGCCAGGCTGTTTGCACAGCTTGTTTCTTAGATTTTGTGGGCAATGCTATTCATATTTATTTGTGATCTGTTCCTGGCTGCAGCAATGTTTTTAATTGAGATTTGAAATAAAGAGATGCTTTTATTGAAAGACATCTGAATTAGTCTGCTTGCTAACGAAGGGTCACCTGACGGTGCAGTGGTAATTTCTTCTTCTTGCAATGCTATTCATATCGCATGAGACTGCAAGATACCTTATGTTATAAGAAGGCTTTGTTCCATTTTTACTTCCAAATCATTAATAAACAGATTAAATAGAAGCGGCCCCAACACAGAACCCTGTGGCACCCCACTTTAGTCCATATTGATGAAGCCCCATTAAAAACTACTCTCTGCATCCTATTCATTAACCAATTTTCTATCCATGTACAAATGTGCCCCCCCCCCCACCCAACAGACTTTAATTTATACATAATTCACCTATGGGGGACGGGTGTTCCTAGGGGTTTTGACACCTGAAACAAATTTTATATGCTGCCTTTCGGCAGGGGGGGGGCACGTGAAGCGGCTTGTGGAGGTGGGTATGGAGGACTGACTAACACTTTCTGGTGAACTGGTGCTGAAATGTGGCATTGCAGGAAGGAGTTTATTTTTTTTTAACTGGCGCCTTTTCTGTGTTCCGCAGGGGAGCGCCCTGAGCAAATGTTTCAGTTTGCTTCATGGTAGGGGCACCCCTGGGACTGTATACCACATGTAGGAGCCAAAATTATAAAATCCGCCATTATTTGGACAAAATGTATGTTATTGGGATCTTAAACTACATTTAATGCGATCCTCTTTTGGTATTAAATCATCTGCATAGTTATAATTTCACTTACTTTCTGTTTCTGTTTAAGCACAATATAGTTTTAAGCTCTTTATTGTTAACTTCCTCTTTTATAACTTTATATAAGTATTTGAGCCTATAGCCAGTAAAAAGACTATGCTTCTGAAATGCTACCTTTTAAGGTAGTGAGACACAATTACTTACGGTAATTTGTTAAAACATAATGACGTATAATAATTAATATATATTAATATATATAAAAATAATATAATTCTCTCACCTCGCATAGATCTTGTTGTTTCTGTGTAAGTGATCTTTCAATAAAACTTCAATTCTATTTGAGCACAACTTTGAAAGTGTACCTGTGAATTATTTGGGGTTTATCCCCACTGGGAGCCATGGAGGAAAGAGTTGGCTCTGTCATACATCTACTGCTATGAAAGTCCAAATTCCTACTCACTCAAGTATTGCTGCCCACACTGGTAAATAGCAATGAAAATAGATAATTATCAGCCATGTGTATTTGTAGAAATTACAAATCCCCTGGCTGATCATTAACTATCATTGTTGGTGATTACTGGTGGAAATTTTTTTTATGTTTTGCCCCCTATATTACAGTATATGGAAATGATTACAGTCGTAACATGTGTGGCACACACGCAACACCTTCCTAAACAGGGAGTACAGGGAGGTTAGAAAATTGTTTCAGATTCACACCAGATTCTATTTTGAGAAAAGTCGCATTGTGTGACCTTATTGCAGAAAACTGAATTTTTCCAATGCGGAACATTTCAAAGGTGGTAACAATATGACAGAAGGCCACATAGCTTTCTACTTTGATGAAGAGAGATAGTACACAGACTCAGCTGTTTGTATTATCAGGTGCATCATTTGATACTGAATAAAATGGAATCAGTAAGAAGACCAACAAGAGACCATCAGGAAGATGCAATAAACAAGTGCAAAAAAAAAGTGAGTGTAAAATACCTGATTTAATATCCAATACATGTATAGTTAAGTTTAGCACTTCCCTGCAGCAAAAAACTTGCAGGAAGGTGTAATAGGGTGGTTTCAGAGGTAAAATGAAGCTATAGGGCAGGTCCACTCCTTCTATAAAAAGTTAATGTGATATGTAGATAAGTAAGTCGGATTCCTCGGCCTGGGAGCATATTTGGATACAGTGAGTACAATGCATCTGGGGTTTTGGGGGGTTCCTACATATCATATTAACTTTTTATAGAAGGGGTGGGCATAGCCTTTAAACCCACTCTTCCTAGTGTAATATCGGGCTAGCGTGGGGTTAACTCCCTTTCTCCGGGGCCTGCAAAATTCTCTATTAACGGCACAGGCACCCAATGCAAAACAAATACCATCTGTTTTGTGCAATTAAATGACAGTGTTACCTTCTCGCTCCTTACTGGCCTCATTCCTTAGATGCAGCAACTCACGTTAAAGGATAACTGTATTGCCTTAATGCTTTTTTTTTTCATAATTGCTTTAAAAAGAGTATGCAGCCCTCCCCATATATATTTTTCTTGATTTTGAGCCTCTCTCTACCTTCAATTAGCCTTCAATTGGCCATGCTGTGAAGGGGGCGTAACAATTCTGTCTGCCTCTAACTGTCAATCAAAGCTAGCATGCGAGAAACACTCCTCCACCCACCCTTGATCAGCTTGATTATGTAGGCTGTATCCTAGCAACAGGACATTTCAAGCTTGTTTAACTGGCAGAGGATGAGGAGAGAGGTTGTAACAGACATTCCCACCAGCCAATGACAAGTGTCATGTTAATCATGGCCCTGGGCCATCTAGGAGGCAGGCTTTTAGCACTCATCTTTGCTGTGTGATATCTAAGAGAGGGCAGCACGGCTGTAAACGAAGTGATTTCAGCTGCTGGAAGTGTGGACGTGTAATGGGGGTGATGTTGTTATTTGATATTGTTGTCCTTTGAGGGATTACTGCATCACAAGAACCCAGAATGAAGAGCAGCATGGAAGGGAAGTATTACATCTCCCCATTAATGTGTAATGGATCTGTCCATTAACTCAATGCATGCTAGGGCTCATTACCTGACCGTGATGCACTAAATCTCACAAAAGTGAGAGGCAGGTAAGGAACATGTGTTAGCGTTAGCATCTCCCTGTATATATTCATTTATGTCTTTTTTTGTGAAACATTTTAGTTGACAAAATAATTTATTAAGTTAGCAAATGCTGTACTTTGCTTGACTAGAACCTAGTCTAGTAAAATCCTTGTATAAGTCATAAAGAAGATTTATTTCAAGGGAATATCTGTTTAAATAGTTGTATTACATCTCAGTCATTTGACATGGGGTCGTTTTAGTTGGGGGGAGGTTCAGTGTTATAGGCTGTGGGGTGCCTACACCCAAGGGTCATGATCCACTGCAAAAAGACCTGTGATGGGCTGCAAGGGCCATCCCTCCAGAAAGATGGCTACAATAGTGGACAGGTTCTAGGTAGGGCCTCATAGCTGGTGTTGCTGTGGCAATCATGGCCACTGCCATTTTTGTGGTGGTTATGCCTTCAGAGCAGAGGGGGCAGCACTAAGGATGGGGTGGCAGTAGCCACTATCTTGGTCGCCATACCCCACCCCCCAGGGTAGGAGGCAGCAACTGAGTTTAATTACTGTGATTTTAAGCAAGTTTGCAAACTTTGATAAAACCAGTGAAAATGGCCTCAAAAGGTTTTGTGAACTATATGTCCATTTGTTTATTTGTCCCTAATGAGCACCTTTAGTCAAATATATAAACAATATTATGTCTTATTGCCATAACGAATGCTGATTCAGCACTGGGCCAAAGAACCAGTGTATGTCCTGCTGTAAACCTTTAACAGAACTAAAGTAATCTAGCTCACAGATTCTACTTTATTAAAATAATGCAGCTTCTGCTACTATAGTGATGCAAGGCCAAAGTACAAGTACAGCAACATTTTATATGTCCGTTAATGCTACAAATCACCTCTTACTTTCTGCTGCCACTGCACATATTGATGATTCCTGCACTTAACCAAAATACTGCAGTGTAGATCATGTACTGCTTGAATCCATGCCAATAACAGGCTCATATATAAACTATATTGTGCTGCTACCACCAATCACGGTTCAAGTTACTGCAGGGTATTTTTTTCCTTATATATATATATAACATTACATAACATTCCTTATATATGAATATAACATTAATGTAATTTTACGTAAATGCAGTAGGAATTAAAATGACAGTATGTCCTATATAATATATGACAATACTCACAGTTAGTTGATTTTTATATAAATGTTCAGTAAAACAGATCAAATCACACACATTTTGTTTATATTTATGACCGTCACCACTCTGGCTTTTCTGTTGAGTACACATATATTGTGCTACATACTGAATAAAAAGGAAACTATGAGCAGATTTAATACCCAAGAGACCATATGTCCTTTGATGTGACTGTCTTTTTTTGTGACATATTTTAATCCTTGTTGAGAAAATAATTTATTTACATTATCAGATGTTTAACTGAAACCTAGGCTAGTAAAATCCTTATGTTTATATAGTTGTATCATATCTAAGTAATTTGACAATTTGTTAATTCTATTTAAATATAAATTTAGAATTTAGGCCTACATTTTGTAGGTAATAGCTGCCTGACTACTGTTAACATGATGCTGTTTAGTGTATCCAAATCGTAATTTTTTTTCTGTGTATTAATTTTATTACAATCAATAAACTGTTGATTTTGGCTTTTGCTGCAACAATTTCTGTTTTTGCATTTAATATTTACCGGTACATCAATGTCTACTGATGTAAAAGAAAGTTACATCTAAATCCAGAGCAGAGTTCTTTTTGTTTAGGTTTGTAGCTATTAGATGCCTGAGATATTTATGCTCAGAGTACCTATTGTTCATAAAAGAGGTAGTTTTTCATGTATTTTGGCTCTGAAGTCACCTTAATTGGTTCCCAAGAGTCCCTGAGTGATGAGTTATTTCACCTACAGTAAGGCAGCATCTTTGGTGAGCATAGATCCAAAGCTGTCCCAGTGGACTGTCCTCTTAGAAGGTAGGAAGTATTCCAACCAAAGGGACAAAATCTGATTATTCACTGAGGACATTCTCTAAATAGACAGTGTAAATAACAGATCGATCTCCTCTACCCCTGTCCTGTATGTTTTTCAACAAAATAGTCTTGTTTATAATTACCTACAAAGTTGTAGATCAGTGTTAACATACTAAAATACTAAAATTTAAATAAATTTGTTTTCTGTCCACTAGACACCAGTTTTGTTAAATAAAATTTACTTCTTAATAGTAAATTCCCTTAATATCACAAATATTCACTGTGGGTTGTTAATTGATTTTGCTAGTCTTGTTTTTTTTAATTAAAATGTATTGAGGCTCAGGTCAATGGGCAGTCAATCTAGAATTTTCATTCAACAAAGGTTTCAATCAATGTTCAGTTTTCTCAGTCCCAAGACAAATGCTTTTGAACACAGCTTAGCAAGTTTACAAGCCTCTAGTGTCAAAAACCCAGAAAGCTTTGTAGCCTGTGTTATTTACTGTATCATAATATATAAATGATACAATTTTGAAGGAATGACAATATAATAAGCTTTAACTGGGGGGGGGGGCTTATCTTGCTCTTAAAACAAACCCATCCCAGTATTGAATTCTTTGAATTGAACATTTCTATTTGGCTTTGGTTTTGAAGAAATAAAGTATGCCTGCTACTGTTGGGGGAGTTCCTTTGAGACCTGTTAGGATGTCTTCCTTCACTGAGAGGTACTAACACTGAACCATTCATTCTTGACTGAACATTATATTAGTTTGTAACTGTCCAAAAGCAATGACTGAATTGCAGAACATTTCCCCCGTGATTTCATTTAGTCTAGTGTATTAATTTGCCACTACAACAGTTACATTACAAAATTATCAGATCATGGACCTAAAAAGCAATTTAATTTAAAATTACCACAGGACAATCATATTTGAAAACAATGTAACAATTGATAGATGCAAGGGACAAATTCAAATATCGCTTTGTTACTTAAATTTTGCTGCCCAGCAATTAAATTTTATCATTTGATCCTTTCATATTTTGTTATAAATCATGTTTTGTGTTAAACCAGGGAATATAAATAGGTTATCTCTAGTAAGTAGCTATGACATGAACAAAAGAAAAAAAACGATTTCCATTGTACCTTTAACATATGTAAAAACATCCCACGCTCTGTATTTATATAGTGTCCCTTTAAAGTCTTAAAAATCTACGGCCAATTATAGTCCTTGGTAGCATTTTAAATCTACTGTATTTTGCTTTAATGAAATGGGAAATTTTAACTAAAAAGATTTTAAATGAAAAAAAGATTTGGGGTAAATGTAATACTTAAGGCAGTTGTGTTAACATATTCTGTGTAGTGTTTTTGCAGCACTGGGCACATTTATTAACATTTTAATACTATTGAATCTTGTTTAGCACAAAATTATTCAAAGGTTTATTTGAAGTGGCAAATTCTGAAAAATAGAAAACCAACTAATAATGTAATGTAACATTATTCCATTTATTATTTGGCGATAAAGGTATTTCTGTTTGCAGCTGAAAGGATAACTAAAGCTACTATTTAAAGCTTGTATAAAGAGGGGAAAAAGATTCAAGAGAGAGAAATATTATTCTCCCTCTTTACAAGGCACTGGTAAGGCCTCATTTGGAATATGCGGTGCAGTTTTGGAATCACATATTCAAAAGGGACATCTTGGAAATGGAAGCAGTTCAGAGAAGGGCAACTAAATTAATAAGGGAATAGAGGGGTTTGACTATGCAGGCGCATTAGAAAAGTTAGGGCTGTTTACTTTAGGGAAGTGATGTTTGCGTGGGGATATGATCACTTTATACAAATATATTAATGGGCCATACAGTAAACTCTCTGGTGCATTGTACGCTAATAGGTCATTTCAGAGTACTCAAGGACATTGGTTAAGATTGGAAGAAAAGAAGTTTCATCTTCAGGTTAGGAAAGGTTTCTTTACAGTAAGAAATTTGAAAATGTCTTCCAGCAGATGTGGTAATGGTAAGTTCATTGAATAGCTTTAAAAGTGGGCTAGATAAGTTTCTAAAACTAAAAAATAATGAGAATTACTGGTATTAATACATATACTGAAGTTATGGTTAATCTAGGGATACTTTCCAATTGCCATTTGAAGTCACAAAAGAATTTCCCCCCCTTTTAGATGTTTTTTTTCCCTTCCTCTGGATCAACTGTTAGGTACACCTCAAACTAAATTTCAAGCAGGAGGAGCTTGACCGGCATCCGCTCCTGTGATTGGCTAAGGCAGGATGCCAGCCTCCCCACACCATCAGATATTCCTGGTCGACCAACCGATACACGGCAAGGTCGTCGGTCAGGCAGCTGAAAATATCTGCTGGTGTGTACCCAGCCTCAAACATGAAACAACTTTGCCATGGCATACAAAACAGTTTTGTTTTTTTTTCTTAAGTTTTCTTCTGAATCTTTTTAGTACTGAAGGGGTTATAAAAGGTTAGTAATATATTGCTGTAAAGTTATTCCCATAAGCAAGAACTGTAGCTATCCTAATTTATTGAAGTTGCTGTGTAGTCCTTTTTGAAATGATATGACATAATAATTCAGTCAACAAAGCAAAAGACTCCCCGGCTTACTGCTTCAGCAGAATTGATTACCTAAGCCTCCAAACATGATAAATGCAGTAATGGGGAAACTAGAACCATTAGAGTCTGAGAGCGTTAGATATTGTTAAAATGTTCATTATTGTAAAGGAAGCATTTTTCATCAAAAGCAATTTCTATTGTTCCCACAAAAGCAACATATCCATGTGCAACATCTTGACAGAATTTATTTCAGATATTCTGCTGGTGGGAGGGGGGTTTGTAAAATTCTGGGTATGAAAAGATGTTTATCTCTTGCACTGGTGGACAGTTACAAAGTTAATGTAATTTGTTTCTGTACTTAAGTAACGTATATACTCGAGTATAAGCCGAGATTTTCAGGCTTTAAAAAAAGCCTGAAAATTGAACCTCGGCTTATACTCTAGTCCTTTACCCACTAACCTTTCTGCCGGCTGCCGCTCGTTCCGCATCTCCTGCTGACGTCACTACTCAGCGCCTCTCACTTCCCAGCACCGAGTAGTGACTTCAGGTGGGCAGATGCGGAGCAAGCAGCAGCTGGCAGAGAGGTGAAGACTGAAAATTGAAGACTGTCCAGGTAAGTGAACACTAAACTGGGGTGGCTCTGGGGGGGACAGTAATCCCATACAGGAACCTCCAATACCTTTCCACTATAGATGTTTGTAAACTACAACTTCCAGCAACTAAAGTGGAAAGGTATTGGGGTTTACTGTATGGGAGTACTGTCCATTTAAAGGGCAACTAATGCCTCAAAACCATACAGAATCAGTAGGATGGTATCTGTTGTTAAAAATACTGCCTTCTGATTCTGTATAGTTCTGAAACATTAGTTGTCCTTTAAATGGACAGCAGATTTCCCATACAGTAACAGCCAAATACAGTATGACTATTATTGTATGGGACTACTGTAGGGGAATTCTGCTGTCCATTTAAAGAGCAACTAAAGTCTTTTAACAATACAGAATCAGAAAGCAGTAGTGGTCATAATTTCAACCCTCGGCTTATACTCAAGTCAATCGTGTTTTTCTGATTTTAGAGACAAAAATAGGTACCTTAGCTTATACTCAGGTCAGCTTATACTCAGGTATATACGGTAACTGTTTTTGAAGAAGTCTTCTAAAGTGTTTCTATTGGTGGGACTTTTTACTTTAAGCTCCACTACTCTTCAAAATGAAGGGGGCGATGTTATAACTTTGTAGCGTTACATACGTGACTGCGATCCCGCTATACAGTAAACCCCTTTGTGCGACTTACTGCATTGCATTTATTAGAGCTTTAGTTTAATACTACAAGGTAGTCCAAAACCTGACCAATTTTGAATAGGATGCACAGCACTATTTCCAAAAATCTTTGAAAATGGCACTGCCAACCTCAAAAATAAAATAAGCCAAAACTTAGGTTGGACACATCAGGGTACAGCACAGCCTATAACATTCTATGTAACATGGATGAGAAATTCATTTTCACAGGGGTTGCTTTTGAACCTGGGACTGTTGTGGTAGGCCAGATCAATAGATTAAACTCCATTCTGTTGAACATTAAATTGATCTCATTTTAAAATGTGGTAAAATTTAGGAATTCTGGGTGAATTATTTTTTTTTTAATTAGCTGCTTTACATAAAATACTTAGTAGTAACAGCTAATAACCAAAAATGTTTAAAAAAAAAAAAAAACTAACATTTTTAAAAGTATGATTAGCGTGTTTAATATTTTTAGATCCATTCATAAATTCTAATTAATCAATTGATCATTTCATTATTTTTATAATATAATAAAAAATATAAACTCAATATTAAAAAGTCAATTAACCAGCTCGAACCAAACAATTACTGTAATATTATTTTTCATCACAGGATTTTCTTTGGGGGGAGGGGGTACAGGTCTAGTAGCAGTGGGCCAGATATGGACTGGAAGTGGGTCCTGGGATGTATTAAAAAACCTGTTAAAAGTTAATTATGCAAAAGTCCTGTTAAGCTGGCCATACATTTGTACTATGTGTTTATGGTCCACCATGAAACAGTGGCATATAAAGCTTAATCATAATTTAAAGGGCATGTCTAGCATTTACAAAAACAATGGTGACTTATCTGCCCACAACCCCAAATCAATGAGCATTTTATAAGCTTAAGCATGTGCAGAGGAGGCAGCAGGTGAAACAGCAATCAATCATTGGCTATGATGTCTGTTGTCACAGCCTTGATTGACTGCACAGAGAGAGGAGCCAGCCTATTCTGTCAGAATGGGGACCTTTTCACACACAGACAGCTCCTACTCTTCAGTTTCCTGGATTTGGACAAGCACTGCAGGAGAACCATAATGAGCAGAGCATTTTTTTAAAATACACAGAGGGGCCAGCAGAGGGTTAAATTTTAGTTTTGGGGGTGGACATGCCCGTAAATATCTGGTTTGTAATGCAGGTAATAAAGTGCAAAATATATCAGATGGGATTGAGGGAAGGTAACTGACAAATGACCATGATACTCACTCAAACAACTTTACATTATCTGAAATTACAATTTGAGAGAAGTACAATGGTGGTACTCCATTTATCTGTGCTTGCTTTGTTATTAAATTATTAATGTTTAGCGAATGCTCCTAATTCCCCCCACCCTCCCTTACCTTCCTAGTAAGAGGTCATTAATGGGTCACATATTACAATCTCTGTTCCTGGAGTGACAGGTCTTTGCCTGTAAATGCTGTGATTAAAACAATGATTCTCAGGATCTACAGCTCAGATTTAAAATCTCTCCTTCATTCTATACGTTCCTATAGCAAATGGTTCAGATACCATAAACCCAGCAGGGAACAGGGAGTTCCATAGCATTTCTGCAGACTTGAGGCCTTTGAACTACTAAAGGAAAACTTCAGTCTAGAATTGAACCCCTATAAAATAATACTAAACTGTCCATTATTTAATAATGATTTTAATGTGTTAATTGCCTGGATATTCCAATCCATTTGTGAGATACAGAGATTTAAAAAAGCCAAATGTTAGGGGAGAAAGTCTTCAGCACAGACCCAGCTGCTGGGATTAGCTTAGGATACATCTTTAATTATTTAAATATGCGCGGAAGCTATTAATTTAAATGACATGTATACCATTTATTAATCATCTTGTGTTTTTCTCATAACTTCCTTTTATTTCCTTTCCCAGATTGAATCATTTATTCCAGTCTTAGGCTTGGTACACACAGAGGGACAATCGAATTGCTGAATTTGTGAACAATCGATTGTGCGTTCCCCGCACGATCGATCAGAATTTTCCGACATTCCCGATCGTTCGTTCGTCCAATACGGACGAACGAACGATCGATGTCGGTCGCGGCCCCCCGCCCCATACCAGCCGATATTTTTGGCCGATCGATCGAAAGTGCCGTAAATCAGATGGTCGGCCGAAAATATTGGCTGGTGTGTACCCAGCCTAACTTCCTTATACAGATAGAAGTCTCTCACAGTGGGAGGTCTCATTCTAGCTGGGTCAGTGTCTGAGGTGTTTGATTGGGGTGTTAACAAAAAGGTGGGCCTAGACTGATCTTCTTAGAAGGTTTCATTTACCTTTTAATGTTGAAGGCTTCATTTACTAGGAGCACTATTGAGAAATGCATTGCAAAGAAATGTGCTAAGGTTAACTTCATTATCCTCCCTCTGCAGCTTTGTACGATGTTGTTTCTATAAATGTAACTATTAAAGGGGTAATATTAAAGAATATGCAGATCAAATACAATCTGTGAAAGACTGTCCCAGATTAAAAGGGCATGTCCAGCCTTAAAAAAACTTTTTTTTATCTATGTCCCCAAACCCCAGTTTTGCATTATAACAAAGTTCCAAATATGCCCCTGAATGGACTTACCTGACTCGGTCCCTTGTCGATGTGCCGCACTACTCCTCTGACTGAGCATGTCTGCATTACTGAATGTGTAAAGCTAATCGATATAACATTGAGATATAACACTATATTTTGGTGCTTAACACATTTATTAGTGAACCACACACAACGTTTCTGGGATCACATTGTCCCCTCTTCAAATTACCATCTGTGGTGCCTAGGCACACAAAATTGAATGTGTGCCTGCTTGACTGAGAGTGTGTCTGTATGACTGAGATTTGTACTGTACTGGGGCCGCTTCTGTTTAATCTGTTTATAAATAACTTTATAAACACTGAGCAAGGTCTCAGTGTTTGCTGTTGACACTAAACTATGCAGAGCTTCGGAAACTTGAAATGATGTGCAAGTGTTGCAATCAGACCTAGATTATCAAAATGGGCAGCAGAATGGCAGATGAGATTCAATGTTGATAAATGTAAGGTGATACATTTGGGATTTAATAATCCCTGTGCCACCTACACCATAAATAACTGTGCATCTGTAATGGAAAAAGATTTGGGGGTTCTGGTAGATAACAGACTTAGCTATAGCAAACAATGCCAGGTAGCAACGGCGAGAGCTAGCAAGATATTATCTTGTATAAAGAGGGGAATAGACTTAAAATATTATTCTCCCTATTTACAAGGCACTGGTAAGGCCTCATTTGGGATATGCGGTGCAGTTTTGGAATCCCATATACAAAAGGGACATCTTGGAAGATTAGACAAGTTAGGGCTGTTTACATTGGAGAAGCGACGTTTGCGTGGGGACATGATAACCTTACACAAATATATTAATGGGCCATACAATGAACTCTCTGGTGCATTGTTCACGAATAGGTCATATCAGAGGACTCGTGGACATCCTTTAAGGTTGGAAGAAAAGAATTTTCATCTTCAGGTTAGGAAAGGTTTCTCTACAGTAAGAACAATGAAACTGTGGAACTGTCTTCCAGCAAAAGTGGTAATGGCAAGTTCATTGAATAGCTTTAAAAAATGCCTGGATACGTTTCTAAAACTAAAAAATATTGAGAATTACTGGTATTAATGCATATAGATCTGGTTGGTCCAGGGATACTTTCCGATTGCCCTTTGGAGTCAGGAAGGAATTTTTTCCCCTTTTTTAGCTGTTTTTTTTTTTTTTTTTGCCTTCCTCTGGATCAACTGTTAGGTTGGGTTACAAAAAAAAAAAAAAAGGGTGAATAGGTTGGACTTGATGGACGTATGTCTTTATTCAACCTTAATTACTTCTTACTATGTTACTATGATTGTGTCTGTGTAAAGGAGAGTGTGTCTGTGTGACGGAGATTGTGTCTGTGTGACTGAGATTGTGTCTGTGTGACTGAGATTGTGTTTGTGTGACTGAGAGTGTGTCTGTGTGACTGAGAATTCATGGATTCAAAAAGTCATTAAAGTTAACTGGAATTCGGATCTTGATTACTATTCCCTATTTAATCCCACTGTGTCATGGTGGCCATAGATGTTATAATCATGGGCGTACAATTTGTGGATTGT
Source organism: Hymenochirus boettgeri (assembly GCA_019447015.1). Taxonomy (NCBI): domain Eukaryota; kingdom Metazoa; phylum Chordata; class Amphibia; order Anura; family Pipidae; genus Hymenochirus; species Hymenochirus boettgeri. The sequence goes on from CM033477.1 coordinate 62,845,066, forward strand.
ACAATTGTATTGGTTGATTAAAAAAAATCCGCCCAGCCAATTAGGGAAAAATATTAAACAATTTTTGGTCAATCATCTATACATGGGATGACAATCTAACAATCCTTGGATTGTATGACTGTGATTGTAGCTTCTATGGCAACCATAAGGGCAAGGCCACACTGGTGTATTCTTATGCGCAAAGATCACACTTGCGTGAGAATCGCTGCAATACAAGACATATTTGGAGCACCTGCAGTCAGAAAGGTTTTGCATATCACATGCGCTCTGATTATGCGATTCGGCCAAATCGACGGTAATGTTAGTTTCAGTATTTCATTAAATCAGCATCAGAATTGGGTTTTGGATCTCCATTACAATTCCTTGTTCTGTTTCACTGTGTAATAGTGACCATTATCCCTATGATCATGGCTGAATGGATGGTACAATCTTATTAGAGGGAAAAAAAGAAATTCAGACTGGCCCAGTAAGAAAAATATCATACATTTTTTTATCGCATTTTCCTGCACATTACCATCTACTTCGGGCTGCAATCTTCTCAATGGGGTATATTCATAAACGATTGCTATTTTCGTCATTTTACTATCGCAGACATTGCAATGACAAATAGCGCTTTTTCCACCTTGGTAAAAAAAAGACGCTTGTTTTTCACCTTTGTGGAAAAGTATCGTTGAGGAGCGGTGTGATAATAGTTTCCGCTTTATTCGTTGCGTTTAGTGTGGTATCACTGCGAAAAGAGAGATTGCTCTCTAGTGGAATTTCAGAGCTATTTTTATTTAAAGCTATTTTTATTTAAAGCTATTTATAAATAGGTGAAATTTTGCCTTTTTACCCCTTTTCTCCCTTTGTTGCATTTTTTGCAGTTTTACCAGAATTTTCGTCAAACATCATTACTTACTGGAATGTTCCATTAACATGACTATTTCTTACACAGCACTATGGTATGTTCCCATATTAATGTAACTGGTTTGATAATTAGATGCAGTTTGCTGAAAAAAAGCAATAATAAAAAATTAGTCCTTATGATAAAATTAGTTTTTTGAGTTTTTGAGTGAGTTTTACACTATCATATCCTATTAAAGGGGAACTGTGGTCCAAAATTGATCGGAATTGCACTGCTGAAAGAATTTTTTTGCTATTTATTTTCATTGTTTATTTTGCATAGTTTTGAAGATATTTACATTTTTGTGTGTAATATGGCAGCAGCATTACCAGGTCCCCTGCAGTTCCTGCTTCTTGCTCTGAAACCATGTCAGTGGATGAAAGTCAATCTGCCCTGTGTCTCCTAGTCCCTTGTATCCCCCCTCCTCTTGCAAGCCTCCCTGGTCCCTCCCACTCATGGACCCTATGGACCCTGAAATTGCAGGCCCCCCTTGACCCTTTCCCTTAAAGCCTTATGTGGCCCTGCCCACTCATAGGTGCCATGGCCCCGTCCACTCTTGGGTGCCTTAGCCCTGCCTAGTCATGGGTGCCTTAGCCCCACCCACTCGAGGGTGCCTTAGCCCCACCCACTCATGGGTGCCATGGCCCCACTCGAGGGTGCCGTGGTACACTTAGACCCCCCCTTCAGAAAACTGTGTGAAAAAAGCCAGAGTGAGAACTCTGCCTGAAAAGACTGTTTTCACATAGTGGGAGAGTAGGGCTGCTCTTAGGGGATCTTCACACAGCAGGGAGGAGGAGGGACTTCCTGTCTCCTGTCCTGTCACTGAAGTCTGAGGCTGTGCTTTCCGGTGGTGAGGTGGAGGAGCATGGCCAGATTTATACTTTTTTTCTCCCCTAGGCCAGCCACCTCTCCTTCCTGTGTGCCGGAAAAATCACAAAAGAATAAATAGATTAAACAATACATTTACTGAAATATTTAACAGGAAAAAACAAATAGCATATAATAAATTATCAATAAACATGCAATAACTTAAAATAACTTGGCAAATACAGTTATATAAGGCACAAGCCTCATTAAGTAAAGTGCAGGTTTCCTTATAATAAAGTGCTGCAGAAAGATTTTTTTGTGAACAATTAACAATAAATAAATAATAACTTGTTATGAAATAATTAAACAACTGAAACCTTCATAACTTTATAAACAGCCATCAAGCAGGATTCTTCTCATTAATTTCACACATGTATGTTGGGGTAGATGACCTGTAGTGAATCCGTAACAATTGACTGAAGGAGATGAGGAATAGTAACATCTACCATACCAGTATTTCTTAAATACGAAGAAAGGTGCAGGGACTCATCTGAAAGATTGTCTTGCAAGTCATTAGAGTAAAGCTCACACAAGTTTGTGACATAAGTAATTATATCATTACTATCAAGGTTTGTAATTTTCTCAAAGAAGCTGAATTGCTCACTTAATTGTTGATATGCATCGCTCTCTTTTGAAGCTTAGATGTAAGTCTATCCAACATGACCAGAAACGTATAAACTTGTCTTTTGGGGTATGTATAACTTGTCCTTTGTGGCTCACATCAAATGGCAGTTTAGTCTCTCTTTGTAATTCCCTTGTATTCCTCCAGTCCAGACATATCTTTGGCTTCTTTTTCAAACCTGTGATATCCATCCCTGGTTTCTTGCAAAAGCTTTAGAAGACCACCATATAGCCGAACAACTTATGACACTTCAATATCAGTGCTCTTTAAACGTCTGCTGGTAGCATTAAACTTTTCTAGGATGTAGCTCCAAAACACTGTCAAGATGGCAGTTTCAAGGGTCTGCAAACTAAGGCTTATTCCATGAGCCTCTGCCCGAACATCAGATTTTTTGGAGAGAATCATGCGCAATTTAATCCAAAGCCCCCCCCCCCAAAAAGCGAACTTAAAAAAGGCAAAAAATAAAACTTAAAAAAGTGAAATCGCAGATCACATTACAGTAAATGCTGGTAAATAGTCTAACATCCCCCTGAGTACTTATTAGTTTTGAGAAACTCCACAATGTACTGACACCTTCAATGGACCCATTGGCAGACTAAATAAATGGGAACTTATGTGCTTTTGCCACCACAGACTTGGTGAATTTGAATGGCTGAACTTAAATAACTTTTCGCCATTTTATAAATATGCTCAAGCGGTTACCGCAGCGCTGTATGGCGAAAACCGAAAAGTAGTGGTAATGACCTTTCACGATTGGTTATCACTGCTTTATAAATAGCGAAAAGTACAAATTTGGTGAAAAGGCAGCTTTAAAGAAGGCAAAAAGTTTAACAAACCTTTATAAACATGCCTCAATGTTTCACTATCGGAGCGCATGCAATCTGCAAAAAAATAGTGAAAGCATGTTCTCCGAAAAGTTGATCGCAACACAAGGCACTAAGCCTAATATTGCAAGACAAGATGCTGTATCTCACAAACAGACTGAAATATCCAGGTAAGTGACATACCATCACGCTCATCTTAAAATGGGCAATTTGTTGTTTGACTATTGTTTTTTAAATAAAGTTGCCCTTTAATTATTAAAATTCTGAAAGGAGACGGGAAATTAAAAGCTACTATTACAGGGAAACTGTAGGGGCGGAGTGAGACTGGGTGACTAAACCAACCCACTGGGTTACAGACTGGGAAAAAGCTGCAGTGGTGAAAAGCTCAAAAGTTATAAAGGGACCCTACATACAGTACAGTATGGACTGTTGCTCCTGTAGTTACTGTATAAATCATTTTTCTATTAACAGATAATGGATGAATAAAAACAATACTGCCTTATCCTAAGAATTAACTTCAGTCAAAGAACACTTGTTTGCTTTATTTGGTGATGTTAAAACACTTTTAGTTTAGCAAAATAACATTCCTTAATGTTCCCCTAAAGATTGTGCATTTCTTAGTTGTTATGACAAGTATTATTGGGAAAGTAAGAAGCAATCTGATGTACTTGCACTTCGTATGAATTATTTATAACATTGTATTATTTTGCAATGGCAACAAAATTAAAGCAGATCTTGAAATTATGCCCCTGAGAAAAATATCAAGAAAATTACAAATATCAACTATATTGTGGTTCTGAGTCACCCGAATAAAAGGGATTTTTCTTTTTGCTTTACCTGGTTAATTTTGGCACCCAGAATATTTTACAGCATGATTTTGCAATCACATAACCCTTTTTATTCTGCCAAAAAGAAATACTACCAGCAATTTTATAAAAAGCACTAAATTCACCATGGAAATGCCGTTATATAAATGATTAAATTCTTCACCAAAGCATTGGAGTTTAACTACTGATTTTAGGATATTATTGGGATTATGATTCTAATTAGAAATTGGGCACCGTACATTGCTACATCCTATATATAATCCTATATATATATATATATCAAGTGGGATTGTTTACTTTTTTGTTTAAAAAATAAGAGTACCATGATACTTTTTATGGACTAAGTTTATTTAGTTGTCAAGCTTTCGAGGGCTAAACCCTCTTCATCAAGTCAAAGCAGTACTGATTTTTAACAAAGGTTAACAGAAAGTAAAAAGCCAGTTCCAAAGATAATAAGATAAGCAAAACAACAAGGGGGAGAGGGGTAAAAAAACAACCTAGTTAAAAGCAAAAGGTGCCAAGGAAAGTGTAGAGGGCAATAAAGTGAGAGGAGAGCTAACAGGATAGTGAAGAGGTCAAGAAATGCAAGGGGGGAAGAGAAGCCAGGGAGGACGGAAAAAAAAATAAGAAGCAATATGAGACTAGGAAAATGTAGAGGTAATAAAATAAGGAGAGATAACAGAATAGTGAAGAGGTAGTGGGAATAGGAAGGGGGAGGAAGAGTAGTGAAAGTGAGGAGAGAAGGTGGAAGAGAAATAAAAGGGAGCAAAACAAAATAAATAAATAAATAAAAAACTGTTAATGGGAAGCTAGAATGTGAAAATTCAATTATTTTTAATGTGAAAGGAATCCCATGTCCTGGTTCAAACTAGAGATGGGCCCAAAACCGAACTCGAACCTGAGTTCAAGCCGAACCTTATGAGTTCGAATGAATTCGAACTAGTTTGCGTTTGAACTAGTTTGTTTTTTTGGTCTCGCAGCTGTATTTTTGATAATTATCATAAATTCGATAATTTGCTAACCCTAGAATGTATCGTTCACTAACTCTTGAAAGTATCGTTCACTTTTGGTAACCCTCGAATGTATGGATAGTTTTCACTAACCCTAGAATGTACCATTCGCTAACCCTCGAATGTAGCCTTCGATTTTCGGTAACCCTCAAAAGTATTGTTCGTTTTCAGTAACCCCCTGAATGTATACATAGGCATGCAAGTCTGATGTGCGTGGTGTTTTCCTTTCATTGATATCTGTCCGTCAACCACGGTCTTCCACTGCACTCAGCATATATACCCATTGTTCTACTACAGGTGTGTGCAGGACCACTAAAAGACTTTCTTTGAATGTATAGGTTGTTTTCACTAACCCTAGAATGTATTGTTCACTAACCCTGGAAAGTATCGTTCGTTTTCGGTAATCCACGAAAGTATCGTTCGATTTCGGTAACCCTCGAATTTATGGATCTATTTTCGCTAACCCTCGAAAGTATTGTTCGGTAACCCTCGAATATACCGTAACCCTCGAATGTAGCTTGCGCAAAACCCGACAATGGCCCCCTCATGTTTTAGAAGTGTTTTAAAAAGTTTTGGTGCTAGTGACATGTTCCCCAGACTATTTCCAAGGTGCCACAGCCATTTACAGTAAGTTACCATTGTTAGTTTAGCTGTAAATCACCCGGACTTTTCGAACTATCACTCCCCCATTGACTTTAATGGGTCCGAATTCAAACTTTTACTGAAGTTCGAAAACGGATAGAACTTTATATAGTTAGGCCATATCTAGTTCAAACCATGGTTTTTAGAGTCAAATAATAAGATCATTTAGCTTCAAATACTTTTCTTTCCTGAGTGTTGCTAAAATGTCCCTTTAAGATTTGGACCTGGAAGTTTTTTATACTGTGTCCAGGCTGTGAAAAATGGTGTCCTACAGGGAAACAGTTTCTATCTTCGTCATGGTTGGTGATGCTACTTCTGTGGGAATTCATCCTCTTTTGCATCTTTTGGCCAGTTTCTCCAATATATATTGCATACTCACATTTGTTGCATTGTATTAAATGCATCACAATGCTGGATGTACAGCTATAGGATCCATGGATGTGAAAAATTCCCTTCCTGTGTGTAACAGAAGGAGAACTGTTGATGTTGGTACAAAACTTGCACCTAGCACCCCCACATTGTGTAGTACCTGGTGTATTATCTCCATGATCTGTGGGTAGTTTCCTTCCAACCAGTTTTTGCTGTAGGTTTGGTGGCTGTCTGAATGCAAGGACAGGAGGTTTTGGAAAAATGTTTTTAAGGTTTTCATCGTCATTTATCAATGGTTGTAGTTCTTTTATTATTTTCATTATCCCTTCTAGTGGAGGGTTGTAAGTTGTTACTAGGGGTACCCGGGTGTTTCTTTTTCTCTCTTTGTACTGTAGGAGGTTTTCACTGTGAATCCTCAAAGCTTTGTTCATGTTCGCAGTAATAGTTCGAAACTGGATATCCCTTTCGTTGAAATGATCTCCCAAGTGCACATATATGTTTGGCTTTCTGATCTGGCTCTGAACATATCCAGTGAATGCAGGCTGGTAAGTACATTTGGGTACAGCTGTGAGTGCTATAAACCTTGCGAGGTCGGGGTTTATAGCAATCTCCTGCAACATTTAGTTTGGGGGGTGGACATACCCTTTAAGTTATCAAAAAATACTGGAGGAAAATTTGCACTCATCAGTTTGGATGCTGCGCATGGGACAAACTTGAACAGTCCAACATGGCAACAATTTAAAACATAAAGCAAAGTTGACCTGTCATTGGCGACATAAAGTGAAGGTTCTGAAGTGGCTATCTCAGTCTCCGGATCTAAATATCATTGAGCCCAAGAATTTATGGGAAATGGAGGCTTTTGCCGGGTAGAATGAGCAGCTTTACCATCTGACAAGATAAAGAGCCTCATCCACTACTACCACAAAAGACTTCAATCTGTCATTGATGTTAAATGTGGCAATACATGGTATAAATTGGGTTATGTACATTTTTGATTAGGGTCATTTGGGTAGTTTGTGTTGTGGTTATGATTTTAAAAGTTTAAACACAAGCAATGACTTCAGCCAACCACTAATCATGAATGAAAGAAAAGTTTTTGTGTTCTCATTCATATTCTCTGAAAAATGGTTAAGAAATCATAAATTATGCCAGGGTATGTAAACGTATGAGCACTGTTAGTAGGACAGATTTGGTCATTTAGATTGAGTGTGCATCGTAACAGAGCATTACAGGGAGAGTACCCAAAGTTGCTCATGTTTTTTTCATCTTAAACCTATGCTTATCTGTGCCGATGTTAAGAGGTTAGCTCCTAGTGCCCAATAATAACTAACTTCACCAGTTTTTTGTTTTACGGGTGGACATGCCCTTAAAGGGGAATTATAGCAACCCCCTACCCCTTAAGCTATACCCAGGATAAGGACCTAAAATGCTATGTCCTCACCTCTGGATGTAGAGTTAGAATGTAGAAAATGTACCTTTTAGTTGTCCATCGTAGTCCACCCATTCCTGTTTGGCCACACTCTCTCCACTAGCAGCATTTTAACCAATAGAAAACATTCTCTGCATGTCTTTACTATTCAATTTATATTTAATTTAGGCACTAGAAATTTACTTTGGAATAGCTGCAGGTAATTTAATACCTGTTCCTTTTCAAATTTGGAAGCCTCATTGCTTCGTACCTTTGAGCATAATGTTTGGTGACATGCATGTGATGCGAATTTTGCCAGAATAACTAAGAATGAACCTTCAAACTCGCACTTTATATGACAACTATATGGTTGTTGTTGAACCCCCCTTTTGGCCCTGGGCTTAACCAATGGGGAGACACATTCTGCAAGGTGTGGACAGAGCTTAGACAATGCATTTCTCCTTTATATTGCCAGTCAATTATTAGATGTATTATTAGATGTATAGTTTATAGCCCTGCAGTAGTCAACTAAAAAAGCCAATTGTAAACACAATGCATTTTCTTGTGATTGTACATGTATATTTTCCTAATTTGAGTTTTTTGTTCCTTTAATTGAAAGAATTTGTCACTGCCTGTAACTTACCCAGGAAGGATTGGAACTCTACACCTGTCATTGTAGGAAACGAATAACAGTGACATTGGGAAATAGTTCACTTTAGATTGTGCTGAAATTGAATGCCCAAATACAGAATTGCACAATGTTTTTAGGTATACAGCAAGTGTAACCCTGTGTAAAAAAAATAAACAGAAATTGTTACCTAAATTTTACGACACAGAGCATCATGATGGCATAAAAATAAAAGCAAATAAACTATATAAAGGGAACCTCCAAGCACTAAAAACTGGCATTACGTTCAGTCATCCAGTAGAAAAAGTACCTAGCTCTTCGTGTTAATGGATTTATTTAATAGTTCAAGTCTGTTTCCAATGAAAGGAGCATGTGAATCATAACAGTGATAGCACTTACTAAACTACAAAGTTAAAGCATTTTAGGAACCATGTACCACTGCTGGTAGAGAGCTAATTATAGCACCATGGGAAAGCACAGGCAGACTGATACAAAGACAGGAGTTTTGCAAAGGGTTTATTTAATCTCTTTAACTCGCTAGAGAGCCCAATGTTGAAAGCAGCAATTATAAGGATTCTGTTCCTAAACTCGTCTCAGAGTAAAATCAGTATTCATGTTTAGACTGCAGTAGCATACAGGAGTCAATGCAGAATCTAACATTTCAGATTTCTCACCTTTTGTCTTGCAAAAAATTTCCACTATGCAGCATTTATTTTTACTAAAACCAGCAAATATTTCATATTCAACCTGTTCACCTTGAGAGAGTGTCCCTTCTTTCCTTTAAACGTACCGTATATAACATTATTTTCTATGTGCAATAGATTGTTGGCAAAGTAATGAAGAAGAAAAGGAAAAGTTTGAAAATAAACCATGTGAATGGTAACTTCAAGTGTGAATTTGTAACTTGACAGAATAGAAACAAGTCACAAAAAGTCAATGCTTTTTTGGCCAAAATTTAATTTTGAAAAATGATGATGTCATGCTGATGTCATGATGATGTCATAGTGTCATCACTAAAAAATATACCCAGAACATTTAAACACTATTAACAGATATAGAACAAGAAGTCGCACCATAGCAAACAGAAGGTTAACAAACAACCATCAGGGTGCCAGATAACTAAAGTACTATTTAAAGCTGTATAAAGAGGGGGAAAAAGATTCAAGAGAGAGATATTATTCTCCCTCTTACACAGGCACTGGTAAGGCCTCATTTGGAATATGCGGTGCAGTTTTGGAATCACATATTACAAAAGGGGACATCTTGGAAATGAAGCAGTTCGAAGAGAAGAGGCAAACTAAATTAATAAGGGAATAGAGGGGTTTGACATATGCAGGCGCATTAGAAAGTTAGGGCTGTTAATTTAGGGAAGTGATGTTTGCGTGGGATATGATCACTTTATAACAAATATATTAATGGGCACATACAGTAAACTCTCTGGTGCATTGTACGCATAATGAGGTCATTTCAGAGTACTCAAGGACATTGTTGGTAAGATTGGAAGAAAAAGAAGTTTCATCTTCAGGTTAGGAAAGTTTCTTTACAGTAAGAAAATTTGGAAAATGTCTTCCAGCAAGTATGCTTTAAAAGTGGGCTAGATAAAGTTTAATCTAAAACTAAAAAATAATGAGAATTACTGGTATTAATACATATACTGAAGAGTTATGGTTAATCAGGGATTACTTCCAATTGCCATTTGAAGTCACAAAAGAATTTCCCCCCCTTTTAGATGTTTTTTTCCCTTCCTCTGGATTCAACTGTTAGGTACACCTCAAACTAAATTCAAGCAGGAGGAGCTTGACCGGCATCGCTCCTGTGATTGGCCTAAGGCAGGATGCCGCCTCCCCACACCATCAGATATCCTGGCGACCAACCGATACACGGCAAAGGTCGTCGGTCAGGCAGCTGAAAATATCTGCTGGGTGTACCCAGCCTCAAAACATGAAACAACTTTGCCATGGCAACAAAAACAGTTTTGTTTTTTCTTTAAAGTTTCTTCTGAATTTTTTAGTCGAAGGGTGTTATAAAAGGTTAGTAATATATGCTTGAAAGTTATTCCATAAGCAAGAACTGTAGCTATCCTAATTTATGAACTTGCTGTGTAGTCCTTTTTGATAGACATGAATATGACATAAATAATTCAGCAACAAAGCAAAAGACTCCCCGGCTTACGCCTTCCAGCAGAATTGATTACCTAAGCCTCCAAACATGATAATCAGTAGAGTAATGGGGAAACTAGAACCATTAGAGTCTGAGAGCGTTAGATATTGTTAAAATGTTCATTATGTAAAGGAAGCATTTTCATCAAAAGCATTTCTATTGTTCCCACAAAAGCAACATATCCATGTGGCAACATCTTGACAGAATTTATTTCATGTTTCTGGGTGGGGGGGGGGTTTGTAAAATTCAGGGTATGAAAAGATGTTATCTCTTGCACTGGTGGACAGTTACAAAGTTAATGTAATTTGTTTCTGTACTTAAGTAACGTATATACTCGAGTATAAGCCGAGATTTTCAGGCTTTAAAAAAAGCCTGAAAATTGAACCTCGGCTTATACTCTAGTCCTTTACCCACTAACCTTCTGCCGGCTGCCGCTCGTTCCGCATCTCCTGCTGACGTCACTACTCAGCGCCTTCACTTCCCAGCACGAGAGTAGTGACTTCAGGTGGGCAGATGCGGAGCAAGCAGCAAGCTGGACAGAGAGGTGAAGGACTGAAAATGAAGACTGTCCAGGTAAGTGAACACTAAAACTGGGGTGGCTTGGGGGGGACAGTAATCCCATACAGGAACCTCCAATACCTTCCACTATAGATGTTTGTAAACTAAACTTCCAGCAACTAAAGTGGAAAGGTATTGGGGTTTAACGTATGGGAGTACTGTCCATTAAAGGGCAAACTAATGCCTCAAAACCATACAGAATCAGTAGGATGGTATCTGTTGTTAAAAATACTGCCTTCTGATTCTGTATAGTTCTGAAACATTGTTGTCTTTAAATGGACAGCAGATTCCCATACAGTAACAGCCAAATACAGTTATGACTATTAAATTGTATGGGACTACTGTAGGGAATTCTGCTGTCCATTTAAAGAGCAACTAAAGTCTTATACAATACAGAATCAGAAAGCAGAGTGGTATAATTTCAACCCTCGGCTATTACTCAAGTCAATCGTTGTTTTTCTGATTTTAGAGACAAAAATAGGTACCTAGCTTATACTCAGGTCAGCGCTTATACTCAGGTAATACGGTAACTGTTTTTGAAGAAGTCTTCTAAAGTTGTTTCTATTGGGGGGGACTTTACTTTAAGCTCCACTACTCTTCAAAATGAAGGGGGCGACGCTGTTATAACTTTGTAGCGTTACATACGTGACTGCGATCACGCTATACAGTAAACCCCTTTGTGCGACTTACTGCATTGCATTTATTAGAGCTTTAGTTAAATACTACAAGGTAGTCCAAAACCTGACCAATTTGAATAGGATGCACAGCACTATTTCCAAAAATCTTTGAAAATGGCACTGCCAACCTCAAAAATAAAATAAGCCAAAAACTAGGTTGGCAAATCAGGGTACAGCACAGCCTATAACATTCTATGTAACATGGATGAGGAAATTCATTTTCACGGGGTGCTTTTGAACTGGGACTGTTGTGGTAGGCCAGATCAATAGATTAAACTCCATTCTGTTGAACATTAAATTGATCTCATTTTAAATGTGGTAAATTTAGGAATTCTGGGTGAATTATTTTTTTTTTAATTAGCTGCTTACATAAAATACTTAGTAGTAACAGCTAATAACCAAAAATGTTTAAAAAAAAAAAAAAAACTAACATTTTTAAAAGTATGATTAGCGTGGTTAATATTTTTAGTCATCATAAATTCATTAATCAATTGATATTTTTCATTTTTATAATATAATAAAAAATATAAACTCAATATAAAAAGTCAATTAACCAGTCTCGAACAAAACAATTACTGTAATATTATTTTTTCATCACAGGGATTTTCTTTGGGGGGAGGGGGTACAGGTCTAGTAGCAGTGGGCCAGATATGGACGGAAGTGGGTCCTGGGATGTATTAATAAAAACCTGTTAAAAGTTAATTATGCAAAGTCCTGTTAAGCTGGCCATACATTTGTACTATGTGTTTATGGTCCACAATGAAACAGTGGCATATAAAGCTTAATCATAATTTAAAGGGCATGTCTAGCATTTACAAAAACAATGGTGACTTATCTGCCCACAACCCCAAATCAATGAGCATTTTATAAGCTTAAGCATGTGCAGAGGAGGCAGCAGGGAAACAGCAATCAATCATTGGCTTATGTGTCTGTTGTCACAGCTTGATTGACTGCACAGAGAGAGGAGCCAGCTATTCTGTCCGAATGGGGACCGTTTCACACACAGACAGCTCCTACTCTTCAGTTTCCTGGATTTGGACAAGCACTGCAGGGAAACCATAATGAGCAGAGCATTTTTTTAAAATACACAGAGGGGCCAGCAGAGGGTTTAAATTTTAGTTTTGGGGGTGGACATGCCCGTAAATATTGGTTTGAATGCAGGTAATAAAGTTGCAAATATATCAGATGGGATTGAGGGAAGGTAACTGACAAATGACCATGATACTCACTCAAACAACTTTACATTATCTGAAATACAATTTGAGAGAAGTACAATGGTGGTACTCCATTTATCTGTGCTTGCTTTGTTATTAAATATAATGTTTAGCGAATGCTCCTAATTCCCCCACCCTCCCTTACCTTCCTAGTAAGAGGGCTCATAATGGGTCACATATTACAATCTCTGTTCCTGGGAGTGACAGGTTTGCCTGGTAAATGCTGTGATTAAAACAATGATTCTCAGGATCTACAGTCAGATTTAAAATCTCTCCTTCATTCTATACGTTCCTATAGCAATGGTTCAGATACCATAAACCCAGCAGGGAACAGGGAGTTCCCTAGCATTCTGCAGACTTGAGGCCTTTGAACTACTAAAGGAAAACTTCAGTCTAGATTGAACCCCTATAAAATAATACTAAACTGTCCATATTTAATAATGATTTTAATGTGTAATTGCCTGGATATTCCAATCCATTGTGAGATTTACAGAGATTAAAAAAGCCAAATGTTAGGGGAGAAAGTCTTCGCACAGACCCAGCTGTGCTGGGATAGCTTAGGATACATCTTTAATTATTAAAATATGCGCGGAAGCTATTAATTTAAATGAATGTATACCATTTATTAATCTCTGTGTTTTTCTCATAACTTCCTTTATTTCCTTTCCCAGATTGAATCATTTATTCCAGTCTTAGGCTTGGTACACCACAGGAGGGACAATCGAATTGCTGAATTTGTGAACAATCGATTGTGCGTTCCCCGCACGATCGATCAGAATTTTCAGACATTCCCGATCGTGTCGTTCGTCCAATACGGACGAACGAACGATCGATGTCGGTCGCGGCCCCCCGCCCCATAACAGCCGAATTTTTGGCCGATCGATCGAAAGTGCCGGTAAATCAGATGGTCGGCCGAAAATATTGGCTGTTGTACCCAGCCTAATTCCTTATAAGATAGAAGTCTCTCACAGTGGAGGTCTCATTCTAGCTGGGTCAGTGCTGAGGTGTTTGATTGGGTGTGTTAACAAAAAGGTGGCCTAGACTGATCTTCTTAGAAGGTTTCATTACCTTTAATGTTGAAGGCTTCATTACTAGGAGCACTATTGAGAAATGCATTGCAAAGAAAATTGCTAAGGTAACTTCATATCCTCCCTCTGCAGCTTTGTACGATGTTTTTTTCTATAAATGTAACTATTAAGGGGTAATATTAAAGAATATGCAGATCAAATACAATCTGTGAAAGACTGTCCCAGATTTAAAAGGGCATGTCCAGCCTTAAAAAACTTTTTTTTTATATGTCCCAAACCCCAGTTTTGCATTATAACAAAGTTCCAAATATGCCTGATGGACTTACCTGACTCGGTCCCTTGTCGATGTGCCGCACTACTCCTCTGACTGAGCATGTCTGCATTACTGGATGGTAAAGCTAATCGGATAAACATGAGATATAACACTATATTTGGTGTCTTAACACATTTATTAGTGAACCACACACAAACGTTTCTGGGATCACATTGTCCCCTCTCAAATACCATCTGTGGTGCCTAGGCACACAAAATTGAATGTGTGCTGCTTGACTGAGAGTGTGTCTGTATGACTGAGATTTGTACTTGTACTGGGGCCGCTTCTGTTTAATCGTTTATAAATAACTTATAAAACACTGAGCAAGGTCTCAGTGTTTGCTGTGACACTAAACTATGCAGAGCTTCGGAAACTTGAAATGAGTTGCAAGTGGTGCAATCAGACCTAGATTATCAAAATGGGCAGCAGAATGGCAGATGAGATTCAATGTTGATAAATGTAAGGTGATACATTTGGGATTTAATAATCCCTGTGCCACCTACACATAAAAACGTGCATCTGTAATGGAAAAAGATTTGGGGGGTTCTGGTAGATAACAGACTTAGCTATAGCAAAACAATGCCAGGTAGCAACGGCGAGAGCTAGCAAGATATTATCTTGTATAAAGAGGGAATAGACTTAAAATAATTATTCATCCCTATTTAAGCACTGGTAAGGCCTCATTTGGGATATGCGGTGCAGTTTTGGAATCCCATATACAAAAGGGACATCTTGGAAGATTAGACAAGTTAGGGCTGTTTACATTGGAGAAGCGACGTTTGCGTGGGGACATGATAACTTACACAAATATATTAATGGGCCATACAATGAACTCTCTGGTGCATTTTCACGAATAGGTCATATCAGAGGACTCGTGGACATCCTTTAAGGTTGGAAGAAAAGAATTTATCTTCGGTTAGGAAAGGTTTCTCTACAGTAAGAACAATGAAACTGTGGTGGAACTGTCTCCAGCAAAAGTGGTAATGGCAAGTTCATTGAATAGCTTTAAAAAAATGCCTGGATACGTTTCTAAAACTAAAAAATATTGAGAATTACTGGTATTAATGCATATAGATCTGGTTGGTCCAGGGATACTTTCCGATTGCCCTTTGGAGTCAGGAAGGAATTTTTTCCCTTTTTAGCTTTTTGTTTTTTTTTTTTTTTTGCCTTCCTCTGGATCAACTGTTAGGTTGGGTTACAAAAAAAAAAAAAGGGGGAATAGGTTGGACTTGATGGACGTATGTCTTTATTCAACCTTAATTACTTCTTACATGTTCTATGATTGTGTCTGTGTAAAGGAGAGTGTGTCTGTGTGACGGAGATTGGTGTCTGTGTGACTGAGATTGTGTCTGTGTGACTGAGATTGTGTTTGTGTGACTGAGAGTGGTCTGTGTGACTGAGAATTCATGGATTCAAAAAGTCATTAAAGTTAACGGAATTCGGATCTTGATTACTATTCCCATTTAATCCCACTGTGTCATGGTGGCCATAGATGTATAATCATGGGCGTACAATTTGTGGGATTGTACAATTGTATTGGTTGATTAAAAAAAAATCCGCCCAGCCAATTAGGGAAAATATTAAAACATTTTTGGTCAATCATCTATAATGGGATGACAATCTAACAATCCTTGGATTGTATGACTGTGATTGTAGCTTCTATGGCAACCATAAGGGCAAGGCCAACACTGGTGTATTCTTATGCGCAAAGATCACACTTGCGTGAGAATCGCTGCAATACAAGACATTTTGGAGCTGCAGTCAGAAAGGTTTTGCATATCACTGCGCTCTGATTATGCGATTCGGCCAAATCGACGGTAATGTTAGTTTCAGTATTTCATTAAATCAGCATCAGAATTGGGTTTTGGATCTCCATTACAATTCCTTGTTCTGTTCACTGTGTAATAGTGACCATTATCCTATGATCATGGCTGAATGGATGGTACAATCTTATTAGAGGGAGAAAAAAGAATTCAGACTGGCCAGTAAGAAAAAAATCATACATTTTTTTATCGCATTTCCTGCACATTACCATCTACTTCGGGCTGCAATCTTCTCAATGGGTATATCATAAACGATGCTATTTTCGTCATTTTACTATCCAGGAAATTGCAATGACAAATAGCGCTTTTCCACCTTGGTAAAAAAAGACGCTTGTTTTTCACCTTTGTGGAAAAGTACGTTGAGGCGGTGTGATAATAGTTTCGCTATTCGTTGCGTTTAGTGTGGTATCAAGCGAAAAGAGAGATTGCTCTCTAGTGGAATTTCAGAGCTATTTTTGTCATTTTTTTTATTAAAGCTATTTTATTTAAAGCTATTTTATTTAAAGCTATTTATAAATAGGTGAAATTTGCCTTTTTACCCCTTTTCTCCCTTTGTTGCATTTTTTAGTTTACACAGAATTTTCGTCAACATCATTACTTACTGGAATGTTCCAACATGACTATTCTTACACAGCACTATGGTATGTTCCCATATTAATGTAACTGGTTTGATAATTAGATGCAGTTTGCTGAAAAAAAGCAATAATAAAAATTAGTCCTTATGATAAAATTAGTTTTTGTAGTTTTTGAGTGAGTTTTACACTATCATCCTATTAAAGGGGAACTGTGGTCCCAAATGTCGGAATGAACTGCTGAAAGAAATTTTTTGCTATTTATTTTCATTGTTTATTTTGCATAGTTTTGAAGATATTTACATTTTGTTGTGTGTAATATGGCAGCAGCATTACCAGGTCCCCTGCAGTTCTGCTTCTTGCTCTGAAACCATGTCAGTGGATGAAAGTCAATCTGCCCTGTGTCTCCTAGTCCCTTGTATCCCCCTCCTCTTGCAAGCCTCCCTGGTCCTCCCACTCATGGACCCTATGGACCCTGAAATTGCAGGCCCCCCTTGACCCCTTCCTTAAAGCCTTATGTGGCCTGCCCACTCATAGGTGCCATGGCCCCGTCCACTCTTGGGTGCCTTAGCCCTGCCTAGTCATGGGTGCCTTAGCCCCACCCAAGTAGGTGCCTTAGCCCCACCCACTCATGGTGCATGGCCCCAATCGAGGGTGCTGGTACACTTAGACCCCCCTTCCGAAAACTGTGTGAAAAAAGCCAGAGTGAGAACTCTGCCTGAAAAGACTGTTTTCACATAGTGGGAGAGTAGGGCGTCTTAGGGGATCTTCACAGCAGGGAGGAGGAGGGACTTCCTGTTCCTGTCCTGTCACTGAAGTCTGAGGCTGTGCTTTCCGGTGGTGAGGTGGAGGAGCATGGCCAGATTTATACTTTTTTTCTCCCCTAGGCCAGCCACCTCTCCTTCGTGTGCCGGAAAAATCACAAAAGATAAATAGATTAAACAATACATTTACTGAAATATTTAACAGGAAAAAACAAATAGCATATAATAAATTATCAATAAACATGCAATAACTTAAAATAACTTGGCAAATACAGTTATATAAGGCACAAGCCATCATAAGTAAAGTGCAGGTTTCCTTATAATAAAGTGCTGCAGAAAGATTTTTGTGAACAATTAACAATAAATAAATAATAACTTGTTATGAAATAATAAAAACGAAACCTTCATAACTTTATAAACAGCCATCAAGCAGGATTCTTCTCATTAATTTCACACATGTATGTTGGGGTAGATGACCTGGAGTGAATCCGTAACAATTGACTGAAGGAGATGAGGAATAGTAACATCTACCATACCAGTATTTCTTAAATACGAAGAAAGGTGCAGGGACTCATCTGAAAGATTGTCTTGCAAGTCATTAGAGAAAGTCACACAAGTTTGTGAATAAGTATATATCATTACTATCAAGGTTTGTAATTTTCTCAAAGAAGCTGAATTGCTCACTTAATTGTGATATGCATCGCTCTTTTGAAGCTTAGATGTAAGTCTATCCAACATGACCAGAAACGTATAAAACTTGTCTTTGGGGTATGTATAACTTGTCCTTTGTGGCTCACATCAAATGGCAGTTTAGTCTCTCTTTGTAATTCCTTGTATTCCTCCAGTCCAGACATATCTTTGGCTTCTTTTTCAAACCTGTGATATCCATCCTCGGTTTCTTGCAAAAGCTTTAGAAGACCACCATATAGAGGAACAACTTATGACACTCAATATCAGTGTCTTTAAACGTCTGCTGGTAGCATTAAACTTTTCTAGGATGTAGCTCCAAACACTGTCAAGATGGCAGTTTCAAGGGTCTGCAAACTAAGGCTTATTCCATGAGGCTCTGCCCGAACATCAGATTTTTGGAGAGAATCATGCGCAATTTAATCCAAGCCCCCCCCCCCAAAAAGCGAACTTAAAAAGGCAAAAAATAAAACTTAAAAAAGTGAAATCGCAGATCACATTACAGTAAATGCTGGTAAATAGTCTAACATCCCCTGAGTACTTATTAGTTTGAGAAACTCCACAATGTACTGACACCTTCAATGGACCCATTGGCAGACTAATAAATGGGAACTTATGTGCTTTGCCACCACAGACTTGGTGAATTTGAAGGCTGAACTTAAATAACTTTTCGCCATTTATAAATATGCTCAAGCGGTTACCGCAGCGCTGTATGGCGAAAACCGAAAAGTAGTGGTTGGTAATGACCTTTCACGATTGGTTATCACTGCTTTATAAATAGCGAAAAGTACAAATTTGGTGAAAAGGCAGCTTTAAAGAAGGCAAAAAGTTTAACAAACCTTTATAAACATGCCTCAATGTTTCACTATCGGAGCGCATGCAATCTGCAAAAAAATAGTGAAAGCATGTTTCTCCGAAAAGTTGATCGCACACAAGGCACTAAGCCTAATATTGCAGACAAGTGCTGTATCTCACAACAGACTGAATATCCAGGTAAGTGACATACCATCACGCTCATCTTAAATGGGCAATTTGTTGTTTGACTATTGTTTTTTAAATAAAGTTGCCCTTTAATTATTAAAATTCTGAAAGGAGACGGAAATTAAAAGCTACTATTACAGGGAAACTGTAGGGGCGGAGTGAGACTGGGTGACTAAACCCAACCCACTGGGTTACAGACTGGGAAAAAGTGCAGTGGTGAAAAGCTCAAAAGTTATAAAGGGACCCTACATACAGTACAGTATGGACTGTGGCTCCTGTAGTTACTGTATAAATCATTTTTCTATTAAACAGATATGGAGTGAATAAAAACAATACTGCCTTATCCTAAGAATTCATTCAGTCAAAGAACACTTGTTTGCTTTATTTGGTGATGTTAAAACACTTTTAGTTTAGCAAAATAACATTCCTTAATGTTCCCCTAAGATTGTGCATTTCTTAGTTGTTATGACAAGTATTATTGGGAAAGTAAGAAGCAATCTGATGTACTTGCACTTCGTATGAATTATTTATAACATTGTATTATTTTGCAATGCAACAAAATTAAAGCAGATCTTGAAATTATGCCCCTGAGAAAAATATCAAGAAAATTACAAATATCAACTATATTGTTGGTTCTGAGTCACCCGAATAAAAGGGATTTTCTTTTTGCTTTACCTGGTTAATTTTGGCACCCAGAATATTTTACAGCATGATTTTGCAATCACATAACCCTTTTATCTGCCAAAAAGAAATACTACCAGCAATTTTATAAAAGCACTCTAATCACCATGGAAATGCCGTTATATAATGATTAAATTCTTCACCAAAGCATTGGAGTTTAACACTGATTTTAGGATATTATTGGGATTATGATTCTAATTAGAAATTGGGCACCGTACATTGCTACAATCCTATATATAATCCTATATATATATATATATCAAGTGGGATTGTTTACTTTTTGTTTAAAAAATAAGAGTACACTGATACTTTTTATGGACTAAGTTTATTTGTTGTCAAGCTTTCGAGGGCTAAACCCTCTTCATCAAGTCAAAGCAGTACTGATTTTTACAAAAGGTTAACAGAAAGTAAAAAGCCAGTTCCAAAAATAAGATAAGCAAAACAACAAGGGGGAGAGGGGTAAAAAAACAACCTAGTTAAAGCAAAAGGTGCCAAGGAAAGTGTAGAGGGCAATAAAGTGAGAGGAGAGCTACAGGATAGTGAAGAGGTCAAAAATGCCAGGGGGGAAGAGAAGCCAGGGAGGACGGAAAAAAAATAAGAAGCAATATGAGACTAGGAAAATGTAGAGGTAATAAAATAAGGAGAGATAACAGAATAGTGAAGAGGTTAGTGGGAATAGGAGGGGGAGGAAGAGTAGTGAAAGTGAGGAGAGAAGGTGGAGAGAAATAAAGGGAGCAAAACAAATAAATAAATAAATAAAAACTGTTAATGGGAAGCTAGAATGTGAAAATTCAATATTTTTAATGTGAAAGGAATCCCATGTCCTGGTTCAAACTAGAGATGGGCCCAAAACCGAACTCGAACCTGAGTTCAAGCCGAACCTTATGAGTTCGAATGAATTCGAACTAGTTTGGTTTGAACTAGTTTGTTTTTTTTGGTCTCGCAGCTGTATTTTGATAATTATAATATTCGATAATTTGCTAACCCTAGAATGTATCGTTCACTAAACTCTGAAAGGATCGTTCACTTTTGGTAACCCTCGAATGTATGGATAGTTTTCACTAACCCTAGAATGTACCATTCGCTAACCCTCGATGTAGCCTTCGATTTTCGGTAACCCTCAAAAGTATTGTTCGTTTTCAGTAACCCCTGTGAATGTATACATAGGCATGCAAGTCTGATGTGCGTGGTGTTTTCCTTTCATTGATATCTGTCCGTCAACCACGGTCTTCCACTGCACTCAGCATATATACCCTTGTTCTACTACAGGTGTGTGCAGGACCACTAAAAGAACTTTCTTGAATGTATAGGTTGTTTTCACTAACCCTAGAATGTATTGTTCATAACCCTGGAAAGTATCGTTCGTTTTCGGAATCCACGAAAGTATCGTTCGATTTCGGTAACCCTCGAATTTATGGATCTATTTTCGCTAACCCTCGAAAGTATTGTTCGGTAACCCTCGAATATACCGTAACCCTCGAATGTAGCTTGCGCAAAACCCGACAATGGCCCCCTCATGTTTTAGAAGTGTTTTAAAAAGTTTTGGTGCTAGTGACATGTTCCCCAGACTATTTCCAAGGTGCCACAGCCATTTACAGTAAGTTACCATTGTTAGTTTAGCTGTAAATCACCCGGATTTTCGAACTATCACTCCCCCATTGACTTTAATGGGTCCGAATTCAACTTTTACTGAAGTTCGAAAACGGATAGAACTTTATATAGTTAGGCCAATCTAGTTCAAACCATGGTTTTTAGAGTCAAATAATAAGATCATTTAGCTTTAAATACTTTTTCTTTCCTGAGTGTTGCTAAAATGTCCCTTTAAGATTTGGACCTGGAAGTTTTTTACTGTGTCCAGGCTGTGAAAAATGGTGTCCTACAGGGAAACAGTTTCTATCTTCGTCATGGTTGGTGATGCCTTCTGTGGGAATTCATCCTCTTTTGCATCTTGGCCAGTTTCTCCAATATATATTGCATACTCACATTTGTTTGCATGTATTAAATGCATCACAATGCTGGATGTACAGCTATAGGATCCATGGATGTGAAAAATTCCCTCTGTGTGTAACAGAAGGAGAACTGTTGATGTTGGTACAAAACTTGCACCTAGCACCCCCACTTGGTAGTACCTGGTGTATTATCCATGATCTGTGGGTAGTTTCCTTCCAACCAGTTTTGCTGTAGGTTTGGTGGCTGTCTGAATGCAAGGACAGGAGGTTTTGGAAAAATGTTTTTAAGGTTTTCATCGTCATTTATCAATGGGGTAGTTTTTTTATTTTTTCATTATCCCTTCTAGTGGAGGGTTGTTAAGTTGTTACTAGGGTACGGGTGTTTCTTTTTCTCTCTTTGTACTGTAGGAGGTTTTACTGTGAATCCTCAAAGCTTTGTTCATGTTCGCAGTAATAGTTCGAAACGGATATCCCTTTCGTTGAAATGATCTCCCAAGTGACATAATGTTTGGCTTTCTGATCTGGCTCTGAACATATCCAGTGAATGCAGGCTGGTAAGTACATTTGGGTACAGCTGTGAGTGCTATAAACCTTGCGAGGTCGGGGTTTATAGCAATCTCCTGCAACATTTAGTTTGGGGGGTGGACATACCCTTTAAGTTATCAAAAAATACTGGAGGAAAATTTGCACTCATCAGTTTGGATGCTGCGCATGGGACAAACTTGAAAAGTCCAACATGGCAACAATTTAAAACATAAAGCAAAGTTGACCTGTCATTGGCGACATAAAGTGAAGGTTCTGAAGTGGCTATCTCAGTCTCGGATCTAAATATCATTGAGCCCAAGAATTTATGGGAATGGAGGCTTTTGCCGGGTAGAATGAGCAGCTTTACCATCTGACAAGATAAAGAGCTCATCACTACTACCACAAAAGACTTCAATCTGTCATTGATGTTAAATGTGGCAATACATGGTATAAATTGGGTTATGTACATTTTTGATTAGGGTCATTTGGGTAGTTTGTGTTGTGGTTATGATTTTAAAAGTTTTAACACAAGCAATGACTTCAGCCAACCACTAATCATGAATGAAAGAAAAGTTTTTGTGTTCTCATTCATATTCTCTGAAAAATGGTTAAGAAATCATAAATTATGCCAGGGTATGTAAACGTATGAGCACTGTTAGTAGGACAGATTTGGTCATTTAGATTGAGGTGTGCATCGTAACAGAGCATTACAGGGAGTACCCAAAGTTGCTCATGTTTTTTTCATCTTAAACCTATGTTATCTGTGCGATGTTAAGAGGTTAGCTCCTGTGCCCAATAATAACTAACTTCACCAGTTTTTTTGTTTTACGGGTGGACATGCCCTTAAAGGGGAATTATAGCAACCCCCTACCCTTAAGCTATACCCAGGATAAGGACCTAAAATGCTATGTCCTCAATCGGATGTAGAGTTAGAATGTAGAAAATGTACCTTTTAGTTGTCCATCGTAGTCCACCACCATTCTGTTTGGCCACACTCCTCCACTAGCAGCATTTTAACCAATAGAAAACATTCTGCATGTCTTTACTATTCAATTTATATTTAATTTAGGCACTAGAAATTTACTTTGGAATAGCTGCAGGTAATTAATACCTGTTCCTTTTCAAATTTGGAAGCCTCATTGCTTCGTAACCTTTGAGCATAATGTTTGGTGACATGCATGTGATGCGAATTTTGCCAGAATAACTAAGAAGAACCTTCAAACTCGCACTTTATATGACAAACTATATGGTTGTTGTTGAACCCCCCTTTTGGCCCTGGGCTTAACCAATGGGGAGACACATTCTGCAAGGGGTGGACAGAGCTTAGACAAGCATTTCTCCTTTATATTGCCAGTCAATTATTAGATGTATTATTAGATGTATAGTTTATAGCCCTGCAGTAGTAACTAAAAAGCCAATTGTAAACACAATGCATTTTCTTGTGATTGACATGTATATTTTCCTAATTTGAGTTTTTGTTTTCCTTTAATTGAAAGAATTGTCACTGCCTGTAACTTACCCAGGAAGGATTGGAACCTATACACCTGTCATTGTGGAAACGATAACAGTGACATTGGGAAATAGTTCACTTTAGATTGTGCTGAAATTGAATGCCCAAATACAGAATTGCACAATGTTTTTAGGTATACAGCAAGTGAACCCTGTGTAAAAAAATAAACAGAAATTGTTACCTAAAATTTTAACGACACAGAGCATCATGATGGCATAAAATAAAAGCAAATAAACTATATAAAGGGACCTCCAAGCACTAAAAACTGGCATTACGTTCAGTCATCCGTAGAAAAAGTACCTAGCTCTTCGTGTAATGGATTTATTATAGTTTTCAGTCTGTTTCCAGAAGGAAGCATGTGAATCATAACATGTGATAGCACTTACTAAACTACAAGTTAAAGCATTTTAGGAACCATGTACCACTGCTGGTAGAGAGTAATTATAGCACCATGGGAAGACACAGAGCAGAACTGATACAAAGACAGGAGTTTTGCAAAGGGTTATTTAATCTCTTTAACTCGCTAGAGAGCCCAATGTTGAAAGCACAATTATAAGGATTTGTTTCCTAAACTCGTCTCAGAGTAAAATCAGTATTCATGTTTAGACTGCAGTAGCATACAGGAGTCAATGCAGAATCTAACATTCAGATTTTCACTTTTGTCTTGCAAAAAATTTCCACTATGCCAGCATTTATTTTTAAAAACACACGCAAATATTTCATATTCAACTGTTCACCTTGAGAGAGTGTCCCTTCTTTCCTCTTAAACGTACCGATATAACAATTTTCTATGTGCAATAGATTGTTGGCAAAGTAATGAAGAAGAAAAGGAAAAGTTTGAAAATAAACCATGTGAATGGTAACTTCAAGTGTGAATTTGTAACTTTAACAGATATAGAATAACAAGTCACAAAAAGTTCAATGCTTTTTTGGGCCAAAATTTAATTTTGAAAAATGATGATGTCATGCTGAGTCATGATGATGTCATAGTGTCATCACTAAAAATATACCCAGAAAACATTTAAACACTATTAACAGAATAGAACAAGAAGTCGCACCATAGCAAACAGAAGGTTAACAAACACCATCAGGGTGCCATAGAATCCAGAATGTTTTACATAACTACCGGTTGCCATAGCAACTAGAATGTTTACTATCAACTGCGGTTGCCATAGCAACCAGAATGCTTACTATCAAAGCATGGCTGCCATGGGCCATAACAACCAGAATGTTTAATTTCAACTGCCCGTTGCCATAGCAACCAGAATGTTTACAATCAACTGCTGATGTCATAGTGACATTACTAAAAAAAAAAATGCAACCACTCATATTAAAACCCCTTTAACAGATATAGAAAACAAGTCACAAAAGTGCAATGCTTTTTTGGGCCAAAATTTAATTTTGAAAATGATGATGTCATGCTGATGTCATGATGATGTCATAGTGTCATCACTAAAAAATATACCCAGACACATTTAAACACTATTAACAGATATAGAACAAGAAGTCGCACCATAGCAAACAGAAGGTTAACTAAACAACATCAGGGTGCCATAGAATCCAGAATGTTTACTATTAACTACCCGGTTGCCATAGCAACTAGAATGTTTACTATAACTGCCGGTTGCCATAGCAACCAGTATGCTTACTATCAACAGCATGGCTGCCATGGGCCATAACAACCAGAATGTTTAATTTCAACTGCCCGGTTGCCATAGCAACCAGAATGTTTACAATCAACTGCTGATGTCATAGTGACATTACTAAAAAAAAAAATGCAACCACTCATATTAAACCCCTTTAACAGATATAGAATAACAAGTCACAAAAAGTGCAATGCTTTTTTGGGCCAAAATTTATTTTGAAAAATGATGATGTCATGCTGATGTCATGATGTGCATAGTGTCATCACTAAAAAATATACCCCAGACACATTTAAACACTATAACAGATATAGAACAAGAAGTCGCACATAGCAAACAGAAGGTTAACTAACACCATCAGGGTGCCATAGAATCCAGAATGTTTACTATTAACTACCCGGTTGCCATAGCAACTAGAATGTTTACTCAACTGCCGGTTGCCATAGCAACCAGAATGCTTACTATCAACAGCTGGCTGCCATGGGCATTAAAACACAGAATGTTTAATTTCAACTGCCCGGTTGCCATAGCAACCAAAATGTTACAATCAAATGCTGATGTCATAGTGACATTACTAAAAAAAAAATCAACCACTCATATTAAAACCCTTAACAGATAAGAATAACAGTCACAAAAAGTGCAATGCTTTTTTGGGCCAAAATTTAATTTTGAAAAATGATGATGTCATGCTGATGTCATGATGATGTCATAGTGTCATCACTAAAAAATATACCCAGACACATTTAAACACTATTAACAGATATAGAACAAGAAGTCGCACATAGCAAACAGAAGGTTAAAATAAACACCATCAGGGTGCATAGAATCCAGAATGTTTACATTAAACTACCGGTTGCCATAGCAACTAGAATGTTCTATATAACTGCCGGTTGCATAGCAACCAGAATGCTTACTATCAACAGCATGGCTGCCATGGGCTATAAAAACCAGAATGTTTAATTTCAACTGCCCGGGTTGCCATAGCAACCAGAAAATGTTTACAATCAACGCTGATGTCATAGTGACATTACTAAAAAAAAAAATGCAACCACTCATATTAAAACCCTTTAACAGATAAGAATAACAAGTCACAAAAAGTCAATGCTTTTTTGGGCCAAAATTTAATTTTGAAAAAAATGATGATGTCATGCTGATGTCATGATGAGTCATAGTGTCATCACTAAAAAAAATACCCAGACACATTTAAACACTATTAACAGATATAGAACAAAGAAGCCGCACCATAGCAAACAGAAGGTTAACTAACAACATCAGGGTGCCATAGAATCCAGAATGTTTACTATTAACTACCCGGTGCCATAGCAACTAGAATGTTTATAAACTGCCGTTGCCATAGCAACCAGTATGCTTACTATCACAGCATGGCTGCCAGGGCCATAACAACCAGAATGTTTAATTTCAACTGCCCGGTTGCCATAGCAACCGAATGTTACAATCAACTGCTGATGTCATGTGACATACTAAAAAAAAAATGAAACCATCATATTAAAACCCCTTTAACAGATATAGAATAACAAGTCACAAAAAGTGCAATGCTTTTGGGCCAAATTTAATTTTGAAAAATGATGATGTCATGCTGATGTCATGATGATGTCTAGTCATCACTAAAAAAATATACCCAGACACATTTAAACACTATTAACAGATATAGAACAAGAAGTCGCACCATAGCAAACAGAAGGTAACTAACAACCATCAGGGTGCCATAGAATCCAGAATGTTTACTATTAACTACCGGTGCCAAAGCAACTAGAATGTTTACTATCAACTGCCGGTTGCCATAGCAACCAGTATGCTTACTATCAACAGCATGGCTGCCCTGGGCAATAACAACCAGAATGTTTAATTTCAACTGCCCGGTTGCCATAGCAACCAGATGTTTACAATCAACTGCTGATGTCATAGTGACATTACTAAAAAAAAATGCAACCACTCATATTAAAACCCCTTTAACAGATATAGATAAATACAAGTCACAAAAAGTGCAATGCTTTTTGGGCCAAAATTTAATTTGAAAAAATGATGATGTTGTCATGATGATGTCATAGTGTCATCACTAAAAAATATACCCAGACACATTTAAACACTATTAACAGATATAGACAAGAAGTCGCAGCCTTAGCAAACAGGAAGGTAAAACAAAAGCGTCTGGGTATATTTTTTAGTGATGACACTATGACATCATCATGACATCAGCATGACATCATCATTTTTCAAAATTACATTTTGGCCCAAAAAAGCATTGCACTTTTTGTGACTTGTTATTCTATATCTGTTAACGGGGTTTTAATATGAGTGGTTGCATTTTTTTTTTTAGTAATGTCACTATGACATCAGCAGTTGATTGTAAACATTCTGGTTGCTGTGGCAACCGGGCAGTTGAAATTAAACATTCTGGTTGTTATGGCCCAT
>CM033477.1:63472746-63653309 GCA_019447015.1 Hymenochirus boettgeri
CGACCACAACTTACATTTGGGGCCCAAGGAAGCAGGAGGAGCCAGGAGATCTTGTTGGGACAGAGCTCCAGATGCCATTATCCAGGAGGAGGAAGTCATCAAGATTGAAGCAATAAAGGTAGGCTCTGGTTTTAAAGCCACAGCTTGCCACTAACCTAGTTTTTTTATGGTGTACATATCCTTTAAACCTTACCCAAAGATTCCTTAGTTGATCCGGTCTATGTCCTTGTTTGCAGGTTGTCCACAATCTGGCCAGTGGGATGATGTGCTTCTTGCATAGTGCATCTTACCATTGGTCATATCACTGACAGTAAGGTTGACTTATAGACAGTAGGGGAGGTGGGTAATTATAAGAGTATAATACATAAGTGTGATATTTTATAATGGGAGATGCAGTGGTATATATAAAAATCACTCAGCTATGTCACTAAGTAACTCATTTCTTATATTTCTTATATCCGACAGCTCCTCCCATTCCAGTGTTCATGTCTGAACAATGACTCCGTGTTTTTTGCAGTGTTTAACTTCACTAACGGAACATGCTGGAGCTGCTTCCTGTCACTTCATAACCAATGTCTCTCTCCTCCTCCACAAACACTGGTTTAACCACATAGATGCTGGGCTGGGATGTTCCTTTCTACTGGGTTTAAGTTAAAGAAGGAGCTTGGTGGGTTTAAATAAAGTTAGAATTTAAAATGCGAATAGGGTGAAGGAATCAGATACTTATGTATTATAAGAAACAATGCGCCCCCTTACATTATAATATAAGGATATTACACTGTAATAATTTAATATATAATTGTCCTTTAATAACAGAGTGATATTTTTCATAATATTGATAATCCAATTAAGTGAATTTACTTAAAATTTAATTAGCAGTAGTCTCCAAATATAACGTTTTTTTCCCTAAAAATTGTTATAGAATTTTCACATTTTTAACAATTTTAATTTTGTAAAGATATTTTTCCATGAATATATATGTTAAGTAGTATTAAGTAGTATCAAACAGTAATATCTTATTTTCAATTTACTGTATATATTTAGTTTTCTTTAGGAACATTATTATCCTATTTATCTATGCATCCCCTACATAGATCTGCTATCCAGATACCATAATTCCCAATACATTTTTTAAAAATTTCCTTGTGAAATTGCAAACATTTTTTGTACAGCATATAGTAATTAAATGATAACTACAGTATATACTTGGGTATAAACCGAGATTTTTACCTTTAAAATCATCCTGAAAGTCTTCCCTCTGTTTATACTCGGGTCTGGGCTGATCTGGATGCTGCTGGACAAAAACACATAGCCCTGAGAAAACAAAAGCTGTACCGTGTAACACAGAGAATCCTCTTGATTTCAGTGGGTTAGGCAATTGTTGTCCTGCTCACTCAGATCAGCCCAGACCGCAAGGGAATAGGAAAAAAAATGATCTTTAAGTGTTCAGGCTGCACATAAATGTATGCAGGGCACATCTGTGTATGGGACTTTCTATAGGGGTGTGTATGGGACTTTCTATGGGGCTGTGTATGGGACTTTCTATAGGACTGTCTGTGGAACTATGGGGATGCCTATATGAGAAAGTCCACTCTTGGTTTATGCTCGAGTCATGTAGTCTTCCTCGTTTATCAGTAAGTACCTCGATTTATATTCGGGACAGTTTATACTCAAGTAAATACGGTTTACTGTAAAAAAAAATTTAATAATAAAACAGTAGATTTGTTAAGATGTATTTTAAACTTGACCATAAGAATATGAAATGGAACAATTCCCTCTTGGGTTGTTAGGCTTGAATTTTGAGTAAGAATATGAAATGGAACAATTCCCTCTTGGGTTGTTAGGCTTGAATTTTGAGTAAGTACAATTTGTTCACAATGCGCTATGTTCAAGTTGGGAATAACGTGTTTATTAAAGGGTGTGTTCACCCCCAAAAAGATGTGTCAGGAAATGTGTACAAAGCTCAAATTCGTAAGGTTTATATATCTGAAAGCTCTCCCCAAATGTACTTACCAGCCTTTGTTCCCTTGCTGCCTTCTGCTTGTCTTCCATGCAGTAAACAAGCAGAAAGGGCTCGACCGGCATCTGCTCCTGTGATTGGCTAAGAAATCGTGCCATAGCCAATCACAGGAGTGGATGCCGGTCAAGCCTGTTCTGCTTGTCTTCCATGCAGGGAAAAGGCACGGGAGTCTAGAGGTCGATTCTTTCCTAGACTTCAACAACTAAGTTTTCCTGGAAACCTAGCTGCTGCAGGCCTCTCGTTTTAGTCTTCAGGCTGCCAGAGATAAAGTCACATCTTCCTGATATTCCAGAGGTCCCTGCATCAACCAGCCCTGGAAAGTAGGGATCAGCACTGGAGGTTCTAGGGCTAGAGACATCAGGAGCAGAAACCATGGCCGCCTTGGCCACTGCAGAATGATGACTATCACTGAAGCCTATTCTGTCCCAATTTTCTTCAATACTTTCCATATTAGAGGGAAAGTTGGGAAAATGGGGGAAACTGCTCTTTCCCCCAAAACTGCTGGAAGGCATCCACCGCTAGAGTATGCGGACATGGATTTCTCACATAGAACCCTTAGCAATTTCTGTTTTGAGCAGTTGCCATAAAATCTATACTGGGCATACTCCATCTGGCCACCAGACTCCGAAAGATCCTCTGATGAAGACTCCACTCCCCTGGATGTACCGTTGCTTCCGAGGCTTTCTTGACCGGGAACAGACGGAAATAAAATCGTCTTACCCTCCCTTCCTATGGAACTATGCCCATTGCTTCCAGGCGAAATAATAGTTCAACATACTCCTATCAAGATTCTCTTCTCTTTCTGGAGCGGTATATTTGTAAATGTAAAATAATTCCGGGTTAGACGGTTCAGAAACTCTATCCGATACCCGTCTCTTAAAACTTTCTGCACCCATAGATCTGGAATTGTGGCCCACATCTCCGTAAAATCTGAGAGTCTGACACCAATCCTCAGAGAATAAGCCAGCGCATACCTCTTGCTGGTGTGCTCCATTTCCCAAGGGGCCGCTGAAACCTCTTCCTCCTTGAAAAGGTTTTCCAAGATGTGTACCTTGAACTCTCCTTTCCTGGACAATATTGTCAACTGAGAAAAAAAAAAAAGTTTGGTTTTGATGCCATGTCTGCTGCCCATGCTTTCAACCACAAGGCCCTCCTTGCTGCGACTGAAAGGGCCATGGATATTGCAGACAGACCGACGCACCTGATCTACGGACGTCTCTGCGGAAAAAATCTATTGCCATCCTCACTCCAGCTAGCATCTCTAAGAGCTTCAGTCTTTTCACATTCGAATCTATAGCTGAAGAAATCTCCTGTAACTATAGCTTGGTTGCTCTGAAGACATAGGTCAAAGCCATTGAAGGCCTGATATTAGCTCCAGCTGACACAGTTCTTTCTGAGACTATACTCCATGCGATCCCATAGCCTTACTACAGGGGCATCCATCTTCAGGGGATTATCTGACATCTTTGCATATTTCTCTTCAAACAAAAACTTTTTTTTCGGATTTACCTAAAACTGCAACCTTCTTTTTCATCTTTTTCCATTTCACTAAAATCACAGTGTCCATGGTAGAGTGAACAGAACCCTGTCAATCCCCTAATTGCTGGAAACAGTTTGTCCGCAGTCGACTTCACTGGCGTTTCTTCTGTTAATGACAGTGTTTCTCACAGCCTTTATTAATGGCTCAATAACTGTACATTTGAAGCCTGAGTTAATTTATAATTCATCATCCTTTTCTGCTTCGGAGGCCAGGAGGGACTGCTCCTCAGAGGCAACCTAATATTCATGATCCAAATCTTCTGCTTCCAAGTCCACCTCCCTATCAGTCTTACTTCACTTCTTTACTCCCAACGACTGCTAAAATCCTTGCATAATGGATTGTTTAATCACATTTGTCAATGTCTCCATCTGTAAAAAAAGGATAGACGATTCCATGGGTTCACCAGATGCTAATTCCACAGAAGTTCCTGCCTCTTACCTTTTTCTGGTAGATTGGGCTGTTGAATAACAAAAACAATGTCAGTCACCAACAACCTTGGCCCCCAAATATTTTTTTTTTTACATACCGTATATATACTCGAGTATAAGCTGAGGTACTTTTACCTGAAAAACTAGTAAAATTGATTGACTTGAGTATAAATCCAATACACAGCCCCATAGAAAGTCCCATACACAGCCCCATAGAAAGTCCCATAGAAAGTCAAAAACACAGTCCCAAAGAAAGTCCAATATATAGCCCCATAGAAAGTCCCATACACAGCCCCATAGAAAGTCCAATACATAGCACCACAAAAAGTCCCATACATAAATAATCCCTGCAAAACTTTCTCTGCAGCCTGTTTGTTGAATCCAGTAACTTCAATCGTTTTTCCCCCCTTTCCCTTGCAGTACCAGGCTAATCTGAGTGAGCAGGACAACAATTGCCTAACCCACTGAAATTAAGAGGATTCTGTGTGTTACTGTGTACAGCTTTTGTTTTTCCAGGGCTATGTACTGTAATTTTGTCGAGCTGCTCCTTCAAGCATCCAGATCAGCCCAGACCCGAGCATAAGCCAAGAGGAGACTTCCAGTATGATTTCGAAGGTAAGGTTTCTCGGCTTATACTCGAGTATATACGTTACCTATGCCTTTAAGCTTACCTAGATCCCTTCTGTGACCCTTTAGCTCACGACTCCATCATAGAGCTACAATAAACATATTAAAAAAGCCGCATATAAGAACTTACAGGCAGCACAGAGCGGAATGCAGAAAAGCAAGAAACCTACCTTGTCTGCAGAAACACCCTACACCGGTTCCTGATATGTCAACACGAGCGTGATAACCTAATCACGTCACCACCGGTACCCAGCCCCTACCAACATAATGGCATTAATACGTTGTCACGCAGGTAATACCTATAGGCATTCTCCCACAGACAGCCCCAGTCCGGGGGCACATCACTGGGAGACCTCGATCGTGGAGAATCAGGGTAAAAAAAAAAACTGTTTTCGGCTAGACTGCAATAGCCAGGAAAGCACCCATCCATCTGGCATGAAGGAAACTTCTAAAAAACTGGGGGAGGAGGTCCTTGAAAATTTTTTTCCAGTTTCCAGTCATGGCCGAGGGAGAAGCTACCCACCTGGTAAATAGTAACATAGTAATTAAGGTTGAATGAAGACATACGTCCATCAAGTCCAACCTATTCACCCTCTTTTTTTTTTTTTTTAACCCTACCTAACAGTTGATCCAGAGGAAGGCAAAAAACCACAGCTAAAAAGGGGGAAAAAATTACTTCCTGACTCCAAACGGAAATCGGAAAGTATCCCTGGATAAACCAGATCTATATGTATTAATACCAGTAATTCTCAATATTTTTTAGTTTTAGAAACTTATCCAGGCCTTTTTTAAAGCTATTCAATGAACTTGCCATTACCACATCTGCTGGAAGGCAGTTCCACAGTTTCACCGTTCTCACTGTAAAGAAACCTTTCCTAACCTGAAGATGAAGCTTCTTTTCTTCCAACCTTAAAGGATGTCCACGAGTCCTCTGATATGACCTATTAGTAAACAATGCACCAGAGAGTTTATTGTATGGGCCATAAATATATTTGTATAAGGTTATCATGTCCCCACGCAAACGTTGCTTCTCCAATGTACACAGCCCTAACTTGTCTAATCTGCCTGCATATTCAAGCCCCTCCATTCCCCTTATTAATTTAGTTGCCCTTCTCTGAACTGCCTCAATTTCCAATATGTCCCTTTTGTATATGGGATTCCAAAACTGCACCGTATATTCCAAATAAGGCCTTACCAGTGCCTTGTAAAGAGGGAGAATAATATTTTTCTCTCTTGAATTTATTCCCCTTTTTATACAAGACAATATCTTTCTAGCTCTAACCGTTGCTACCTGGCATTGTTTGCTATAGCTAAGTCTGTTATCTACCAGAACCCCCAAATTTTTTTCCATTACAGATGCACTTAACACAGAGTTATTTATGGTGTAGGTGGCACAGGGATTATTAAATCCCAAATGCATCACCTTACATTTATTAACATTGAATCTCATCTGCCATTCTGCTGCCCATTTTGATAATCTATCTAGGTCTGCTTGCAGCACTTGCACATCATTGGAAGTTTCCAAAGCTCTGCATAGTTTAGTGTCATCAGCAAACACTGAGACCTTGCTCTTAATGCCCCCTTCTAAGTCATTTATAAACAGATTAAACAGAAGCGGCCCCAGTACAGAACCCTGAGGCACTCCACTTAGAACTTTAGCATTACATAGATGTAGCTCCATTAACCACCACTCTCTGTTTGCGGTCCAATAACCAGTTCTCTATCCATGAACAAATGTTTTCTTCAAGGCAAACAGTCCTCAGTTTATACATTAGTCGCCTATGTGGCACAGTATCAAAAGCTTTTGCAAAATCCAAATATACCACATCCACTGCTGTGCCTGAATCGAACTTCTTACTCACTTCTTCATAAAAACCAATTAAATGTCTGGCATGATCTATTTCTCATAAATCCATGCTGACTACTAATAAGATGATCTCTGGAGACAAAGTCAAGGATATGATCCTTTAACAAAGTTTCCATCACCTTCCCTACCACTGATGTTAGGCTTACAGGTCTATAGTTTCCAGGCTGTGAACTACTACCTTTTTTGAATATTGGCTTTTTTCCAATCCAGCGGCACATCCCCAGACAAAAGCGAATCTGAAAAGATGAGAAACAGTGGTCTAGATAGAACTGAACTAAGCTCTTTTAAAATCCGAGGATGCAATGCATCTGGTCCTGGGGCTTTATTGATATTAACTTTGTCTAATTGTTTCCGTACCATATCCTCTGTTAGCCAATGTGAATACTCTTCATTTCTTCCCTGCATTTTATTACAATCCCTACTGTAAGGACAAGGATTCTCAACAGTAAAAACCGATGTAAAAAAACGGTTTCGCAGATTAGCCTTTTCGGCATCCTCTACAAGCACCTCAGCTCCATTATTTAATGGTCCCACATTCTCAGTCCTCATCTTTTTACCATTTATATACTTAAAAAACATTTTGGGGTTGGACTTGCTTTGTTCGGCAATCCGTATTTCATATTCTATTTTAGCTAGTTTAATTTCTTTCTTGCACTCTTTATTACAGCTTTTGTACTCCCTGTAAGCCTGTTCTGTGCCTTCTGTTTTCAAAATTTTAAAAGCCTTTTTCTTTTTTTCCATTTCCCTTTTTACCTGAGCATTAAGCCATGCAGGACTGGACCTAATTTTTTTACACTTGTTACCTAAAGGTACAGATTTAGAAATGTAATAGTTTAATATCCCTTTAAAAGTGGTCCACATCTGCTCAGTATCTTTACCTAGAAACAGTTCCCCCCAGTCTATGAGCAGGAGCGATTCCCCTTTAACCATAAATTAGCTTTCCTAAGTTAAAAGTTTTTGTTAACCAGTGCACTTTAGTTTTTTGCAACCTATATAAATGACACTATACATGGTCACTATTTCCTAAGCTTCCCATTACCCTCATCTCCAAAATGAGCTCAGGGTTATTAGATATCACCAGATCCAACAACGCATTCTGTCTAGTAGGAACTTCTACCATCTGCGAAAGAAAATGCCCATATAGGAAATTTAAGAACTTTATACTTTAGAGATGCTGGCAGTTCCCTTACTCCAACTATGACAGGGTAGTTAAAATCCCCCCAACCAGATAGCCCCATACCAGCAGCCTTCGCCAACTGCATATGGAGATTAATTCCACCTCTTCCCCTCCCGGCATTTGGCGGCTTATAACATACTCCAACAATTAATATACTTACCTTCTGCTTCCTGTACACAGCTCACAATATTGTTTCTGCCGTATCGTTTATACCCCCATCTATTCCATCTTTTAAATTTGGCTTCAATTCCTGTTTAACATACATACATACTCCTCCTCCTTCTTATAACTCTGTCATGTCTAAATAGGAGTATCTTCAATATTTACTGTCCAGTCGTGTGAATCATTAAGCCATGATTCTGCTATACCAATTACATCATACCTTTCCTTTAAAGCATTATTCAAGTTCGCCGGTTTTTCCAGCCAGATTCTTGCATTGTAAACACATTTTAGATTACGATTGATTTACTTCCATACATGGTCGTACATGCCTCCTTATCCTCTGTGCTCCCCCCTCCCCCTCTCCTCCCTCCGTTGTGTTATAGCCCCCTGATCCCTAGCCTCTATCTACCCCTGTGTAGCCCCCTCCCCTCCAACCCCCTAGCCATCTTCTCCCCCAAAACAGCTGCACCATCACCTTGAGGTGCAATCGTCTCTACTAAAGAGCCGTAGCCAACAGAAAAATCAGCCAGTTCTCTAAAAACCCCATCTCTTACACCACTCTCTTAGCCACGCATTTATACTCCTGAGCTCCCGTTGTCTCCCTAGTGTAGCACGTGGCTGCGGTAGTATTTCTGAAATCACTACCCTTGAGGTCCTTGCTTTTACTTGCCCCTAATTCTCGGAAATCATTTTAAGGACCTCACCTCCACCTCTAACTTTGTCATTGGCACCAATGTGAACAAAGACCCGCCGGGTCACTCCCAGCCCCACCCAATAATCTGTCTACACCCCCACCACATGTCGAACCCTAGCACCAGGCAGACACCACTGTTCGGCATGTAGGGTCTTGGCGACAGATTACCCTATCTACCCTTCTAATAATGGAGTCCCTACCACTACCACCTGCCTATCCTTCCTAGCCCCCAGTTCTCCCTCCCTTGTATTGGAGATGGCCGTCCTGGGTGCTCAAGGGAAAGGCCCGCTCCATAAATGCTGCTTCCGAGCCACGTCCTCCACATCTTCGCCAAAATGGCAAATCTGTTGGGATCGACCAGCTGGGAAGAAGCGTCCATCCTTCTCTCCCTATCCCTGTAGGATCTACCTGCCGCGCTCCCTCGCCGTCCCGGGACTGGTGACGTCACCGGCGCCGACGTCGGCGTCATGACGTCACCACTCCGACGCCGATCGGCGCGAAGATTCAAATAGGCACTCGCAGAGGGCGAGTGCCTATTCGTAGTCCTGCTACCGGACAGACTGGTTGTCTGCCTAGTAGCATTCCCTACCTGTGGTTCCTGCCTTAGCCTTTGAACAGCCTTGTCTTCAGCCATTGTTCCTGTTTCCAGCCAAATAGCCATTGTCTTCACCATTGTTCCTGTTACCAGCCAAACAGCCATTGTCTTCACCATTGTTCCTGTTCCAGCCAAAAGCCATTGTCTTCAGCCATTGTTCCTGTTACCAGCCAAACAGCCTTGTCTTCAGCCATTGTTCCTGTTACCAGCCAAACAGCCTTGGTCTTCAGCCATTGTTCCTGTTCCAGCCAAACAGCCTTTGTCTTTCAGCCATTGTTCCTGTTACCAGCCAAACAGCCATTGTCTTCAGCCATTGTTTCTGTTACCAGCCAAACAGCCATTGTCTTCAGCCATTGTTCCTGTTTCCAGCCAAACAGCCATTGTCTTCAGCCATTGTTCCTGTTATCAGCCATACAGCCATTGTCTTCAGCCATAGTTCCTGTTACCATCTACCCAGGCCTTGTATCCTGCTATTCTCCAGTGAACTGTCTACTCCCACGAGTTGTTCGTCCCAGCCTACTGACAGCCCTCCTCCTAAAAGGTACAGTACTTCGTCCCTCCGGGACTCGATTCGTTACAGTACGAATAGGCCATGGAAGTACCTGAGGAAGCTGCAGCCAGTCTAAGCAAGACACTTCAGACTATTTCCCTCCGCATGGACGCCCTTGAGCACCAGCAGAATCAACTAGCTCAATTTCTGGACTCCATTTCTGCTCGATTATCCCCGGGTCCGACTCCCCCTGTTCCTCCTGCTCTGCCTAGAGAACCCGTTCCCCCCAGAGAGCCGCGTATACCACCTCCGGTGCGGTATGAAGGGGATCCTCAAGCTTGTCCGGGATTCATTAACCAATGCCTTATACATTTTGAACTGCAACCCTCCCATTTTGTTTCGGACCGTGCCAAAGTCGGATATGTTATTGCTCTATTGGGAGGCAATGCCTTGGCCTGGGCATCCCCCTTGTGGGAGAAGAATGACCCCGTGGTTAATGATATCTCCTTATTTCTGGAAACATTCCGGAAAATTTTCGACGCTCCAGGCAGAACAATTGCAGCCGCTTCCCGGCTGATGCAATTACGACAAGGCTCCCGTTCGGTAGGGCAATACGCCATTGAGTTCCGGACTTTGGCTGCCGAGACTGCCTGGAACAATGAGGCCCTGTTAGCAGCCTTTTGGCAGGGCCTGTCTGATCGTATCAAGGACGACTTGGTGTCCCGGGAACTTCCCACAATATTAGAGGAAATGATTTCTGTGTGTATACGGGTGGATACTCGTATTAGAGAAAGGCAAGCCGAAAAGTCCAGTAACCGTCTTGTTCCCCCCAAATTTGTTCCTCGTCCTCAAGGGACCGTACCTTTGACTGCTGCTCCACCTTTGGAGGAACCCATGCAGATTGGGGGTACACACATTTCGGCCGAAGAAAAATTGAGGAGGAGGACTCATGGGCTCTGCATGTACTGTGCCGCCCAGGGACACTTCGTTAAAGGTTGCCCTTCCAAGCCGGGAAACTGAAAACCCTAGACCTGAATAAGGAGTCTTCTCTAGGTAGATTCAAATCTCCTTTCCACAAGAATTCTCTCAAATCATTTCTGCCTGCTACCCTCATTTTCAAGTCCCGAACCTTCTCTACCCAAGCCTTCCTAGACTCTGGAGCAGCCGGTAATTTTATTGATGCCACATTTGCTTCTCTGTTAGGCATTCCATTATTTTCCTTGCCCCATCCCCTCCGAGTGCTGGCTATTGACAATCAACCGTTATCCACAGAATTTATTTCCATGTCCTCTGCAGAAATTCTTCTTCAAATTGGCTGTCTTCATCGTGAATCAATTTCCTTCTTGGCTTCGACTTCATAACCCCATCATCAACTGGACTAACAACGAACTTGTCTCTTGGAGTCCATCCTGTTTTTCTAGATGTATTTCCCACCCCAAAGTCTCTTGTTCCTCTGTTTCCTGTGAGGATAAAAAACTTACACTTTTACCTCTTCAGTATCTGGACTTTAAAGATGTCTTCGATAAAAAGTCTTCTGAGATTCTGCCTCCCCACCGACCCTATGATTGTCCCATCGATTTGTTGACCGGTACCTCTCCTCCCCGAGGTCGCACCTATCCTCTATCCCCTGCTGAAACCACCGCTATGGAAGACTACATTAAAGAAAACCTGTCTCGGGGCTTCATCAGACCTTCCACTTCCCCTGCCGGTGCTGGGGTTTTTTTTGTGGAAAAGAAAGACGGAGGACTACGTCCTTGCATCGACTATCGTGGTCTCAATAAAATCCCTATCAAGAACCGCTATCCTCTACCCCTCATCTCTGAACTTTTTGACCAATTGAAAGGGGCTAAAGTATTTTCCAAGCTTGATCTCCGTGGAGCATATAATCTGGTTCGCATCCGGGAAGGAGATGAATGGAAAAC
This sequence comes from Hymenochirus boettgeri, assembly GCA_019447015.1. Taxonomy (NCBI): domain Eukaryota; kingdom Metazoa; phylum Chordata; class Amphibia; order Anura; family Pipidae; genus Hymenochirus; species Hymenochirus boettgeri. The sequence continues at coordinate 63,484,269 of CM033477.1, forward strand.
GGCCTTCAATACCAGAACTGGACATTATGAATATCTGGTGATGCCCTTCGGTCTCTGCAATGATCCAGCAGTTTTTCAAGAATTTGTTAATGACATTTTTCGAGACCTCTTAGGTATTTCTGTAGTAGTTTACTTAGATGACATCTTAATTTTCTCTCAAGATCTTTCTTCTCATCGTCGCCATGTATGTCAAGTTTTGTCCCGACTACGAGCCAACCAACTGTACGCTAAACTGGAAAAATGTCTCTTTGAATGCTCCCAAGTACCTTTTCTGGGCTATCTGGTTTCAGCTCAAGGCTTCAAGATGGATCCAACCAAAGTCTCAGCTATTGTTAATTGGACGCTTCCCATTGGCACTAAGGCTATCCAACGATTCCTTGGTTTCACCAATTATTATAGGCAATTTATTAAAGGGTTTTCTTCCATCATTGCTCCTATTTTGGCCCTTATCAGGAAAGGAGGCAAACCCAGAATCTGGTCCCCAGCTGCCCTGGAAGCCTTCAAAAGATTAAAAGATTCCTTTTCTTCAGCCCCAGTACTTCTGCACCCCGATCCCAGTCTGCCATTCATCATCGAGGTTGACGCCTCTAATCTTGGAGCAGGTGCCGTCCTTTCCCAAAGGCAAATAGAGAATGGGAAACTCCACCCATGTGCTTTTTTCTCTAAGAAATTTCTGCCCAATGAACTAAATTATGATATTGGGAATCGTGAACTCCTAGCTATCAAACTCGCACTAGAAGAATGGCGACACTTGCTAGAAGGGGCAGTACAGCCTATCACCATCCTCACCGATCACAAGAATCTGGAATACATCCAAAACCTTAAGAGATTGAATCCTCGTCAAGCTCGTTGGGCTCTGTTTTTCTCTCGTTTCAATTTCATCATTTCCTTTCATCCTGGTTCCAAGAATAAAAAAGCAGACGCCCTCTCCAGGTCTTTTCTTGCAGACGATTCTACTGAGAAAGATAAAGGCCCCATCATTCCCTCCTCCAAGATCCTAGCCACTATTACCCCTCAACTTTGCCATCGGATTCTATCTGCTCAGGATTCTGCTTCTGCTGCCTTATCCCCTAATAAGACCTTTGTTCCCCTCTCCCTTCGGAAAGAAATATTACAACTGACTCACGAATCCAAACAGGCCGGTCACCCTGGGGTTCACAAGACTTTTAATCTTCTTAATCGTTCAGTATGGTGGCCCTCCATGAGAACAGATGTAAAAATTTTTGTTGCCGCCTGTTCTGTTTGTGCTACTTCCAAAACTTCCCATACTCTTCCCTGTGGACTACTCCAACCTCTGCCGATTCCTTCCCTACCGTGGACCCACCTTTCTATGGACTTTATTTGTGAACTCCCTGTTTCTAAGAAAAATACTGTCATCTGGGTTACTGTAGACCGCTTTAGCAAAATGGCTCATTTTGTTCCTCTTCCTAAATTGCCCTCCTCTGCTGAACTTGCTCAATTGTTCATTTCTCATATTTTCCGTCTGCATGGATTACCTATGGAAATAGTGTCCGATCGAGGAACCCAATTCATCTCCAAATTCTGGCGGGCACTTTGCAAGTTACTTGGAATTAAACTCCAATTTTCGTCGGCTTATCATCCTCAGTCTAATGGAGCCGCAGAACGCACCAACCAATGTCTGGAACAATTCCTTCGATGCTACATTTCCTATTCTCAAGACAATTGGACCGATCTTCTGCCATGGGCGGAATTTGCCCATAACAATGCCGTCCACTCTTCTACCGGAAAATCTCCTTTTTTTTTGTGTTTTTGGCTTAAACCCCAAAGGGTTTCCACAGGATTTTTTTTGTTCTTCTGGACCAGTTCCTGCAACTAACAGTCTAGTTGCAGAAATGTCAGCCATCTGGCAGGCTACAAAGAACTGTCTTGAGAAATCTGCCCTGGTACAAAAGACTGCAGCTGATAGACGAAGACGTAAACCTCCATTATATTCGGTGGGAGATAAAGTTTGGTTATCTTCAACTCACATCAACTTACGTGTTCCTTCTCCTAAATTGGGTCCTAAATTTATTGGTCCATTCCCTATATTGGAATTGGTGGGTCCTACGGCAGTACGACTTCTATTACCTACCATCATGAGAATCCCTAATGTGTTCCATGTCTCTCTTGTTAAGCCAGTGGTGCTGAATCGATTCTCTTCCCCTCTTCAGTCACCTGATCCTATTATGATCAATGGTCAGCAAGAATTTGAGGTGGAGAAAGTCTTGGATTCCAGATTCGTCAGAAGTTCTCTTCAGTATTTGGTCCATTGGAAAGGATTTGGACCAGAGGAAAGGTCCTGGGTTAAACAGTCGGATTTACATGCTCCCCAGTTAATCAAAACCTTTCATAGAAGATTTCCTGACAAACCTGCTTCAAGTGGTCCTGAGGCCCCCTGTGGGAGGGGGGGTACTGTAAGGATCTTACCTGCCGCGCTCCCTCGCCGTCCCGGGACTGGTGACGTCACCGGCGCCGGACGTCGGCGTCATGACGTCACCACGTCCGGACGCCGATCGGCGCGAAGATTCAAATAGGCACTCGCAGAGGGTGCGAGTGCCTATTCGTAGTCCTGCTACCGGACAGACTGGTTGTCTGCCTAGTAGCATTCCCTACCTGTGGTTCCTGCCTTAGCCTTTGTACAGCCTTTGTCTTCAGCCATTGTTCCTGTTACCAGCCAAACAGCCATTGTTCCTGTTACCAGCCAAACAGCCATTGTTCCTGTTACCAGCCAAACAGCCATTGTCTTCAGCCATTGTTTCTGTTACCAGCCAAACAGCCATTGTCTTCAGCCATTGTTCCTGTTACCAGCCAAACAGCCATTGCCTTCAGCCATTGTTTCTGTTACCAGCCAAACAGCCATTGTCTTCAGCCATTGTTCCTGTTTCCAGCCAAACAGCCATTGTCTTCAGCCATTGTTCCTGTTACCAGCCAAACAGCCTTTGTCTTCAGCCATTGTTCCTGTTACCAGCCCAACGCCATGTCTTCAGCCATTGTTCCTGTTACCAGCCAAACAGCCATTGTCTTCAGCCATTGTTCCTGTTACCAGCCAAACAGCCATTGTCTTCAGCCATTGTTCCTGTTTCCAGCCAAACAGCCATTGTCTTCAGCCATTGTTCCTGTTATCAGCCATACAGCCATTGTCTTCAGCCATAGTTCCTGTTACCATCTACCCAGGCCTTGTATCCTGCTATTCTCCAGTGAACTGTCTACTCCCACGAGTTGTTCGTCCCAGCCTACTGACAGCCCTCCTCCTAAAAGGTACAGTACTTCGTCCCTCCGGGACTCGATTCGTTACACTTCCCCTGGTGACCCTTACAAATCTATCTTCCTTCTCCACCTTATCTGCCCCATCTCCACCCTCCAGTTTACTGGCCCCTGCCAGTACCTGCATTTCCCCCAGATTTGCCAAGCCCCGCAATGCTGCAAGTTTACCCTTTAGATTCTGGACCTCAGATTCCAAATGGGCAACCCACTCACATCTGACACATACATAGGTCCCCTGGGGCGGCTGCTCCAAGATCCCATACATGCAGCAGGATGCACATTGCGTGGCCCCAACAAAACTGTCCATACTAAATAGCAATACACACCAGAGACACAGCAATACACAGCAGAGACACAGCAATACACAGAAGAGAAACAGCAGTGTTGTTCTTAAACCCTTTCTTGTTCTAAACGCTTTTGTTTCTTAACGCTCTCTCCCCTTAAATACAGAAACCCCTTTAAAACAGAAAATCCCTTTGAAAGAAAATCGCTCAAGAGCTGATCGCTCTGGAGAAATGACTTAAATGAGGTTCAAAACCCAAATGCTGGGAAAAGGAGATGATTTTGTGGTGTTTTAAAGATAAGTCAGTCCAGATTAGATTGTAATGTTTAAAAGGGCATGTCCACCCCCAAAACTGAAATTTTACCCCATACTGGCCCCACTGTGTAGCGTATAAAAATCCTTACCTTACATCCCCGCTCCAAATGGTTCTCCTGCTATGCCCCTCCAAAGTCTGGCAAACTGCAGTGTAGTTGGTCCTAGTGACTCATCCTGTGCCTGTCTCAGCCTCAACCTCGTCAAGGTTTGAGGCATGCGCAGGAGAGCCCTCCCCTGGGGGACCAATACCTACAATATATAAAAACTTGAAAAAGGGTGGACATGCCCTTTAATTTTGGTTCATATTTGCTTCCATAGAGATCCATCTTTTGTTTTCATTCAACTATACCGTTCCTATAGTAATCTTTTATTTGTGGACTTCCTATTCCTCCTGCTTTCCTATTTTTTGATAAGGTCAGTAGATTTATTCTGGGTTTTTTCTCATTCCAGAGAAAGTTATTGGTCTTGTTTTGTATTTAACTTGTATTGAAGTTAAAGGGCATGTCCACCCCCAAAACTATAATCCCCCCCCACTACTGGCCCTATCATGTAGTGTAGTAAAATCCTTACCTCACATCCCAGCTCCATAAGGTTCTCCTGTAGTCCCCCCCCCAAAGTCCCAAAAACTGCCCACCAGGAGGATAGCAGAGTCCATATACGACTCTGCCCCCTACCTGGCCTCCGGGAGAAGTTTGGCATGTGTACTGCAGCCCTTCTCCCCCTCCCTCTCTCTCCCTCCCGTTTTGCTATCCCTCCCCCTAGCATAAAACCCCTTGCCCATGTAATAGAATATGTTCCCCCAGCCCCAACCGCAAAAAAATTATTTTTAGAAAGTGACCAGAACTCTACTTATCTTCCCTCTCTCCACCGGCATTCTGAGAAGTCGGCAGCCGCGTCCGTGATTAGCTGCCTCTCAGCCAATCACGGACGTGGCTGCCAGTCCCGCCCCCTGCTTGCAGTGTCTTGCAAGCAGAAGGCCGGGCCGGGCGTCGGAGGAGAGAGGGAAGGTAAGTAAAGATCTGGTCACTTTCTTAAATTATTTTTATAGCGGTTGGGGCTGGGGGAGGGTATTCTATTAATGGACAAAAAGTTGTTAATAAGGGTGGACATGCCCTTTAAGGTAGTGGCATCAAAAAAAGCTTACTTTCAAGTATGCCATTTGGAGCTTGCAAAAATGAATGATCACCTTCCCTCATCATCATATTCTACATTTTGTATTTAGATTAACCAGTAATCCTTTTTACACATACAAAAAAGCACACTAGAACCAACTCAACTAACTTGTTATATCCCTCACTCACTGAAGATGTACACAAACCATACTTCACGAAATAGAAAAATATGATTTACCTATTGAAAATGTCAGTCCTTTTCCAGCAAACTCTCTTCGTAACTCTGCCACAAATTTTTCTCTAAACTTTTCTTTCTAAAAACACATTAAATATAGAAATATATTAGAATAGTACTAACATACAATTTACACAAGAATGATAAAAGTATTAAAGGACATGTCCACCTCTGTTTTAAAAATTTTCTGTAGTGTAGGGGACCCTCTCCCACACCCAATCTCTATAGTTGTTTGTAAAAAAAAACCAAGCCAAACTCTACTTACAGAGCCTTGTTCCCCCAAAATTCAGACACTGCCCTCTTCTTGCAGCCTCTGTGATTGGCTGAGAGGCAGCCAATGATGGACGCAGCTTTCTGCAGTACAGAATGACGGGGGAAGGAGGCTGTGTAAGAGTTCAGCTTAGTTTTTCTACAAACTAATATAGTGGTTGGAGGAGGGAGAGGGTCCCCTACACTACAGAAATTGGATAACACGCTAGGGCACCAGGGAGGAAACAGGGACCGGGATGGAGGGGTGGGGGAGGGCTGCACTGAGCAAGCCAGAAACCTCTCAGCGGACACCTAAGAGGTGGAAACAATTTCACTCTATGCCTGGCTCCTGGTCTTCACTTTCTAGGATTTGGGCAGGCATTGCAGGAGAGCCATTTGGAGCGGAGAGGTAAGGTAAGGATTTTTAAATTCTGCACAGTGGGGCCAGTAGTGGGGGGGAGAAAGTAATTTTTGGGGTGGACATGCCCTTTAAAGTATTAGTGGGGACCCTGAAACAAAATAAAACAGCCCTTAAGATTGCAGTGCATACACTTTTGTCACAAATTACAGATATATTATCACCTTATCAACCCAACTACCATATACTTGAGTATAAACCAATCCAAATATAAACCAAGGTACTAATTTTTAACTGATAAACCAGGAAAACTGCCTGACTCAAGTATAAACCGAGGGTTGACTTTCTCCCATAGAAAGCCCCATAGATAGTTTCACAGACAGTCCCATACATAGCCCCATAGCAAGTCCAATCCACATCCCCATAGAAAGTCCAATACACAGAACCAAAGAAATCCTTATACACAGCCCCATACAAAGTCCCATACACAGCCCCATTAAAGGTCCCATACAGCCACATAGAAAGTCCCATACACAGCCCCATAGAAAGCCCAATACACAACCCCATAGAAAGCCCAATACACAGAACCATAGAAAGCCTTATACACAGCCCAATAGAAAGTCCAATACAAAGCCCCAAAGACCCATATACAGCCCCATAGAAAGTGCAATACACAGCCCCAAAGACCCATACATAGCCCCATAGAAAGTCCCATGCATAGCCCCATAGAAAGTCCCATGCATAGCCCCATAGAAAGTCCCATGCATAGCCCCATAGAAAGTCCAATACATAGCCCCATAGAAAGTCCCATGCATGGCCCCATACACAGCCTCATTCACAGATGTGCCCTACATACCTTTCTGTGCAGTCTGTTTGTTGAATCCTGTTACTTCTGTCATTTTTTCCCCATTTCCCTTGCAGTCTGGGCCTAACAACTGCCTAACCCACCTAAATCAAGAGAATTCTGTGTGTTACAGGGTACAGTTTTTGTTTTCCCAGGGCTATTTGATTTTGTTCATATGCTCCTTTAAGCTTCCAGATCAGCCCAGACCCGAGTATAAACTGAGGGGAGACTTTAAGGTGGATTTTAAAAGTAAAGTTTTTTGGTTTATACTCAAATATTTATGGTATACTATTGATAACAGAACTGACAGCACTAATTCATCTGCATTGGGAGCAGTTCTTTTCAATGCATTTAAATCCCTGATAGTAGACTGTTGTATCCAACAGGGTTTACCTATAATTTGGCAAATGTATTTCTTTCTTTAGCCTACCACAAAAAAACCAAAAGTATAACAAAGCACCTAGTTAAAGGAGGGAACTACAAAACAATTTTGACAACAAAGCACATCCTTGTGTAGTGTATGTCCCAAAGACCTAAAATGGCCCAGACCCAGATACGGTCTGAGGGAACCAATTAATTTTTTAATCACTTTGCTTAACCACACACAAAGCACGTTTTGGATGTTTTGGAGGCCAGTAGTTTCTAATCACGGAAAACACCCCACAGGAAAAACAGAATTCCCATTATGTGGAGATTCAGTAAGACCTCATTACTTGATTCACTGGGTAAGAGCACATTCTGGTCAGGAATGTGACCATTATATCAAGGTATGGTTTCAACGTTAAATGATTTTGGTTAGTAAATGTTTTTCTTATAAATAAAGCACATTAGGAAGCTCAGTAAAACCGGACTGCTTTGAAATATGAATCACTAAAATGACAAACATTGTCTGATTTACCTAATGCCATGCATTAATTGAGCTTAAAGGGCATCTATAGTGGGAAAATTAACTTTTTTTTCCTTTCTTTCCATGAGTTCTATAATTCCCCCCAACCCCCAGAGTGTCATCACTTTGTTCAGATTCCCTCTCTGTCCTGAGATACACAAGTTAGAAGAATATGTGATTGCATTCCTCTACTCCTACTTGGACTGTCAATCAAATCCCTGTGATGTGACCCTCTTCCCTGCTCAAGTACCTCCCTCCTCCGTGCTCTGTAACAAACATAGAGATAAAAGCATTAGCAGGGGGAGAGAGATAGCTTTGATGGCAGAGATAAGGCTCTACTTGACCCCCCATTCTTGATAGACTTCACTGATTGATTATGGGTCACGAGAGAGCAGCAATACACAGAGAGATCCATGTCTCCAGGGCACTATTGGCCACTGTGCGTGGGTGTGTTTTTCAGGATGTTGAACTTTTAACTCCTACTGCACATGATAAGCTTGTCGGCAAGCCAGAGTTGAGACATGGAGGGGGTAACAGAGATCTGACACCATGGAAAAACAAAGTCACTGACAGAGATAGGATAAAGGCAGCACAGAGTTCATGAATTTAACTTTGCAATGGGCCAATGTGCTTTTTTCACTATAGATGCCCTTTAAAGGAACATTACTTAAATACCTTACAATCAGATTGGCAGGTGGGACAAAGCAGAATCAACCTGTGTAAATAACTTCAACACATGGATTTAGTTTACTTTCACAATTAACCTGCATCTAAATATCACCACATTAATAATGTTTTAATTATTATTATACCTGCTTGCATGTTCATACCCACAGTTATTTCTTAAACATTTGTATTCTATATAAATATATATAATAATTTAGTTACTGCCACAAACACTCAACTTTGTAACCACATCCTGTTATTTTGGTAATAATCTCTTCACAGACCTCATATAATTGCTTTATCACAGTTCTTGAAAACTAGTATAAAGCACTAAATATCTTGTGTGCATAAGTATTAGATTAATATTTAATACATTCAAACTTTCCTAAGCATTAACAGAATACACAAGGCAGCCAATCTTTACCCACAGAAAGTGTGTGGTTTAGGCCTTATCATAAAAGTCATTTTCAATAACTAATTTCTTTCATTTATTTGTCAAGACTTTGTCAAGGCATGTTTTAGCACAGGAAGAGTGGAAAGGGAATTGGAGCAGAGTAAACTAAATTAGTTTATATAAATCAATATTTGTACTTACTTTATCCAGCTCATAGAACTCAATGCGCTCCTCTTGGCTACAGTTTCTTCCAATAGGGGAAACATTTAGCATTCCATTTCTAAATTCGACAAATGTGCCTCTGAAATCATAAACATTACAAATAGCAATCAGGTTCATCTTATTAGATCTTCCCTAAAATGTTTCTAACTGTTTGCGTGTGTGTTATTATCTGTCTTTTTTATTGTCTGTTTTTTATGCATTTCTGTCTGTTGCGTTTTAACATGTTTTTGACTGCATTTTTCGAATTTAAAGGAACTGTAAACTTAAAAAATAAGTGTTTGCCAATTGTTTCTATTATTCACAGGGAGGTGAGAACGCTTATTCTCACCTCCCTGTGAATAATAGTTTGCTCAGAGGACACCGCTGCACTTACCTTACCTGGAGCTCCACTCGCAGGTCCTTCTGATCTGACAGCTGCACTGTCCTGCTCTTCCGATCGTGCACCTATCTTTTGTATTGGCGTGCATGCGCCAAAGATAGACGCGTGGTAGGGAGACGGGGGCAACGCGGCTGTCAGATCAGAAGGAGCGAGCGGAGCTCCAGGTAAGGTAAGTGCCGCTGTGTCCCCTGAGCAAACTATTATTCACAGGTAGGTGAGAATAAGCGTTCTCACCTCCTTGTGAATAATAGAAACGATTCAAACACTTATTTTTTTGGTTTACAGTTCCTTTAAGGGGGCAGGACCAAAGAACACTAAAACCCTGATGGCACTTACTGGGAGTGTGGGAGTTCCAGGAGATTTTTGAAGAGAGAGGTAGAAGATAGTGTTGTGGAGAGCTTCCATTTATCAATAAAATGATCAGTTGCCAGGAGAGAAGGTAAGCTGTGATATCCTATGGGGGTTTACGGTCTGTCCGTTTTTAAAAAGGCACCAGCATTTGGAACCCTTATCATTCCAAAGATTTACTTATGATTTTTTCCTTGAGTGCTTGATAGGATATAAACTGCAAATATTAATTTTGTTGTTTTGTTTGTTTGAAATGCAAAGGAAGTGTGGGTAACCATAAATTGTTTTTAATTTCTGTGTCTGCTGTATCATGATCAGTGACTAACAGAGGTAGGTTTATGTGCTGTTGTAAGAAATCATGTTCCTTTACATATATTAATGTAAAATGTTTTATATCATTTATATATGCTAAGATCCCATTTACAATGTATGTTGGGTTAGACATTCTCACACAGGACACCTAGTCAGTCATGTTAGACAATACATCTATGGAAGGCAGTATATGGTATTCCCATGATAATTAGTTTATACATAGAGTATGAATTAATGCTGGTTCCTGGACTTGGATGTGGTAGCCAGTTCTGATTTACATACTGTGTATCACATAGACATCTGGTCTATGGGAACAGGATTATTGATCAGGGATAATGTGGGGGAGGTGAAGGGTAAATGGGATAAAAAGCTTTCTTGGCCTAGGAAAATGAAGCTTTCTTGGACTAGGAAAATAAAGCTCTTTTGGACTAGGAGAGGACGGTTGGACTACTGAGAGACTGAAGACACAGACTGGAGATTGGACAGGGTTGAAGCCATGCCATAAGAATGTCATGTGGGATCTGATGGATACAGGCCAGGACAAGAGCAAGGCTCACACTTAAGTATACTTTCTGTGGTAACTAATGTAGGCTACATGTAATCATTTATCATGGATATATTATAATATAGTGTGTATTTTTATGTCTAAATAATCTTAGTTTGTTGTGTTGTAACTGTAACTTGATTAAGTAAACAGTGTATATTTGTTTGCCATACATTTATCAGTGTGGTTTCTTTGCTTTCCAAACAAAAGAAAAAGAACAGTATATAGATTTATATATTTATATCCAATAAATATAGAGATACGTATGGCTGTCCGTTTCAAAAAAAAAAATAATCTGCTTGCGCTAGAGGCAATTGGAGGGCAGCATTCAAGTGCCCCCCTAGTCCCATCAATTCCACAACAGTTTCATCAAAATCTGATGGGGGGGACTGGGAGATTACATCCCCTAAACCCGTGACCGCATAGGTATTGCCGGTCCCACAAAAATGAATGGGGATCACCAGTAAGGGAGATCCCGGTGATGTCACAGGACTCCCTCATTCACATGGGGTCTTCCCATAAGCTTCCCTCTTGCTGCCCCTGGTGGTCTAGTTGGGGTACTGCACTGCGATCTCCATTCAGATCGCAGTGCTGTACATGCCATAGTAAACTGTCAGTGTGTGACATCTTACTATAGTATTTGTGAATGGAGCTCAGAGTTCCATTCACAAAAAGCATTTTTTCCAAGTCTTTGCTACTTAACAAAGACTTAGAAAAATGGGCACAGAGATCAATATTAGGTGATCAGTTCTGATCACCTAATTATTGATCTTTGCCAATGAATGAAAAACCACTTCCTGAAAAATTTGTTCCGGGAAGTGATTTTTCCGATCGGACTTCGACTTGGAAAACGGGCATTTATGCCCGCATTCCAATCCAAGTTTGCTATCAATCCCTAAGTTGATCTGATGATTATCTTTGGGAATGATAAAAAAAATAAAGTAAAATGCACATACAAAAAAATCTTAAAGTGATAACACCCTTCTGCAAATAGCCCAATGTCCCCAATGGTATAAGCAAAGTAAATGCAGATAATTATTCCACCGATTTCAAGGGGAACTAAGCCTATATTAGAAAATTTTGCAGAGGTACCAAAAATACACAAATTTAATAGTGTGCAAAAACATGTGAGTCTCTTAGTACTAACCACTTTATACTGAATACCACTAAAAAGTTAGTGTGTGTGTTGTGGCGTTTCACTACCAAATTTCACCCACCAAAACCTCAGTGAGAAAATTTTGGCTCCTGACTTTCCCCAAAAGTAATACTAAAATGTTTAGCGGTGGTTTGTTTGTTTTTTTGTGAATAATGATATATCTATCATTCTGTTCTTAGCAAAAGACTTTCAGGGTTATTCAATAAAAGTTCTTATTGTTTAAAATGGTGCTAATTTTAAACGATAAGAACTTTTATTGAATCTCCCTGATAATTTTTTAAATGTACCTTGCTTAGCATTCTAAAACACTCATTTTAAAAACTCACAGGGCATGGTCTGCTGTAACATGAGCAGTGACTAACAGAGGCATGTCTCTGTGCTGTTATATTATTGGCTGTCAGCTTCTAGGGGCACGGCTGCAGCTTCCTGTGAAGTATACAGCGAACACTTAACTTGATGTCACCAAGCTAAGGTGGATAATAGGAGCTGACCCCTAGAACTCACAGGTTAAAGTCATAAATCACCCAGCAGCAACTGTCTTTACTCTGCCTTCCTTAAAATGGACTATAGCAGAAACAAACTCAGCACTGAATCTCGCATAATTATCACAAAGCATACAAAATTTGTTTCCCCCCCAATAGTTATGGTTAGTTACCTTTAGACTAGTGGCAGTGTTTTGGCGTACATTGGTAAAAGTAGGGTACTGTTTTATTCAGGATATGGGGAGAACAATATTTAGTGGGTTGTTATATTTTTACTGGGTGGTTATTCAAGATTTCTATGTTTCATCTTTTTCACTTTTTTTTCTCGAAAATCTACAAACAAAGTACATCTTTCTAAAAAGAACTATTTGCAGAATTCTGCATGTATTTGTAAAATCATGGCACCGTTACTTAGATGAAGGTGTGTGGATTCCAAAAATATAGTTTGTGGGGGGTATTTTGGGTCTGTTTCCTTTGAAAAGGCGTAGAATGTTGAGATTGCAAAGCAGTTTGATTTTTTTCTTGTGATTGCACTTGTGCATTCTTCCCATTTGAGTTAGTTGGTGGCCATGTCTCTGAGTGCACCCACGCATATGGCATACCGTTTGATTCAGGACATTTTGGAGATTGAGATTTAGTGGGTTTCTTTACTTGTCAAGTGGGTTTAGGAAGGATTTCAACCTTTGAATCATCTTATTTTATTTTTTCACAAAATCTCCTAAAAGCACAGTTCTATGGACTACTGCTGCTGGAATTCTTCATGTATGTATTAAAGCATGGCACCGGTACGTAGCTGAAGGTGTGTAGATTCCAAAATCTATAGTTTATGGGGGTTATTTCCAAGTTTTGGGGCTGTTTCCTATGAAAAAGTATAGGCTATTCAAATTACAGAGCACTGTGATTGTTTCTTGTAATTGCACTTGTGTCCCATTTTGAGTTAGTTGGTGGCTAAGTCTCTGTGTGCACTCAGATATATGGCATACCATTTGATTCAGCACATTTGGGAGATTTATATTTGGTAACTTTTTTTTTTTAATTTTTTTTTTTAATTACTTGGGGTTTTGGCAGGATTTTTAACTTTGAAACTTGTTTTCCCTTAATTTTTAAAAAAAATCTGCTAAAAATGCGAAATTCTATGAAGACCTGCGCCCACACCATTGGTGGTATGCATGAAAGAATGGTGCTGTTGCGTGGCCACAGGTGTGTAGATTCCAAGAATATATAGAGCTTTGAGTGGTATTTTAGAATTTAGAGTTAGAGGGTTAGTATGAAAAATCTGAAAAGTTGCTATTATTGGGCCACTGGGCATTGGTTCACTTTGTGACTATTGGCATTCACCTCTGTGTATGTAACAATGCATAAGACATACCATTTGATTCAAGGCATTTGGTAGATTGATATTTGATAAGTTTGTTTAACATTACAAGGGAATTTGCCATGATTTTTAACATTTAAATTAATTTTTGTACCATTGGTGGCATGCATGAAAGAATGGCAGCGTAGCTAAAGATGTGCAGATTCCAAGAATATATAGTGGGTATTTCTAATATAAGAGGGGTGTTTAGTGTGAAAACTCTGAAAAGTTGCTGTAATTGGGCCACTGTGCATTGTCTCATTTTGTGGCTAGTCACTTCCATGTCCGTGTGTATAACCATGCATCTGGCATTTAGGAGATTGATATTTGGTAACTTATTTTTACTTATTTTTTTAGTGTTGAAAACTGCAGACTGTTCAAATACAGAGCTTGATAATTTTATTTTACTCTTACTGCCATTTGACATCGATCCCCCTTTGGATTATTTGGTAGTCATGTCTCTGAGTACACCCATAAATGTGGCAAACCTTTTTTATATTTGTGATGCTTTTACTTTTTTCCTTTACAGTTTTTAGTTGAAATTCAAATTTAACTTTGTCTCTGATTTTACAATTGAGAGAAAATATCTTACAATTGGATGAAGAGCTGCACCTGGGTATCTGCATTGTAATCCAAACTTACCTCACTCATGAAATCCTGCGGGTCTGTATTTTCTAAAAATATCTCACTTGTGGGGATATTTTAGTTATTTTGGTAGATATTCTATGTAAAGCATCAAAAAGTGGTTATGCATTTCAATTTGGTATAATATTCTAGAAAGTGCCATTTTAGTTTGGGGGGTCTCCTATACAGGAAAAGTGGGGTACCTACATATATCTGGTATTGTTGTACTAGGGAGTATCAGAGCTATTAGAAACAGTAAGATTTGCAAATTTGCAATATTTTCTCGCAAATGCGAGAAATAAATAAAATATGCAATATTTTCTCGCAAATGCGAGAAACCTGGCTGACAAAATGGGTGAATTGGAGATAATATCATTGAATGAAAAGTATGATGTAATAGGTATAACAGAAACATGGTTGAACAGTTCTCAAGACTGGGCTGTAAATTTAGAAGGATATGCCTTGTTTAGGCAGGACAGAGAAAAAAGGAAAGGGGGAGGAGTATGTGTATGTTAAAAAAGAATTGAAGCCAAATTTAAAAGAAAAGATAACTGGCGATAAGGCAATAAGGGTGGAATTAGGCAACGGGAAAGGGGGTAATGTCATTGTTGGTGTCTGCTATAAGCCGCCAAATGTTAGGGAGGAAGTGAGCTGGCTTCATATGCAGTTGGCAAGGGCTGCAAGTTTGGGGAATGTACTCATTATGGGGGACTTTAATTACCCTGACATTGATTGGTGGAGTGGAACTGCCAACACAGAAAAGGGCGATGAGTTCCTAAATTTGCCGCAGGGTGGATGAAGTTCCTACTAGAAAAGGAGATCTGTTGGATCTGGTAATATCTAACATTGTGGAGCGTATTAAAGATATACAGGTAACTGGAAGCTTAGGGAATAGTGACCATGAAATAGTGGCATTTGGAATATGTTATCGAAAGGAAAAGTGCACTGGGTTAACAAAGACTTTTAATTTCAGGAAAGTAGCTCTTCAGAATGTCAACTGGGATAAGGTATTATCAGGTAAAGGTACTGAACAGAAGTGAACTGTGTTTAAGGGGATTTTAAGCCATTTCACATCTTTATTTATACCCTTGGGAAATAAATGTAAAAAAAATAAATCCGCGCCCATGTGGCTGAATTCTGATGTAAAGAGGCAAGTGGAAAAAAAGAAAAAGGCATTTAAAACCTTTAAAGGACAACTCCCCCCTCATAAGGACATCTTTTAGAAAGAATAGCCTCTTCTAAAATATGTTGATATATCATAGTTTGTCCTATGAATTCATTACTGTGTGCCTGCTATGCTTCAAGGAAACTGAGCAATTTAGTAACCTTTACTGAGCATGGGCATGCTCAGAAGAGGCAGACAGGGGATTAACATTCCGTCATTGGCTGTGATGTCAACTATCAAATCCATAACTGACAGTTGCTAACTGGAATAACCAGGAAGCAGAAACAGGGGAAACAGGACATCCTGTGCAGGATTTCAGGTTAGACTTATATATTTCAGATTTCAAACTATTACCGTTTAGGGTTTTAGGCGGTGATTTACCTGTATGTAAGTTTTCATTTTAGGGCTGGACTTTCCCTTTAAGTCAGAGGGAACAGAAAGGGCCTTTAGGGATTATATAAACTGTAACAACGAGTTTAAGAAAGCAATCAAACTAGCTAAAATTAATAAAAAAATGTCTAAGTATATTAATAGTAAGAAGATGAGGACTGAAAATGTGGCACCATTATTAATGGGTATAAGTTAGTTATGGGAATGGCGATAAGCAAATGTCTTAACATTTCTTTTCCCTCATTATATAGTATAGAAGATCCAAGTACTAATATCATAGAGTATAGTAGGAATAATGGTATAAAAGATGCAAGTGCACTTTGGTTAACCGAGGATAATGTACAGAAACAACTAAATAAGGTTAATATTAATAAATCTCCTGGACCGGATAAAATACATACTTGGGTCCTTAAGAAGCTAAGTTCAGTTTTATCTAGGCCATTGTTTCTTATTTGTGCAGATTTCCTCATGTCCGGATGTGTGCCTCTTGATTATATTCTAAAGTATGCTTCAAGGACTGACAAGTAGTAACCAGCATGGATTTAGGAGGAATAGATCTTGTCATATTAACTTGCTTGGTTTTATGAGGAAGTAAGCAGAAATTTAGACTCTTGAATACTTGGATTTTACAAAGGCTTGTCACATTGGGCTGCTAAGTTGCAGATGAGAATCAATGTTGATTAAAGATGATGCATTTTGGACTTAAATATACTTGTGCTACTTATACTATAAATGGCCCTGTGTTATGTGAATCCCTGTTGGAAAGCAATCTTGGAGTTTTGGTGGATAACAAACTTAAAGGTAGCAAGCAGTGCCAGGCGGCAACAGCCAGAGCCAGCATGGTATTGTCTTGTATAAAGAGAGGAATGGATTCAAGGGAGGAAAATGTCATTCTCCTGCTTTACAAAACATTGGTAAGGCCTCATTTGGAATATGCAGTGCAATTTTGGAATCCTGTGTAAAAAAAAGGACATCTTGGAAATGGAAAGGGCTCATAAAAGGGCAACTAAATTAATAAGGGGATTGAGGGAGCTTGAATATGAAGAGAGACTGGATGGACCTATGTCTTTATTAAACCTCAAATACAATACTATACTATACTATGCTATTTTTGTGCGTAACCTTAAAAGAATAAAAATGGAAAAAGTCCATGAAAATTTGCAAATACATATTTTTTTTTACATATTTTACCCAGTAAAATCTGTAGAAAAGTAAAAAAAAATCTGTTACCATGTTAAAGTACACTTTGTGCACAGAGCGCACACAAAGTGGGGAATTCTTAATCACACAGAATTCATAAATCAACCAGCAGCCACAGGAAAAGTAGAGGTGAGAAACAGCTTGTTGTATGTTTGAGATTGTGCTTTGTCTATTGGGACAATGCTGTCTGGAGACTTTGGTTCCCCTACAAATCCTTTTCTTCAAACACTTTAATCCAAACAAGTTGGGGAAGCCATCCCACTGACAGTAGATAGTAGTATGCTCGCTCTTATTACCAAATGACTATCTTGGGTAAAGGGCAAAATACCAGACTGTGTAATAATTCATGCAAACTCTATTGTTTCTAAACTAAACAGAAAATGTATCTTATGTTAAAGGAAACGTCCACCCCCAAAACTACAATTTAACCCACTACTGGCCCCACTGTGTAGTGTAAAATCCTTACCTTACATCCTTGCTCAAAATGGCTGCCCTGCAATTTATCTCCAAAGTCCAAAAAAGTGAACACCAGGAGCCTGCCTGTGTCCATATAGGACTCTCCCTCCTGTCACAGACGCGGCTGCCAGTCTGACCCCTGCTTGCAGTTTTATGCAAGGAGAGGGCCGGGACTGAACGTCGGGGGAAACATGCAATGTAAGTAGAGATTGGGAGTTATTCTGCAAATAACTATACCGTTTGGGGTTAACTATACCCTTTAAGGTAATTTAAAATATAATTAGGTTTATTCAATAAAAGTTCTTATCGTTAAAAATGGTGCTAATTTTGCCCCAATCAATCAGATGTTAGCTTTCAAATGTTAAATAAGATCTGATTGGTTGGGGCAAAATTAGCACCATTTTTAACGATAAGAACTTTTATTGAATCTCTCTGTATATTTCTAATGAATGTATGAGTTTTTCCTGAAATTTTATGTAGCATTATATTGCAGACTTAATGTAGGCTCAGGCTACAACACATTTCACTGAGTGAAGGGACTTACTGTAGTGAAAGGTTGGAGTTGGTGAATGTTCCCTATATTTTTTTTTATATATCTTCGTTACAGAAGCAAAAGTTGGGATTAAGATGGTGATCTGGGAATTTATTACCGCCTTTTAAAACTAATCTTATATACGTTTAGTCAGGCCACTACTTTAAAGGGCATGTCTATCTCCTAACCTGTTTTTTTTTCCTGAAAGCAAAACACCCCCCAAATCCAAAGTTTGTAATACTTCCACATTCCCCAAGTGTGGATTTAGAAAGTTAAAAGGACAATTATACTCACCTTTTCCCCGATCCACTGCAGCATAGTACCCAGGGTGAGGACCTAAAATCGCTAAGTCCTAACCCTGGGTATTTTCCCTAACTCCTGCACTACTTACCGCAAATCTGCTTCGCCGATCCACACTGTTCCACCTCTCTTCTACTGTCAGTGACAGTCGCGAGGCAGCCAATTGGAAGACACGCCTCCTTGCAGAGCGTATCTTCCTATTGGCTGCCTCGCGATCTGTCACTGAAGCAGGAAGAGCGGAGGAATGGAGCGATCGGCGAAGCAGATTTGCGGTAAGTAGTGCAGGAGTTAGGGAAAGTACCCAGGGTGAGGACTTAGCGATTTTAGGTCCTCACCCTGGGTACTATGCAGCTATGGAGGAAGAGGAGCGAGGGTGAGGTGAGTATAGTTGTCCTTTAATAGCTCTGATGTTCGTGGCCATCCTTCTCCTTTGTTATAAGTTATGGGAAGTTCATTGAGCTTCTCACATGCACAGTGAAAGAAAGCCACGTAGATTCTGCAGTAATTGCAAGTGATTTAATCAGTCACAGCAGTTGGCAATTGGCAGTTTTATCACAAGACCTATGAGATGTCTGCTAACTGTAACAAATACCAGAGCCACTAACTATAATTGTTCTGGTCTATAGTTTAAAGTGGTGTTAGCACAAACCTTTTCTTTGGCAGTTTTAGTTTTGCAATATAACTCAGACAGAAGTTGATAAGGTCTTGTAGTAAATCTTCTCCCAAGTGGGCATGAATACTCTGTATAAATGACAAGTATAAGGTAGGAATAGAATGGTCAATAGGATTTGCAAAATATTTTTAACACATTACAAAGAAAGAAAACAGCAGTTAAACTCTCTCAAAAAGATCATTTTTTTCAGCAGAAGTGTGGCTCCATCCTCATATAGGAATATAAAAATCGATGTGGCACCATGCCATTAGTGCTTCTTCAAAAGATACATTTCCTACCAAAAGCTTAAGGGAGTTTAGAGGTAAGACTCACATGTGTTACTTGTCAGATTGCTGTGCTCCCCTGGAAAAAAAGCACAGCAATCTGGCGGTGCCAGCACCCAACATGATAATTCTCACTTATAGCAATGAATGGAGGCCTGAGAAGCCTAAAAATGCTGTATGATGACCATGGTTTAGGTACTATTCATAAAGCTTTCCACTGTTATCAAAGAGAATGTCTGGCAATTTTGCAAGTCTTTTTTAGCTTTGACTGTGCTATTATAATGTCACAATGTCAGACCACATACTAGTAGTGAAATCTAAAATACCGTATATACTCGAGTATAAACCGACCCGAGTATAAACCGGGTACCAATTTCACACTAAAAATCTAATAAAAGTTGTTGACTCGAGTATAAACCGAGGGTATAAACTTGGCATTCAAGATGTTTTGGAAACTACAACTCCCAGCATGCTTTATTAGCTGGGAGTTGTAGTTTCCAAACATCTTGAATGCCAAGTGAGGGTGGCATTCAGATGTTTGGAAACTACAACTCCCAGATACTTTATTAGCTGGGAGTTGTAGTTTTCAAACATCTTGAATGCCACCCTCACTTGGCATTCAAGATGTTGGAAACTACAACTCCCAGCTAATAAAGCATGCTGGGAGTTGTAGTTTCCAAAACATCTTGAATGCCACCGTCACCCTCAAACCCAGTTAAGTTTGTACCTGTGGGCTCTCTTCATCCAGAATCTGTGGGCTCTCCTCCATCCAAGGGCTTCCTGGGACTGTGTGCTGGTATTTCCTCTCCATTCCGGCAGCAGCGTCCTCTCCATTCCGGCAGCAGCGTCTCTCCATTCCGGCAGCCGCACGATCAGTCCATGTACTGGCGCGCCGGCTGACGTCACTAATTGCCGGGCTGTACGTCGGCCGGCGCGCCAGTACATGGACTGATCGTGCGGCTGCCATAATGGAAGGACGCTGCTGCGGAATGGAAGGACGCTGATCTTCAAAGGCGATGACTCAAGTATAAACCGAGTCCGAGTTTTCAGGCTGATTTTCAGCCTGAAAAACTCTGTTTATACTCGAGTATATACGGTATATAAAATTACAAATGTCCGATATTACATACACTTCCCTATAGCCCCATATAATATATATTTTATTTTATTAAGGGAATGAAAATAGGAAATGGAAGACATAAGGCCAGTATTTTAATGCTGTTTTATTGTTATAGGGGAGCATGTCACAATTCCTCCAGGGAGAGGAGGAAGCAGAAACCTTTTCTCATGAAGACTGCTCCTACTCAGTTTCAGTTTCCTGATCTGACAAGCACTGCAGGACAACCATAAGGAGCAGAGATGTAAGTAAGGATTTTTTAACACTATAAAGTGGGGCCAGTAGTGGGTTAAATTTAATTTTGGGAGTAGCACTGCCCTTTAAGATATTTGGATTTTAGTATGATTCAGATATTGTATGATTTATTTCCAGACCAATAAACCTTTTCCCAATGTCCGATATGGATAAAATTATAGTAACCCACAAAATCATTTGCCTTTTTCTAATTTATCAGGCCAAAAAATAGCTGTATACGATACTGGAATTAAATTTTTCAACTGTTATCTTTCTGCTTATGGCCTCCTTTAAAGGGCATGTCCACCCTTTATAGAAACTTTTAATATATTAAAGCCCATGTTCTCCCAGCCCCAACCGCTATAATTATAGTCTCAGAAAGTCCCCCGATCATTACTTACCTTCCCTCTCTCCTTCGCCGTTCTGGGTAGCCGCATCTGTGATTGGCTGCCTCTCAGCCAATCACAGACGGGCTGCCGGTCCCACCCCCTGCTTGCAGTCCCGTGCAAGCAGAGGGCCGGGGCATTGCGGCGAAGAGAGAGGGAAGGTAAGTAATGATCGGGGACTTTCTGAGATTATAGCGGTTGGGGCTGGGAACATGGGCTATAAACATGCTAAAGGGGATTTACGCAAGGGGGAGGGAGACCAAAGCGGGTGGAGAGGGAGGGGGAAAAGGGCTGCAGTGCGCATGCCAAACTTCTCCGCAGGGGAGACAGGAGGCAGAGTCCTATATGGACTCTGCTATCCTCCTGGTGGCCAGTTGTGGGGACATACAGAGGGGGGACATTACAGGAGAACCATTTGGAGCTGGGATGTAAGGTAAGGATTTTATTACACTACAGAGTGGGGCCATTAGTGGGGGGATTATAGTTTTGGGGGTGACATGCCCTTTAAAGTCTAAGGTCAGTTATTTATTAAAAAAAATACTTAAGGCAGTTTTAAATTTGGCAAAGAAAAAATCATTCTAAAACCCCAAATGTTTGTTACAGAAGTGCTGTAAAGGCTAAAGTCTTAGGTCAAGTGCTGAATGTTAAAAAGGAATCAAGTGTGCAGTTGTCGTGAATAAAGAGCAGTCCGAAGGTGTGCACGGTGGACCTAGGTGAATTAGGTTAAAGCAACTGTGGATGCCCCTTAGTGGTTATCGGAGTGGAAGCTTATTTAGTTATTAAGTAGGGTTATTATTGATGGTGCACTGCACCAATAAGGAGACTGCAAGTCTGTATTATGAGAGGAATTATCATAATGGACACCCCATATGTGAATGTATGCTTTCTCTACTGGCTCTACAAACTCATGTGACTACCCATCATACAGGGTTATTCAATAAAAGTTCTTATCGTTAAATGGTGCTAATTTTGCCCCAACCAATCAGATGTTAGCTTTCAAATGTTAAATAAGATCTAATTGGTTGGGGCAAATAGCACCATTTTTAACGATAAGAACTTTTATTGAATCTCCCTGAATGTGTTTTTAAAAAAGGGGCAAAACCCTTCCTACATTATATAGTTTCTGTAAACAAACAAATAGGCAGAAGTGGCTACGGCTTCAATAAAATGCCACTTTTATCAATTCTTTCTCAGGATTATAGAGAGTACACAAACAATGTTGTAGTTTCTTCTATGCTGGTCCTTCAATAAGTCTTACTGTATTTCAAAGAGGTATTATTCAATGTTCCAGCCCATACATGGTTAATATATACAGTATATTAAACTGGCTGCACTAGACTGTATTTTAATTGTTTAAGAGCTAGCATTTAGTGTCTTGGCCTGTGCATGGGTAATTTCGATAATTTATAGCAGGGTTGGACAAATCTAGGATGGTTCCCTGCATTGGCCTAATGAGGATTATAAGTCTAAGGGGGCCTTTTAAATTCCAGCATGGAAAATCCCAGCCCAGATAATTTGCTTTTTACGAATCTACCATCAGTTTTCTCATTCTATTATTTTTTTTTTCAATGGTTTCCACCCTTTCCAAATCTGCCTATCCATTTTGCAATTCAGATTTAACCCAAATGGCATGGTAGTAACACTCTATCCTCTGTGTAAGACCAACTCAGGCCACATATACAACACATCATCGTTATTGTGGTGAGGTGCCCCAGAACTTTTAAAGGAGAACTGTGGTCAAAAAATTACTTCAGGTAAATTGACAGAAATTGCTCTCCTGAGAATTTTTGCAATTTATTGTCATTGTTTATTTTGCATAGTTTTGAAGATTTTTACATTTTTGTGCGTGATATGGCAGACATCACCAGGTCCCCTGCACTTCCTGTTCTGAACCCAGGCCAATGGATGAGTCAATCTGCCCTGTCTTCCTCCTCCCCTTGCAGCCCACCTCCTCTTGCAAGCTCCCCTTGTCCCTCCCCCTGATGGACCCCATCCTCTCCCTTTGCAGGCCCCTTTGGCCCCGCCAACTCGCGGGTACCTTGGCCCCACCCACTCACGGGTGCCATGGACCCACCCACTCTGCCTGAAAAGGCTGTTTTCACATAGTGGGAGAGTAGAGCTGTAGATTCCCTTATCTTCTCTATGGGGATCTTCACACAGCAGGGAGGAGGAGGTTCTTCCTGTCTCCTGTCCTGTTACTATCTGAAGTCGAACTGTGCTCGCCGGTGGTTGATGCTCGTTTTGAAGGTAGGAAACTGTCCTTTCATTTAAACTCAACTTGTTTGGAGACCACAGTTCCCTTTTAAGACCCTGGTAGGTCCCCTGAACTTAGATAATGGTTGTTATTCTACTTCACTCACATCACTCCTATAAAAACTCTAATCAAGTCACTTGAGGGCTGGTCAAAAATGTTAATATTTAAAGGAGAAGTATACTTATGCAGTATCTGACTGCTTTCTGGCAGTCTGTCAGAGGTGGGAAAATGTCAGTGACAATGAAAGTGGGAGGAGCATAAGAAGTCAGTTACTCCATCAGATAATTCTCTTTAAGTTTTAAAGCTATCTAGACCAGCTAAAATGTAGACTCACCTGTTTGCACAAAAATGTGCCATCTTTATATGCAACAAGTCCATTTTCACACAAAACATAGTCATACTGTTCAACCACTGAAATACACAATTTTTTTTTAATGTAATACAAGCAAATAAAATTATGGCGGTATGTTGAATACTTGCAACAAAAACAGCATATTTTCCCCCACTAAATTAACCTTCAAACTGCTGTTTTTACATCACTGCTGAAAATATATGGTATACATCACCATTTTCATTTTGTGTCTTTTTTCTACTAAATTGGCAGTAATCTTCTCAAAGAACACAAGGTTATTCCTTGAAAGACATACACACATAAAAAAGCAGGCGGCATCGGAAGGTGTGTTGCCTTTCATTTGTGCTGTGGCCCGCCATCAGAAAAATGGAGGTCGTATGTGCTACGAAAACAATGCAATGTGGCTGCCCACATTAGCGTTTAGTGTTGTAGCCCTAAGACTGAAAAGGGGGTGTCCATTTTTATTTGTGGAATGGTATTTCCAGATTTATCTGGAAATCACTTCCTGAAGAGGTTAAAGGACAACTATTCTCAACTCCCCCATGCTCCATACACACATGTACCCGGGATAAGGACCTAAATCTCTAGGTCCTCACCCCAGGGCACTTTTTAGTTACACTGGTATACTTACTTAAAGTTTGCAGTGTTTTTCCGGTACGCCCTACCCCCTCTCTCGTTGGTGAAAAGGCCAATAGGAAGATGCACTCTCAAAGCGTGTCTACCTATTGGATGCATTGCAGATCCAGAGAGGGCACCAGAGAATCGCTGCAAACTTAAAGTAACTAAAAAGAGCCAAGGGGTGAAGACCTTGGTTAAGGTCCTCACCCTGGGTACAAACATAGATGAAAAGAGGAGAGGGAGGGTTTGAGTATAATTGTTTTTTAATTGTCAAGAACAGAACAGGTGTGTTTTAACATAAAAGAAAGCATTATAGAACACCATTGTTTATGTACATGGCTCCTAATCAAAAAGAAACTGTTCCTCACCTCCGAGGCATATTGGGGCTGATGTTAATAGGAGTTTGTCTGTGCTTTTCATTTGCAGCAACAATAAGGTGTTACTTTTTACTGGTTTACTCGTTAGATAACATGCATGTCCTTGGTCCCACTACATTACATGTCCACACTTCCAGCACTGAAATCGCTTACTCACATTTACAATGTTCTGCCCTCCCTTAGATATCACACAGCAAAGAAGAGTGTTAAAAGCCCGCCTACTAGTCAGCCCAGGGCCAAGGTTAACAAGCACTTGTCACGCTGTTGGAAATGTCTGTACAACCTCTCTCCTCCTCCTCTTGCCAATCAAACAAACTTGAAATGTCCTGTTGCTTGGATACGTCCTACATAATCAAGCAGATCAAGGTTGGGTGGAGGAGTGTTTCTCGCATGCTAGCTTTGAGTGACAGTTAGATGCAGACGAATTGTTACGCCCCCTTCACAGCATGGTTAATTAAAGGCAGAGAAAGGATCGAAATCAGGTAAAAAGGTTGGGGAGGGCTGCATAACTTTACTCTTTTGAAGCAAAAAAAATAGCATTGAGGCAATACAATTATCCTTTAATAATTCCAGAGGATAGACAGTCCTATAGAAAGTACAATACATAGTCCCATACACAGCCCCATGGAAAGTCCCATACACAGCCCCATGGAAAGTCCCATACACAGCCCCATGGAAAGTCCCATACACAGCCCCATGAAATCCCATAACAGCCCATGAGCCATACACAGCCCATGGAAGTCCCATACACAGCCCCATGGAAAGTCCCATACACAGCCCCATGGAAAGTCCCATACACACCCCATAAAAGTCCCATACACAGCCCCATAGAAAGTCCCATACACACCCCATAGAAAGTCCCATCACACGCCCAATGGAAAGTCCCATACACAGCTCCATAGAAAGTCCCATACACAGCCCCACAAAAGTCCCATACACAGCCCAATAAAAGTCCAATAACAGTCCCAAAGATAGTCCCTACACAGCCCCAAAGAAAGTCCCATACACAGCCCCACAGAAAGTCCCATACACAGCCCCACAAAGTCCCATACACAGCCCCACAGAAAGTCACATACACAGCCCCATAGAAAGTCCCATACACAGCCCCATAGAAAGTCCCATACACAGCCCCATAGAAAGTCCCATACACAGCCCCATACAAAGATGTGCCCTACATACCTTTCTGTGCAGTCTGAACACCTTTAAGGTCATTTTTTTCCCTATTCCCTTGCAGTCTGGGCTGATCTAGTGAGCAGGACAACAATTGCCTACCCCACTGAAATCAAGAGGATCTTGGTTACAGGGTACAGCTTTTGTTTTCCAAGGCTATGTGTTTTTGTCCACAGCATCCAGATCAGCACAGACCAGAGTATAAACCGAGGGGAGATTTTCAGGATGATTTTAAGGTAAAATATCTTTCTAAAAGATGTCATTACGAGGTGGATTTGTCCTTTAAATATGCCCATACAGCTATACTTCTGTAAATTAATAATGGTGTTGGTCCAAACCGACATTGATACCGATATCTAACCGATACCGATATCGATATGTTTGGTTCCGTTAATGATTGGAAATTTGCGATTTAAAAAAAAAAAAACACTCGCCAATACAACTCTAAATCAACATACCGATAAAATGAACAGGTGCTAGGCAGTTGCATATCTTTCCCAAAGTTTTGTACTTACGGCACAGTATTGTCTCTTGCAATCTACCATTGTCTCCCAGTTGTTCCTTGATTTTTTCTAAACAGAGCCTCCAACAACGCCAACTTTAACCTTCTTTTCAGTCTTGTAAAAATACTGCCATTTCATTTGTGACTTTCTGGGGAAAAAAAGGTTGCAGTTCTTTTGAAAAATGTAATTCATATAGAGGTATGTTTTTAACTTTGCTAATGCTATAATGGGCACAGCTATTTACTATATTTTGGCATGATATTAGCCAATACCAAACCGCTATCGAAACCAACACCGCAACCGATATCGCCAACGATACCAATATCGAAACCGATATTTGATATAGGTTTTAATATTTTTTGATATCTGTTTTGATATCGTTTTCGATACCTTTATACCTATATCGATAATTGATATTGAAACCGTTTCAATACCAGTTTTATTAACGATTATCAGCTTCTAAATCGGTTATAGATTTTGATAACGGTATAGATAGTAACAGATATCGATATCTGTTTCGACAAGGGTATTGATAACGGTATCAATATTGGTTCGATTATCGATTTCAATAACAGTATCAATATCAGTTTCAATATCAATTATCAATACCATTATCATATCTGTTTAGCGGACGACATCATATCAGTTTCGGTATCGATATCGGTTTTGATATATATTGGTTTCATATCTGTATCTGTTATCGATATTGATGTCGGTATCGATTATATCATTAAATAATATTGATTATTTATAATATAAACGAATATATCATATTCGATATCAGTATCGATATCGGTTATATAGGTATTGATATCGGTTTCTAAATCAATACCAAAACTGATATCAACCCATACCAAAGCATTATTGATCAATACTAAAACCGATATCAAATCCATACCAAAATCGATATCGAATCCATACCGAAACAATATTGTTGATATATCTCAAAACGATAATGAATTGATACCATTCATTATAGTGCTCCTTACATTGTAATCATTATAGCGCGCCTTACATTGTAATCATTAAAGCGCTACTTACATTGAATCATTATAGCGCCCTCACATTGTAATCATTATAGCGCTCCTGGCATTGTAATCTATATAGTGCTCCTTACATTATAATCATTATAGCGCTCCTTACTTACACTCTAAACATTATAGCGCTCTCCAAGTTTCGATATCGATTATGATTTTCGTTATCGGTTTCACTTTCGATTATTGATATCGGTATCAATATCGGTTTCGATAATGGTATCAATACAGATATAATTTATCGTATCGTTAACCAATATCGTTTTTAATAACGTCAATATTTGTTTCGATATTATCGATATTGCTTATGCTTTACAGTTATCGTGTTTCGATAACTGTGTCGATATCAATATGGTTTTGATATCGGCTTTGGTATCGATATTGGTATCAATATCGGTTATCGATATCTGTTTCAATTTCGATATTGGTTATGATTTTCGATATCGGTTTCGTAACACTGCCAATATCGATTATCGATATCTGTTTCAATAACGAGTCGATATTAATATCCAGTTTCAATATCGTTTATCGATATCAGTTTCGATATTGTTTATTGATATCAGTTTCGATAACGGTAACAATACAGTTTATCTATATAATTTATCTATATCGTTTATCGATAACGGTATCGATATTGGTCTCAATATTGATATCTGTTAGATTTTCGATATCAGTTTCGATAACGGTACCGATATCAGTTTCGATTATCAATATCTGTTTCAATAATGTATCGATACAGATATTGTTTATCGGTATCGTTTTCAATATCGATTATCGATACCGGTTATGATTTTTGATATTGGTTTTGATAACGGTACCGATATGGGTTTTGCGATCGATTATCAACATTGATCTTAATATGGTTTTCAATAACTGTATTGA
The DNA here is from genome assembly GCA_019447015.1 of Hymenochirus boettgeri. Lineage (NCBI taxonomy): Eukaryota > Metazoa > Chordata > Amphibia > Anura > Pipidae > Hymenochirus > Hymenochirus boettgeri. The sequence continues at coordinate 63,512,202 of CM033477.1, forward strand.
TATCAGTTTTGATAATCGATATCGGTTTCAATATATGGTTTTGATAACAGTATCGATGTTGGTTTTAATTCAGTATGAATTGCCTGTTTTTTTCTTTCCTCTTGTTTTGCTGTTGGAATGTGCTTTCAGGTATATATATATACATATCCTAGTGCACACAAGTGTAAAACATGGATGGAAATCTGCAGGAATAGGACCCAGAGCTTGGATGTTTTCCCAAACAGATCGTTCCATAAAAAGAGCCGGTAATGTTGCACGGTTACTAGTACCTGCCTGGCACTGTCAGATGTGCCATCCACATCGACAAACACAGTGTGCTGCACCGATCCATCATTCAGCAGTAAAAAACTTTGATTGTCATGAATGAAGATCTCCGTAATATAAACGACCACATCACAACTTCCTGATTACGTCTGTAGTTCAAAAGCATGACGGGTACTGCATTGCTGTAACCGCGCATCGGTTGGATCTTTTTCTCTGGACTAAAGAACTACAACTCCCACATTGCCCTAATATAAGCAACGGAACAGGAAGTGGCTGAAGGAGTTAAGAAGGAGAACGCGGCGTGAGAGAGAACCTAGTGTGATGTCTATGGACTTGGAATAGGAAAGTGCTTATGACACGAGACTAGCAGAGATGGCGGGGACAAACACAATTTAAATATATGCCTCCTCTGGTCCTAGCAGCTAAGGTCAGTATTTATATTGTCAGCACAATGCGCCTTAGGATCTGAATGAAGGCCGATAGCTCCTAACGCTTCCCTTTCAAATTTCAACACGAATGGTTGGTGCATATCTCTATGATGTCAGGTAGTACGTTGACTTCTGTGCTCCACCCACATTGGCCCATGTGTCAAGTACTTAAAGCTGGAGAGTCAGTTTCTAGACAGTAAGTGAACGAGAGCAGCGACGGGATTTTCATCTCATTAAAGGCAGGTACGGTTACTAAGATAAAGTTTGAGAATTCCACAGGGATATTCAATGAAAGTTCTTATCGTTAAAAATGGTGCTAATTTAGCCCCAACCAATCAGATCTTGTTTAACATTTGAAAGCTAACATCTGATTGGTTGGGGCAAAATTAGCACCATTTTTAACGATAAGAACTTTTATTGAATATCCCTGTACGTCTCTTAGGTAAAATTTACTAAGATTAAAGGGCAAGTCCAGCCCTAAAATGAAAATTACTTACAGGTAAATCACCCCCCAAAACCCTAAACTGTATAGTTTAAATGTGAAATAATAAGTCTAAACTGAAATCCTGCACAATGCCCTGTTTCCCCTCTTTCTGCTTCCTGGTTCTTCCAGTTAGCAACTGTCAGTTATAGATTTGACAGTTGACATCACAGCCTGACTGTATGTTTATCCCCTGTCTGCCTTTTCTGAGCATGCCCAGGCTCAGTACAGGTTTCTAACTTGCTCAGTTTCCAGAGGCCTCCAGAAGCATAGTAGGCATACAGTAATGAATTCATAGGACAAAGTAGATATATCAACATATTTTAAAGAGGCCATTCTTTCTAAAATATGTTCTTATAGGGTGGAGTTGTCCTTTAAAGTTAGGACCCGCAGAATAAAGCAAACCGTGACGTGGTTGCTGGGCTTAAAATAATTTGGCCAAGTTATTGAACTAATCGCTTTAAATTCACTGGCAGGCTTTTTAGGTCGCAATTCACCGATGACGTTAAATGTAAGCAAATTAGTTAGATGTGCACTAGGCTTCTATTGTTTGTATATATTTGAAAGTTTTGGTCTCTAGTTGCACTCTAGTGTGGATGCATACTATCCCATCTTTTGTATGTATTTTGAACACATTAACTCCCTCTATATGGGAACAGGAATGGCTGGGAATAAGCTTTCCACTGTTATCAAAGAGAATGTCTGGCAATTTTGCAAGTCGTTTTTAGCTTTGACTGTGCTATTATAATGTCACAATGTCAGACCACATACTAGTAGTGAAATCTAAAATACCGTATATACTCGAGTATAAACCGACCCGAGTATAAACCGAGGTACCCAATTTCACCTAAAAATCTAATAAAAGTTGTTGACTCGAGTATAAACCGAGGGTATAAACTTGGCATTCAAGATGTTTTGGAAACTACAACTCCCAGCATGCTTTATTAGCTGGGAGTTGTAGTTTTCAAACATCTTGAATGCCAAGTGAGGGTGGCATTCAGATGTTTGGAAACTACAACTCCCAGCATACTTTATTAGCTGGGAGTTGTAGTTTTCAAACATCTTGAATGCCACCCTCACTTGGCATTCAAGATGTTGGAAACTACAACTCCCAGCTAATAAAGCATGCTGGGAGTTGTAGTTTCCAAAACATCTTGAATGCCACCGTCACCCTCAAACCCAGTTAAGTTTGTACCTGTGGGCTCTCTTCATCCAGAATCTGTGGGCTCTCCTCCATCCAAGGGCTTCCTGGGACTGTGTGCTGGTATTTCCTCTCCATTCCGGCAGCAGCGTCCTCTCCATTCCGGCAGCAGCGTCTCTCCATTCCGGCAGCCGCACGATCAGTCCATGTACTGGCGCGCCGGCTGACGTCACTAATTGCCGGGCTGTACGTCGGCCGGCGCGCCAGTACATGGACTGATCGTGCGGCTGCCATAATGGAAGGACGCTGCTGCGGAATGGAAGGACGCTGATCTTCAAAGGCGATGACTCAAGTATAAACCGAGTCCGAGTTTTCAGGCTGATTTTCAGCCTGAAAAACTCTGTTTATACTCGAGTATATACGGTATATAAAATTACAAATGTCCGATATTACATACACTTCCCTATAGCCCCATATAATATATATTTTATTTTATGTAAGGGAATGAAAATATGAAATGGAAGACATAAGGGCCAGGTATTTTAATGCTAGTTTTATTTGTTATAGGAGGAGCATGTCACAATTCCTCCAGGAGGAAGAGGAGGAAGCAGAAACCTTTTCTCATGAAGACTGCTCCTACTCAGTTTCAGTTTCCTGATCTTAAGACAAGCACTGCAGGACAACCATAAGGAGCAGAGATGTAAGGTAAGGATTTTTTAACACTATAAAGTGGGGCCAGTAGTGGGTTAAATTTTAATTTTGGGAGTAGACATGCCCTTTAAGATATTTGGATTTTAGTATGATTCAGATATTGTATGATTTATTTCCAGACCAATAAACCTTTTCCCACATGTCCGATATGGATAAAAATTATAGTAACCCACAAAATCATTTGACTTTTTCTAATTTATCAGGCCAAAAAATAGCTGTATACGATACTGGAATTAAATTTTTCAACTGTTATCTTTCTGCTTATGGCCTCCTTTAAAGGGCATGTCCACCCTTTATAGAAACTTTTAATATATTAAAGCCCATGTTCTCCCAGCCCCAACGCTATAATTATAGTCTCAGAAAGTCCCCCGATCATTACTTACCTTCCCTCTCTCCTTCGCCGTTCTGGGTAGCCGCATCTGTGATTGGCTGCCTCTCAGCCAATCACAGACGGGGCTGCCGGTCCCACCCCCTGCTTGCAGTCCCATGCAAGCAGAGGGCCGGGGCATTGCGGCGAAGGAGAGAGGGAAGGTAAGTAATGATCGGGGGACTTTCTGAGATTATAGCGGTTGGGGCTGGGGGAACATGGGCTATAACATGCTAAAGGGGATTTACGCAAGGGGGAGGGAGACCAAAGCGGGTGGGAGAGGGAGGGGGAAAAGGGCTGCAGTGCGCATGCCAAACTTCTCCCGGAGGGGAGACAGGAGGCAGAGTCCTATATGGACTCTGCTATCCTCCTGGTGGCCAGTTTGTGGGGACATTACAGGAGGGGGACATTACAGGAGAACCATTTGGAGCTGGGATGTAAGGTAAGGATTTTATTACACTACAGAGTGGGGCCAGTAGTGGGGGGATTATAGTTTTGGGGGTGGACATGCCCTTTAAAGTCTAAGGTCAGTTATTTATTTAAAAAATACTTAAGGCAGTTTTAAATTTGGCAAAGAAAAAATCATTCTAAAACCCCAGAATGTTTGTTACAGAAGTGCTGTAAAGGCTAAAGTCTTAGGTCAAGTGCTGAATGTTAAAAAGGAATCAAGTGTGCAGTTGTCGTGAATAAAGAGCAGTCCGAAGGTGTGCACGGTGGACCTAGTGTGAATTAGGCTTAAAGCAAGAACTGTGGATAGGCCCCTTAGTGGTTATCGGAGTGGAAGCTTATTTAGTTATTAAGTAGGGTTATTATTGATGGTGCACTGCACCAAATAAGGAGACTGCAAGTCTGTATATATGAGGAATTATCATAATGGACACCCCATATGTGAATGTATGCTTTCTCTACTGGCTCTACAAACTCATTGTGACTACCCATCATACAGGGTTATTCAATAAAAGTTCTTATCGTTTAAAATGGTGCTAATTTTGCCCCAACCAATCAGATGTTAGCTTTCAAATGTTAAATAAGATCTAATTGGTTGGGGCAAAATTAGCACCATTTTTAACGATAAGAACTTTTATTGAATCTCCCTGAATGTGTTTTTAAAAAAGGGGCAAAACCCTTCCTACATTATATAGTTTCTGTAAACAAACAAATAGGCAGAATGTGCTACGGCTTCAATAAAATGCACATTTTATCAATTCTTTCTCAGGATTATAGAGAGTACACAAACAATTGTGTAGTTTCTTCTATGCTGGTCCTTCAATAAGTCTTTACTGTATTTCAAAGAGGTATTATTCAATGTTCCAGCCCATACATGGTTAATATATACAGTATATTAAACAGTGCTGCACTAGACTGTATTTTAATTGTTTAAGAGCTAGCATTTAGTGTCTTGGCCTGTGCATTGGTAATTTCGATAATTTATAGCAGGGTTGGACAAATCTAGGATGGTTCCCTGCATTGGCCTAATGAGGATTATAAGTCTAAGGGGGCCTTTTAAATTCCAGCATGGAAAATCCCAGCCCAGATAATTTGCTTTTTACGAATCTACCATCAGTTTTCTCATTCTATATTTTTTTTTTCAATTGTTTCCACCCTTTCCAAATCTGCCTATCCATTTTGCAATTCAGATTTAACCCAAATGGCATGGTAGTAACACTCTATCCTCTGTGTAAGACCAACTCAGGCCACATATACAACACATCATCGTTATTGTGGTGAGGTGCCCCAGAACTTTTAAAGGAGAACTGTGGTCAAAAAATTACTTCAGGTAAATTGACAGAAATTGCTCTCCTGAGAATTTTTGCAATTTATTGTCATTGTTTATTTTGCATAGTTTTGAAGATTTTTACATTTTTGTGCGTGATATGGCAGCAGCATCACCAGGTCCCCTGCACTTCCTGTTCTGAAACCAGGCCAATGGATGAGTCAATCTGCCCTGTGTCTCCTCCTCCCCTTGCAGCCCACCTCCTCTTGCAAGCTCCCCTTGTCCCTCCCACTGATGGACCCCATGGCCTCTCCATTTGCAGGCCCCCTTTGGCCCCGCCAACTCGCGGGTACCTTGGCCCCACCCACTCACGGGTGCCATGGACCCACCCACTCTGCCTGAAAAGGCTGTTTTCACATAGTGGGAGAGTAGAGCTGTAGATTCCCTTATCTTCTCTATGGGGATCTTCACACAGCAGGGAGGAGGAGGTTCTTCCTGTCTCCTGTCCTGTTACTGAAGTCTAAGGCTGTGCTCGCCGGTGGTTGATGGCTCGTTTTGAAGGTAGGAAACTGTCCTTTCATTTAAACTCAACTTGTTTGGAGACCACAGTTCCCTTTTAAGACCCTGGTAGTGCCCCTGAACTTAGATAATGGTTGTTATTCTACTTCAACTCACATCACTCCTATAAAAACTCTAATCAAGTCAGCTTGAGGGCTGGTCAAAAATGTTAATATTTAAAGGAGAAGTATACTTATGCAGTATCTGACTGCTTTCTGGCAGTCTGTCAGAGGTGGGAGAAATGTCAGTGACAATGAAAGTGGGAGGAGCAATAAAGAAGTCAGTTACTCCATCAGTATAATTCTTCTTTAAGTTTTAAAGCTATCTAGACCAGCTAAAATGTAAGACTCACCTGTTTGCACAAAAATGTGCCATCTTTATATGCAACAAGTCCATTTTCAGCAAATACATAGTCATACTGTTCAACCACTGAAATACACAATTTTTTTTTTAATGTAATACAAGCAAATAAAATTAATGCGGTATGTTGAATACTTGCAACAAAAACAGCATATTTTCCCCCCACTAAATTAAACCTTCAAACTGCTGTTTTTACATCACTGCTGAAAATATATGGTATACATCACCATTTTCATTTTGTGTCTTTTTTCTACTTAAATTGGCAGTAATCTTCTCAAAGAACACAAGGTTATTCCTTGAAAGACAATGACACACATAAAAAAGCAAGCAGGCATCGGAATGTGTGTTGCCTTTCATTTGTGCTGTGGCCCGCCATCAGAAAAATGGAGGTCGTATGTGCTACGAAAACAATGCAATGTGGCTGCCCACATTAGCGTTTAGTGTGTAGCCCTAAGACTGAAAAGGGGGTGTCCATTTTTATTTGTGGGAATGGTATTTCCAGATTTATCTGGAAATCACTTCCTGAAGAGGTTAAAGGACAACTATTCTCAACTCCCCCATGCTCCATACACACATTGTACCCGGGATAAGGACCTAAATCTCTAGGTCCTCACCCCAGGGCACTTTTTAGTTACACTGGTATACTTACTTAAAGTTTGCAGTGTTGTTCCGGTACGCCCTACCCCCTCTCTCTGTTGGTGAAAAGGCCAATAGGAAGATGCACTCTGCAAGAAGCGTGTCTACCTATTGGATGCATTGCAGATCCAGAAGAGGCACCAGAGAATCGCTGCAAACTTAAAGTAACTAAAAAGAGCCAAGGGGTGAAGACCTAGTGGTTAAGGTCCTCACCCTGGGTACAAAGCATAGATAGAAGAAGAGGAGCAGGGAGGGTTTGAGTATAATTGTTTTTTAATTGTCAAGAACAGAACAGGTGTGTTTTAACATAAAAGAAAGCATTATAAGAACACCATTGTTTATGTACATGGCTCCTAATCAAAAAGAAACTGTTCCTCACCTCCGAGGCATATTGGGGCTGATGTTAATAGGAGTTTGTCTGTGCTTTTCATTTGCAGCAACAATAAGGTGTTACTTTTTACTGGTTTACTCGAGTTAGATAACATGCATGTCCTTAGGTCCCACTACATTACATGTCCACACTTCCAGCAGCTGAAATCGCTTACTCACATTTACAATGTTCTGCCCTCCCTTAGATATCACACAGCAAAGAAGAGTGTTAAAAGCCCGCCTACTAGTCAGCCCAGGGCCAAGGTTAACAAGCACTTGTCACTGGCTGTTGGAAATGTCTGTTACAACCTCTCTCCTCCTCCTCTGCCAATCAAACAAACTTGAAATGTCCTGTTGCTTGGATACGTCCTACATAATCAAGCAGATCAAGGTTGGGTGGAGGAGTGTTTCTCGCATGCTAGCTTTGAGTGACAGTTAGATGCAGACAGAATTGTTACGCCCCCTTCACAGCATGGTTAATTAAAGGCAGAGAAAGGATCGAAATCAGGTAAAAAGGTATGGGGAGGGCTGCATAACTTTACTCTTTTGAAGCAAAAAAAAAATGCATTGAGGCAATACAATTATCCTTTAATAATTCCAGAGGATAGACAGTCCTATAGAAAGTACAATACATAGTCCCATACACAGCCCCATGGAAAGTCCCATACACAGCCCCATGGAAAGTCCCCATACCAGCCCCCATGGAACGTCCCTATCACAGCCCCATGGAACGTCCCATACACAGCCCCATGGAAAGTCCCATACACAGCCCCATAGAAAGTCCCATACACAGCCCCATAGAAAGTCCCATACACAGCCCCATAGAAAGTCCCATACACAGCCCAATGGAAAGTCCCATACACAGCTCCATAGAAAGTCCCATACACAGCCCCACAGAAAGTCCCATACACAGCCCAATAGAAAGTCCAATACACAGTCCCAAAGATAGTCCCATACACAGCCCCAAAGAAATTCCCATACACATCTCCATAGAAAGTCCCATACACAGCCCCACAGAAAGTCCCATACACAGCCCCACAGAAAGTCCCATACACAGCCCCATAGAAAGTCCCATACACAGCCCCATAGAAAGTCCCATACACTGTTCCATACACAGCCCCATAGAAAGTCCCATACACAGCCCCATACAAAGATGTGCCCTACATACCTTTCTGTGCAGTCTGAACACCTTTAAGGTCATTTTTTTCCCTATTCCCTTGCAGTCTGGGCTGATCTGAGTGAGCAGGACAACAATTGCCTAACCCACTGAAATCAAGAGGATTCTGTGTTACAGGGTACAGCTTTTGTTTTCCCAAGGCTATGTGTTTTTGTCCAGCAGCATCCAGATCAGCACAGACCAGAGTATAAACCGAGGGGAGATTTTCAGGATGATTTTAAAGGTAAAATATCTTTCTAAAAGATGTCATTACGAGGGTGGATTTGTCCTTTAAATATGCCCATACAGCTATATCTCTGTAAATTAATAATGGTGTTGGTCCAAACCGACATTGATACCGATATCTAAACCGATACCGATATCGATATGTTTGGTTCCGTTAATGATTGGAAATTTGCGATTTAAAAAAAAAAAAACACTCGCCAATACAACTCTAAATCAACATACCGATAAAATGAACAGGTGCTAGGCAGTTGCATATCTTTCCCAAAGTTTTGTACTTACGGCACAGTATTGTCTCTTGCAATCTTACCATTGTCTCCCAGTTGTTCCTTGATTTTTTCTAAATCAGAGCCTCCAACAACGCCAACTTTAACCTTCTTTTTCAGGTCTTGTAAAAATACTGCCATTTCATTTGTGACTTTCTGGGGAAAAAAAGGTTGCAGTTCTTTTGAAAAATGTAATTCATATAGAGGTATGTTTTTAACTTTGCTAATGCTATAATGGGCACAGCTAATTTACTATATTTTGGCATGATATTAGCCAATACCAAACCGCTATCGAAACCAACACCGCAACCGATATCGCCAACGATACCAATATCGAAACCGATATTTGATATAGGTTTTAATATTTTTTGATATCTGTTTTGATATCGGTTTCGATACCTTTATACCTATATCGATAATTGATATTGAAACCGGTTTCAATACCAGTTTTATTAACGATTATCAGCTTCTATATCGGTTATAGATTTTGATAACGGTATAGATAGTAACAGATATCGATATCTGTTTCGACAAGGGTATTGATAACGGTATCAATATTGGTATCGATTATCGATTTCAATAACAGTATCAATATCAGTTTCAATATCAATTATCAATACCGATTATCAGTATCTGTTTAGCGGACGACATCAATATCAGTTTCGGTATCGATATCGGTTTTGATATATATTGGTTTCAATATCTGTATCTGTTATCGATATTGATGTCGGTATCGATTATATCATTAAATAATATTGATTATATTATAATATAAAACGAATATATCATATTCGATATCAGTATCGATATCGGTTATATAGGTATTGATATCGGTTTCTAAATCAATACCAAAACTGATATCAAACCAATACCAAAGCATTATTGAATCAATACTAAAACCGATATCAAATCCATACCAAAATCGATATCGAATCCATACCGAAACAATATTGTTGATATATCTCAAAACGATAATGAATTGATACCATTCATTATAGTGCTCCTTACATTGTAATCATTATAGCGCGCCTTACATTGTAATCATTAAAGCGCTACTTACATTGTAATCATTATAGCGCTCCTCACATTGTAATCATTATAGCGCTCCTGGCATTGTAATCATTATAGTGCTCCTTACATTATAATCATTATAGCGCTCCTTACTTACACTCTAAACATTATAGCGCTCTCCAAGTTTCGATATCGATTATGATTTTCGTTATCGGTTTCACTTTCGATTATTGATATCGGTATCAATATCGGTTTCGATAATGGTATCAATACAGATATAATTTATCGATATCGTTAACCAATATCGTTTTTAATAACGATATCAATATTGGTTTCGATATTATCGATATTGCTTATGCTTTACAGTTATCGGTTTCGATAACTGTGTCGATATCAATATGGTTTTGATATCGGCTTTGGTATCGATATTGGTATCAATATCGGTTATCGATATCTGTTTCAATTTCGATATTGGTTATGATTTTCGATATCGGTTTCGATAACACTGCCAATATCGATTATCGATATCTGTTTCAATAACAGAGTCGATATTAATATCCAGTTTCAATATCGTTTATCGATATCAGTTTCGATATTGTTTATTGATATCAGTTTCGATAACGGTAACAATACAGTTTATCTATATAATTTATCTATATCGTTTATCGATAACGGTATCGATATTGGTCTCAATATTGATATCTGTTAGGATTTTCGATATCAGTTTCGATAACGGTACCGATATCAGTTTCGATTATCAATATCTGTTTCAATAATGGTATCGATACAGATATTGTTTATCGGTATCGTTTTCAATATCGATTATCGATACCGGTTATGATTTTTGATATTGGTTTTGATAACGGTACCGATATTGGTTTTGCGATCGATTATCAACATTGATCTTAATATGGGTTTCAATAACTGTATTGATATCAGTTTTGATAATCGATATCGGTTTCAATATATGGTTTTGATAACAGTATCGATGTTGGTTTTAATATCAGTATGAATTGCCTGTTTTTTTCTTTCCTCTTGTTTTGCTGTTGGAATGTGCTTTCAGGTATATATATATACATATCCTAGTGCACACAAGTGTAAAACATGGATGGAAATCTGCAGGGAATAGGACCCAGAGCTTGGATGTTTCCCAAACAGATCGTTCCATAAAAAGAGCCGGTAATGTTGCTACGGTTACTAGTACCTGCCTGGCAGCTGTCAGAGTGCCATCCACATCGAACAAACACAGTGTGCTGCACCGATCCATCATTCAGCAGTAAAAAACTTTGATTGTCATGAATGAAGATCTCCGTAAGATTAAAACGAGCCACATCACAACTTCCTGATTACGTCTGTAGTTCAAAAGCATGACGGGTACTGCATTGCTGTAACCGCGCATCGGTTGGTATCTTTTTTCTGGACTAAAGAACTACAACTCCCACATTGCCCTAATAATAGCAACGGAACAGGAAGTGGCTGAAGGAGTTAAGAAGGAGAACGCGGCGTGAGAGAGAACCTAGTGTGATGTCTATGGACTTGGAATAGGAAAGGTGCTTATGACACGAGACTAGCAGAGATGGCGGGGACAAACACAATTTAAATATATGCACCTCTGGTCCTAGCAGCTAAGGTCAGTATTTATATTGTCAGCACAATGCGCCTTAGGATCTGAATGAAGGCCGATAGCTCCTAACGCTTCCCTTTCAAATTTCAACGAATGGTTGGTGCATATCTCTATGATGTCAGGTAGTACGTTGACTTCTGTGCTCCACCCACATTGGCCCATGTGTTCAAGTACTTAAAGCTGGAGAGTCAGTTTCTAGACAGTAAGTGAACGAGCGAGCGACAGGGATTTTCATCTCATTAAAGGCAGGTACTGTTACTAAGATAAAGTTTGAGAATTACCAGGGATATTCAATGAAAGTTCTTATCGTTAAAAATGGTGCTAATTTAGCCCCAACCAATCAGATCTTGTTTAACATTTGAAAGCTAACATCTGATTGGTTGGGGCAAAATTAGCACCATTTTTAACGATAAGAACTTTTATTGAATATCCCTGTACGTCTCTTAGGTAAAATTTACTAAGATTAAAGGGCAAGTCCAGCCCTAAAATGAAAACTTACTTACAGGTAAATCACCCCCCAAAACCCTAAACTGTAATAGTTTGAAATGTGAAATATATAAGTCTAAACTGAAATCCTGCACAATGCCCTGTTTCCCCTCTTTCTGCTTCCTGGTTCTTCCAGTTAGCAACTGTCAGTTATAGATTTGACAGTTGACATCACAGCCAATGACTGTATGTTAATCCCCTGTCTGCCTTTTCTGAGCATGCCCAGGCTCAGTACAGGTTTCTAACTTGCTCAGTTTCCAGGAAGCCTCCAGAAGCATAGTAGGCATACAGTAATGAATTCATAGGACAAAGTATGATATATCAACATATTTTAAAGAGGCCATTCTTTCTAAAATATGTTCTTATGAGGGTGGAGTTGTCCTTTAAAGGTTAGGACCCAGCAGAATAAAGCAAACCGTGACGTGGTTGCTGGGCTTAAAATAATTTGGCCAAGTTATTGAACTAATCGCTTTAAATTCACTGGCAGGCTTTTTAGGTCGCAATTCACCGATGACGTTAAATGTAAGCAAATTAGTTAGATGTGCACTAGGCTTCTATTGTTTGTATATATTTGAAAGTTTTGGTCTCTAGTTGCACTCTAGTGTGGATGCATACTATCCCATCTTTTGTATGTATTTTGAACACATTGACTCCCTCTATATGGGAACAGGAATGGCTGGGAATAGAAAATCCAACAAGTCTTCCTGCCATCTGCTTCTCTGGCTATCTACAGGATGGGTTCCTACCAGTTTCTAGCAGATTACAGAAATATTGCAATGGAATCTGCTGTGTGTCCGTACCCATAACATTACCCATTATATCCATGGGTCCCATGATCAATCTGACTAAAATATTAGTCCTACCACTTAAATGGAATATCAATCATTATACTGTACAAAGGTCTAGAACAGCAATGTCCAACTACAACTTTGCAACCAAGGCATGCTGGGAGTTCTTTCTAAACATCTGGAGTTCAATGTTTACATCTTATTATTTATACTGTTCGGAAAATTATCTACCTGCTCCTGCAATCTGTATTACTTTTATAAGTTTGGCCCTTTAGACAGTTTCTAAGTCAGGTGGTCCCTCCCTTTCCCCCCTGTGTTTAGCCATTTTCGTTCTATATTACACTGTATGCTGTTGTGCTGTGCCAGCACCTTTTTCACCTGCTGGATTGTACATATTTCAAAGATTTCAGATATAAGAATAAAGATTTCTGAAATTTTCTTACATGTCTTTCAGCTGAGTCGATACGATCTGATAACATCCCTGGTGTAAGTTCTGGTTCAATACAGAGACACCTCCTGATACTTGTCTACAGAGCCTCGAATTTACAGCCTTGAGACTGAGTCAGAATATTACTGGTCTAGAATAATGGGCTGCAATTGCCTCTTGTGCACCAGGACTTAGGGTTAGGTCACACTAGAAGTGCGATCCATTTGCGATCCTAAAGGCGCACGCTAGTGTAAGGTAATGGGGCCAGGCACATTAGTCTGCTGCACTGCGATCCGCTTTTGAAAGCACATGTGATCTCCATCCCTTTATTTTTTGTGCAATTGCATGCGCTTCCATGGTGAAAAATTGTATATATAGTTTTTTTAGAAAGCGCCACTTGGACGCAGCGCTGTACAGTAACAAAATACAAACATTTTTATGCAAGGGGGATAAATACATGGACAGCTCCGTACATAAATATATTAGAGCTTTGTCACAAGAGGAAAGGAGGTCCCTGCCCCATAGAGCTTACAATCTAGTTAGGTGGGTATATATATAACATATATACAGTGGGATGCAAATGTTTGGGAAACCTTGTTAATCGTCATGATTTTCCTGTATAAATCGTTGGTTGTTACCATAGAAAAATGTTAGTTAAATATATCATATAGGAGGCACACTGATATTTGAGAAATGAAATTAAGTTTCTTGGATTTACATTAAGTGTGCAATAATTGTTTAAACAAAATTAGGCAGGTGCATAAATTTGGACACTTGTCATTTTATTGATTCCAAAACCTTTAGAACTAATTATTGGAACTTTAATTTGCTTGGTTAGCTCAGTGACCCCATACCTACATACACAGGTAAATCCAATTGAGAGAGTATTTAATTGTAAGTTTCCCTCCTCTTTTAATTTTCTGTGAAGTGTAGCAACATGGGGGTCTCAAAACAACTCTCAAATGAACTGAAGACAAAGATTGTTCAACATCATGGTTTAGGGGAAGGATACAGAAAGCTGTCTCAGATTTCGCCTGTCTGTTTCCACAGTTAGGAACATGTTGAGGAAATGGAAGACCACAGGCTCAGTTCAAGTTAAGGCTTGAAGTGGCAAACCAAGAAAAATCTCTGATAAACAGAGATAATGGTAAGAATAGTCAGAATGGTAAGAATAGTCAGACAACCCACAGACCAGCACCAAAAAAGAAAATTTGTCATACTTACCGGGAATTTTCTTTTCCTGGACTACAACATGGCAGTGGTCACAATAGGGTTAACCCTTCACTCCCAGGCACAGGACAGGAAGCAATAAGTTCCCACCCCCTCCCCTACCCAGTCCAGATGGACCGAGCAAGAACAGGATAGGGTGGGATAAATGTGACAACTGCCATGTTGTAGTCCAGGAAAAGAAAATTCCGGTAAGTATGACAAATTTTCTGTTTTCATGGCAGTGGTCACGATAGGGATATACCAAAGCCAAACACATAGGGTGGGATGCAATGACCTATTTATTGAATAGCAGATGACAAAACACTGCAACCAAAGTTAGCATAAGATGCAGATAACAAATCAATTGGTAGTATTTTATAAATGTATGGGCTGAGCTCTAAGTGGCTGCCTTGCAAATATCCTCGTCCGACACCCCAGCATGATGGGCCCACGAGGCTGCTACTCCAGGGGAATTTGGAGTTGCGCCACATAATAAGATTTTTTGATACAGGAAGTGATACACCTTGCCACAGTAGATTTGTAAGCCTAAAGACCAGTGTTGACTCCTGTGTAAAGAAGTAAAGATGTGGTTTTCCGAAACGACACTGTATGTTGTAAATAGATTTTGATGCATCTGGCCACATCTAGATTGTGGAGAATTTTAGATTCAAAGGTATTGGAGTCCTGTTCCAAGATAGGAAGAACAATGTCTTGGTTGACATGGAAACTGAATATGACCTTGAGATTCTGGCAATTTTAGAACAAACCGGTCCTGGAAAAAAAAATAGATGTTGTTCTGTCATACTGAATTCTGTATTTCAGCTACTCTTCGACCTGAAGTAATAGCTAAAAGGAAAGCAGTCTTCCATGTTAGTAATGTTAAAGAAACTTCCTCTAATGGTTCAAATGTTGGCCCAGAAAGAATTTTTAAGGCCCTTTCTATCTAAATGCAATTAGATAATGCTGTGATCAGCAATTTTGCTGAAAGGATCAGGTCCTTGCTAAAAAACAAACAAACAAATGTCTAACTTTGTCACCTCAAACTGTGTAAAAATTACAAAAAGTAATTACAAAAAGGTAAATCCCATGGTAGTGATGTATTACCACATGGAGGTTTTATTCTTTTAAGGGCTTGAAAGAATTTGATAATTAGAGGAGAAGAGAACCATTTCACTCCCCATAGAGCAGATAATGCGGAGACCTGTGACTTCACAGTAGCTGTCGCCAGACCTCTGTCTAACCCGGCTTGAAGGAATTCTACAATGTGGGTTTCAGAAACCTCAGAAGTTGAAGGATCTTTAGATAAACACCAGGATAAAAAAAGTTTTCCAAACGTTCTAATATTTAGAAGAGGTAGAATATTTCCTGCATTTCGTTAAGGTTTGAATCACTGAATCTGAAAGACCTAATTGCATTAATTGTGCCTTCTCAAAAGCCAAGCCGTCAAATTCAATATTGAGGGATCTGGATGTAGAATGGGTCCCTGATGAATCAGGTCTTTTTGTACTGGTAGGAATATCGGACCCTCTACTGCCATCTCCTTTAGGAGCGGAAACCTTGGTCTCCTGGGCCACCAAGGTAGTATAATTATCACAGTTGATAGATCCCTCCAGATTTTTTGTAACACTTTGGATATCAGAGGGAATGGGGGAAAGAGGTAGGCTAGGGAAATTCCAGGTTATGGAAAAAGCACCTATCCAAGTTGCCTGACTGTCTCAGAATCTGGAACAAAATACTGGAACTTTGTGATTCATGCGGGAGGCCATTAGATCTGCCTGGGGTACACCCCAAATCCTCGTTAGACCCCTGAAGATTGATTGATTGATGGACCATTCCCCCCGCTCACTTCCCCTCTGCCGAGGTAATCTGCTTGGATATTTTGACAACTTGGAATGTAGATCGCGCTCAGGTCTAATAAGTTGTTCTCTTCCCAAAATAGGATCTCTAAGGCTAGGGTGCACAGAGTGCCTCCTCTTTTGTTGATATATGCAATCGCTGTCATATTGTCTGAAATTACCAGCACTGATTTCTGTTTGATTTGATCTTTGAAAGATGGGAGAGCTAGATGAGTGGCTGGCTTTCAGTTCTTTGAAGTTGATCGATTGATTGTGCAGACTCTTGTCCCAAGTATCTTGGACCCAAATGTTTTGATAATGGGCTCCCCAACCAACTAGACTGGCATCTGTTGTCACTCTTGACCAAGAAGGTTCCTGTAGAAGAATTGGAAGATAATTCTCCTTGGTAGTCCACCAATGTAGACTCTGGATAGTTTCCTGGGTTAAGTATTATTAACTGAAGGGGATTCCAGATAGAATAATCCCACTCCATTAGGAAATTTGACTGAAGAGGATGACTATGGCTCATGGCCCACCTGACTGACTGAGTAGAGGCTACCATCGTCCCAATCAATTGCTGACATAGGAGAGCTGTTGTGACAGGTCTGGAATGCATCTTGAGGCATAATGAAATCAGAGCTAATTGTTTTTCCGATGGAAGAGACCCCTGATATTTCTGTGTCTAGAGTAACTCCCAGAAATAATATGCATTGGGAAGGAATTAAATGGGATTCGTCCCAATTGATTATCCATCCCAGGCTTTGAAGATGTTGGAGAATGATAGCTCCGTTACTTTGGACTAGTTGAAGACTCTCTGCCCTCACTAGAATATCGTCCAGATAAAAGAACAGGAAAATCCCTTGAAGTCTTAAATTTGCCACGACTGGAGCTAAAATCTTCTAAAACACTCTGGGTGCAGTGGCGAAGCCGAAAGGTAAGGCTCTGTATTGCATGTGCCACCCCAGACACTTGAACCTGAGAAATCTCTGGTGCGGATGGAATATGTAGGTAGGCGTCTTTCAGGACTATTTTCAGAAGCCAATCATTTCTCCTTAAATGAGGCAAAACAGATTTCAGGGTTTCCATCTTGAAAGGACTGATATTGAGGAATGAATTTAGGTATTTCAGATCTAGTATTGCTCTGAAGTCCCCTGATGGGTTTCTGAGTAAGAATAGAGGAGAGTAGATTTCTCTTCTTTTCTCCCAATGAGGAACTGCTTCTATTATTTCCCTTGAATAGAGATCCTGTAAAACTTCTCTTAAAGGACAACTCCACCCTCATAAGAACATATTTTAGAAAGAATGGCCTCTTTAAAATATGTTGATATATCATAGTTTGTCCTATGAATTTATTACTGTATGCCTGCTATGCTTCTGGATGCGTCGTGAAAACTGAACAATTTAGAAACCTGTACTGAGCCTGGGCATGCTCAGAAGAGGCAACTAGGGGATTAACATTCAGTCATTGGCTGTGATGTCAACTGTCAAATCCATAACTGACAGTTGCTAACTGGAAGAACCAGCAAAAAAAGAAACAGGGGAAACAGGACATTGTGCAGGATTTCTGATTACTTATATATTTCAGATTGTAAACTGTTACCGTTTAGGGTTTTGGGGGGTGATTTATCTGTATGTAAGTTTCATTTTGGGGCCGGACTTGTCCTTTTAATCTGTTTTTTTTTGCTTGCGGAGATGTTGGAACCTTTGATTCCAACATCTTGGAAAAGTCAAATTGTGGATATCCTAATGTTATTGTCTGTAGAACCCATCTGAATTGCTTGAGTCCATAAATCTGAAAAAAGGGTGAGATGTCCCCCTACTTTCTGATGTTGGACTCGCAAACCTTCATATGGTTTTATTTTTTAAAGGTTTAGAAGGTTGGGAAGAAAAGGACTGGTTCTGTCTAGGAACCTGTCCCTGATTAACTTTCCATTGTCTGAAAGAAAGATTTCTCCCGGGTCTGTATTTCTTGGCTTCCCTGGAAGATTTTTTTATCTGAAAATTTCCGGATGTTTCTATTTTGAGGAAGAAAAGTGCCTTTTTCTGAAGAATTTTTGGAAATTGCTTCTTCCAGACGTTTACCGAATAATAGATCTCCTTGAAATGGGATTGAAGCCAAGCTCGTTTTAGAGGTCATATCTGCTGACCACTGCCTGAGCCATAGGGACCTTCTGGCCAGCTGCCAGACTCAATCTCTCTAGGGCTGCTTCTGTACAATAATAGGTGGCAATGCATATATCTTTAAGGGCTTGAATGAAGTCTTCTTTCAGGATATCTTTGTTAATAGCCTCTTCAATCTCTTTTAGCCTGACAGATGCTGCCATGGCCATATCCACTGTGGCCACAGCTGGCTGAAAAGCTGCCCTTGCTAAAATTTCTTATCAGATTGTTCCCACTCTGTTTGAATCAGATTAGACATATTCTGATGAACAAATAGATTCAGTTTAGGAGATAGAGATGGAAACCTCTTGTCACTGGAAGTGGACGGCGTTGGCTCAGGTTCTGATATTAAAGTAGCTCTCATGGCTTTTATTAAATTTTATATAGTCTCAGATGGGAGTGACTGGTCAGTCTCCGTATCTGATTCAGGTGCTTGTCTGAGTATCTTCCTGGTTAGGAGCAGGCATTTGAGAAACCAATTCACTCCTAAAAGGAGTAACATTAGCTTACACGGATTGTGTTACTTGCGTGAGCATGGATTGGCTAATTTCCATCATGGAATCTTTAACCCATTGGGTTACTTCCTCTTTTGAAGTAGAGTTGACCCGAATATCATCCAAACAATTTACATATATATATAATATATACTAGCAAAAGTGTGCCCATTGGTGCACAGTGGGAAATATGTGGGTGTATGTTTAGCTATATGTGGATACAGATGATATAAAATCTTTATACACACTACTATAAAATTTAGGGATTTGTACAAAAAAATAAAGGCAAGATGTTAAAAATAAAAGAAATCCTATGAAATCCTAGTTCTATTAGTGTCACATCCCCTAAATTAATATTTTACACAATATAATGAGGCAGAATTTGTTTTGATAAATCTATACAGGAAGATATTTAAATCCCAGGGTTTTGAGAGAAACTGCTAAAATCTGTTCCGCCTGTGGACCTGGAAAATGGTCTGGGGGAAAACATAGATACATCCAGAAGTGTAAAAAAATAACTTTCCTCACGATCAAACTTTTTCGAGATTACACATTCTATTTTCAAGGGTCACCGAAATTTTCGAAAATAACAGATAATCCGATTCTTTAAAATCAGAATTGGTTACAATCCGGTACTTTCAGAAAGAATTTTATTAGTATGCTTTCTGGAAGAATGTAATTGTAACCAATCCGAATTAGTTACAATCAGATTATTTTACATAATCTGATTGGTATAGTAACCAATCAGATTCTTTTCTAATCAGAATTAATCAGGGCCGGATTTACACCTCAGGAGCCTGTAGGCCCAAAGACCCTGGCTCCCTTAGCCCTACCCCTAAACACAGACCACCACCCCAAACCATACCCATTTTCTCTTTTTGGGGAAGAAAAGAAACTATAAAGGGGTTGGATGGGTGGGAGGAGATTGACAGCCGCACCTCCAACCTCAGGCGCTCCTAGCCACGTGCCTAATGGTAAATCCAGCCCTGGAATCAGTTACAATCAGAATGTTTGAGAAAGAATCTAATTGTCTTTTTCCCAAACCATTTTCCAGGTTCCAAAACTATTTACAGTAAGTTACTGTATAATTTTTACCAAAATTTTCAAAAATTCCTTGAAATTTTCTTTGAATTTTAGAACACATCTCGAAAAAATCTTCAAAGCGGAATTCCCGCAAAATCTGTGAATCACAGAAATCGGTCGCGGAACTGGGTTCAGATCCGGGGTCCGGTCCATCTCTATTCTTGATCTATTTATTGTAACATTGTATGGAGTGTTATAGTTCAGTAGAAACAACACCGTGAAATACAACTGTTGTGCAGAGCTTGAATCATTCTTCCCCCTTAAATTTCCAACCAATAATAGATCAATAGCAGATCCAATGGATCATTCTATAATTAAAATTATCAGTCTGTCTTTCAATACTCCCCATTAAAGCCGAGGCCACACTACAAATCACAAAATCGTAATTGCACACGATTTTGTGAGTGATTCTTGTGTGTTTTGCGCATGAAATGTTGCCATTTTCCAGTACGGAAACGCATGGGTTAATGCACAAAAATGGTGAACGCATGCATTGCCAAAACGCGCATGCGCATCGGAAATCACAGGAATTTTCACGCGCCCATGACTTCAATGGGCAATCGGGAGCGAAAACCAAGTGCAAACTAACGAAAAGCACGCTACTGTGGCCTAGCCCTCACAGCTGTCACCAGGGATTCCGTTACAGAGGGATCACTATTGGTAATGTGTTGGAGAGGGATCACTATTGGTCAATGTGTTGGAGAGGGATCACTATTGGTCAGTGTGTTGGAGAGGGATCACTATTGGTCAGTGTGTTGGAGAGGGATTACTATTGGTCAATGTGAGGTCCTATAAAGAACCCAGACTATCCTGTCATGTTTCAATCTTATTACATTTATCAGTTCAGGACAGATTCATGGCTTCTATGGGGTCTATTGCTTAAATAATAAACCATTTGCAAACTCACTTCATTGTCTCAGAGTAGTGGGTATGGAGATGTTTTCCTTTCAGTCCCCCTATCATATATTGCAGGGATAAGCAACCAGTAGATCTCCAGATGTTTGAAAACTACAACTCCAAACATTCCTCTACAAACACCCTGTAGTTAGGGAATTCTGGGAGTTGTAGTTTCCAAAACATCTGGAGATCAACTGGTTGCCTATCCCTGATCTATAGATATCTCTTAAGCTAGGTACACACCTAGCGATTTTTCCTCCTGACCGACCGTTTGATACTTTCGACCGGTCGGCCAGGAGGAAGGAAGCAGCCGCATCCGATAGTTACCGCGACCGATCGTGCGGTCCATAGAGGACTGCACGATTGGACGAGGTTTTCCACCATCGGACGAACGGTCGGTCGGACATGGGAGCATTCGGATGCGATAATTTCGGTCCGATCGACCGGTACACTGAACTATCGGTCGATTGGACCGAAATATCTAATCGTGTGTACCCAGCTTTACTGTCCAGCAAAAGGCAGCTCTCCCTTGTTTCTATTGAGAGGGGTGGGGTGGGGTGAGGATTGTAATGGGGTGTCACATGTTTTACAAAGGAAGTGACATAAAAGTTATCCTACTAACAGAAAATGTTTTGATTGGCTGTCAATATAATAAGCACACCATTGGATACAACACTAAAAGGAAAGTGAGAAATATGTTCCTTTGTTAGCTTCCATTGCCTCCCTGTAAAACTTCCTGGGGTGTGGCTTAACAGTCCATTTTGAAGATACCATTACAAAACAGGAGTGGGGACTAGTAAGTACTTTTTATTTATAGATTTTGCCTTATTTACATTTCTATATACTTTAACGTCATTACTACATATTTGTTAATATTGATATAACTATGTATATAGTACCTCCGAAAAACCCAATGTATTCCCTGTGAAATTCTAAATTTATTTATATAATTTAAGAGATATATGAAAGCACCTCTGCAGATGGAACAGGCAGGAAAGGGTTCACATACCTGAAGAACAGCCCAATTGGAGGAACTACACAGCACAGCCAGTTTGCTTGCAAACAGACAGCAATCTGAAATATTTGCGGCATACCTTTAAATGTCCAGTGACGCCACTCTCGCGAGAGCCGAAACCCGGATGTGCGGCCCGCATAGAGACCCGAGAGCAGGGCTGTGGTGGGGAACGTACGCTAATCAGGGACCTTCACAGCAAGCCAATAGACGGAGAAGGGAGCATCTGAACCTACCCTGACCAAGGTAAATGTTTCCTGTTAATGCGAGGGATAGGAAAGGACTGGGTAGGGGAGGGGGTGGGAACAACTTATTGCTTCCTGTCCTGCGCCTGGGAGTGAGGGGTTAACCCTGTCGTGACCACTGCCATGTTGGGACAGGAAAGACCTACAACAACTTGCTGCAGATTGAGTCACTGTGATGGAGTCAAGCATTCGGCGCACTTTACACAAGGTGATGCTGTATGCGAGAGTGATTTAGAGGAAGCCTTTTCTCCGCCCACAGCACAAACAGAGCTGCTTGAGGTATGCTAACGCACATTTGGACAAGACAGCTTCATTTTGGAATAAGGTGCAGTGGACTGGTGAAACTAAAATTGAGTTATTTGGGCATAACAAGGGGCTTTATGTATTGAGGAAAAAGAACACAGCATTCCAAGAAAAAAACACCTACTACCTACAGTAAAATATGGTGGTGGTTCCATCATGCTATGTGGCCAGTACAGGGACTGGGAATCTTGTCAATTTTGAGGGACACATGGATTCCCCTCAGTATCAGCAGATTCTGGAGACCAGTGTCCTGGAATCAGTGGCAAAGCTGAAGCTAAAGCTGGATCTTTTAACAAGAAAACAACCCTAAACACTGCTCAAAATCCACTAAGGCATTCATGCAGAGGAACAAGTACAACGTTCTTGAATGGCCATCTCAGTCCCCAGACCTGAATATAATTAATTAAAAATCTGTGGTGTCAGTTAGAGAGCTGTCCGTGCTTGGAAGCCATCAAACCTGAATGAACTAAAATACCTTCAACCAGAATCCAGACTCTCATTGGAACCTACAGGAAGCGTTTAGAGGCTGTAATTCCTGCAAAAGGAGGATCTACTCAATATTGATTTCATTTTTTTTGTGGTGCCCAAATTTATGCACCTGCCTAATATTGTTTAAAGGGCATGTCCACCCCCAAAACTATAATTTAACCTTCTACTGGCCCCACTCTGTAGTGTAATAAAATTCTTACCTTACATCCCAGGTCCAAATGGCTGCCCTGCTATGCCCCTCCAAAGTCCCAAAAACTGTCCACCAGGAGCCTAGCACTCCTGTCTCTCCTCCGGGAGAACTTTCACATGCTCAGTGCAGCCCCCTCCCACCCATTTGGTCTCCCTCCCCCTAGTGTAATTCCCCTTTGGGGTACTGGAGGTCTCCCTCCCCCAGCCACAAATGCTATATTATGTCCAACTCCTCCAATCTTACCTTCCCTCTCCTCCGGCATTCTGAACTGCCGGCAGCCGCGTGTGTGGTTGGCTGCGTCTCAGTCAATGACAGACGCGGCTGCCGGTCCGGCCCCCTGCTTGCAGTTCCATGCAAGCAGAAGGCCAGGCAGTGGGGCGGAAGAAAGAGGGAAGGTAAGTAAAGTTAAGGGGAGTTTCTTGACATACTAATATGGGGTTTGGGGCTGGGGGAGGGAGACCTACAATATTCTAAAAGTTGGGGAAATTCAAGAAACTTCATTTCACTTCTCAAATATCACTGTCTCCTATATGATATATTTAACTGACATTTTTTTATCGTAACAACAATTTATACAGGAAAATCATGACGATTAACAAGGTTGCCCAAATAAATTAAATTTTATACATATCTCCCTTATATTCTATTTTTACTGAGATTGCATTGAGTTTTTAGGAGCAACTAATTGGGTGGGGGTGTATAACCCTATTACACGTAGGAAAGGTCTATATGTATGTGTGTCATTATCACGATTTTAATTAAAATCACCCTAAGAAATAACACTATACAAAGTATAGCACTACTACCTACTACTGAATTACAAGACAAATGATAAACTATTAAAAGTATACTTACTTTACTGGACACCCCTAAGTTTGAATGGAAAACTCAAAACTATAGGTTAAGCCACACCTCCAGGATTTCTACAGGGTCTCCATGTAGACACTAAAAGGAAGTAGAATTTTACTAACATCCAATGAGAGGTTCTTATCTTAGTATAGTATAGTATTTGAGGTTAAATAAAGACATACGTCCATCCAGTCCAACCCATCTAGCAATATCCCCATTTCCTGCCTAACTGTTGATCCAGAGGAAGGTGCTTGTGAAGGTTCTCATTCTTCCAGGTCATGGTATATCTGTTGTATTCAATTAGATCAACTGGACTTGAAGTTTAGTTCTTGAAGATGTTTCGCTAGTCATCCGACTAGCTTTCTCAATTCAGAATGACCTGTACAAGAATCTGTGGCAATTATGTACCCTGGAAAATCCCAATTAGCATATCACAGCCAAGTGTTAAGGGCGTGATTGGATAGTGGCTAAGAGTTGTTATAGGAACTCCCAGAGTAAGGTGTCAAAACAGCATTGTACATGGCAGACAGTTGGTGTCAAACCCCCCCACCTCTATTTAGGCTTGGTTTCTTTATTTTCACATAAATGGCCCCCTTAACACCTCTCTTGAACCAGTCACGTTCCTTTGCCAATATGTTAACATTACAATCTTCAAAGGTATGTCCTTTATCCTTAAGATGCAGGTACACGGCTGAGTCCTGACCTGAGGTATTGGCTCTTCTGTGCTGGGCCATACATTGATGCAGTTGCTGTTTGGTCCCCCCCACATACAAATCAGAGCATTCTTCGCTGCACTGCGTATATGATGTAGCTTTTCTTGTGTTTGGGTATTGGGTCTTTCGGATGTACCAATTGCTGCCTCAGTGTGTTCGGTTTAAAGCAGACAGGGATACGGTGTTTTTTGAAAATTCTTCTTAATTTCTCGGAGACCCCGGTATATATATGGGATGACCATGTTCTTTCTCCTGTCTTGCTTTTCACCTTCACTGTTGGTATTCGTGTTCTTTTCTTTCCTTCTACATCTTTTGACAAAGGCCCAGTCTGCATATCCACAAGCTTTAATGCAGGGGCACTTCTAGGGTTTTTGCTGCCTGAGTCAAATTTTAGAACGCCGCCCTGTATCCATTCCGCCGCATTAAAGTGGGTGCAGCTTTGTTAATGGTGTGGGTAACATTTTAAGATTTTGAGATTCCTATCACGTATTTAGACAGTTCCTCAGACAGTCGATTATCTATAATGTAAATTCCTATAAACAGATATTACATCCCTTTCTCAAACAGCTTGTGTTGTCACTGCCATATTGCTCCTTTCAGGTTTTTGTGGATCCAACTTACTTGTTTTATAGCCTGTGCTATACACGTTACAATACATAGAAATGCCATACTTTCTGTAGTATAAAAGATTTTACCCAATAGATTTGTAAGCCTTCCACCACGTCAAGGCAGACTCTTTCAGCAGGGGCCTAACTAACCCAACTAGTGTAACGTAGCCTCACAAACTAACTAAAGCTAACCCAACCATATAACTACATTATAGGGTTAGGCTTCTCCGACAACTTTCTGCCCCTAAACCCCCCCCCCCCCCCATCTAAGACATCAATCTCCTGAGATAATAAATCAATCTCTGTCCAGTCTGGTCTGAAGTCTCAGGACAGTTACAGCAAAGTGACACTGACACCACAGACAGACTCCTTAAGCTGCAAATCCCCAGGGCCCAGTGATATCTCAGGCTCCATGCATACTCCCAGTTATAGCCAGGTTAGGCACTTCTGTGTCCCCCACCTGGCTGCTGGTGTTTTTTTTTTATCCCAAATAATCCCCATCAGACATCAATGAGTCCTGAGTGAGAGAAATCAATCTCTGTCCACTGGTCTGTATTGTAGTGACACTGACACCTCCAGAGTCAGACTCAGGCTCCTTGACCTGTGTTAAGTAATTGCCGCCGCCGCGCCTCCTCCTGACCATGTGACTGCTTTGCCTGCCGCGCGGCCCTATCAGCCACCGTACACTGCGCAACCAGGTTGGGAGCCGCGAGAACTTGAAGGTTACTTACAATTTAAAAGCAGGGCTTCTTGCGCCACTGCTGACGCTCTTAAATCCATTACTAGTGGCCACGGCACGATTAAAGCATTTAAAGGTAGTTTTTTTTTTTTAAACTTTCATGTGCCGCTTTTGTTGAGGTGCCGCCTGAGTCACATGACTCAGTGTGCCTCATTATAGATGCGGCCCTGCTTTAAGGGCTCCTCTAAGATGTTTAATTTCTTTCGCCTTTGCCTCTGTGCTAGTGGGGACAATTTTTACTTTTATTTTTTATTCCACTATTGATATAATAACTGTGAAGCTGTGGTGAACCTTCTGTAATAAATATATATATATAATCTGTGGGGACCTTTTATCTCCTTTATCCAAACCTCTCCATAACTTGTAAAGCTAATCAGAATCCTGTGTTTCCAAGTCCTAACCCCATAGTGAGTGTATATTTGGAACTTTGTGGTAAATACTAATAAGTATAAACCTAGCATGTTTTTCTGGATCCTGTATAGGGTCTCAGGATGTCCAATGGTGCTGTTCAGATTGAATTGCCAAGATCTGTAGGTTAATACCATTTAGGCTGAATACATATTCATGTGTCCCAACTAAGCATCTGCTTTGAGGAGAGCTCTGCCAGGATAGATGATTGTTGGTCACAGCAACAGCGATAATGTGGTCCCATAGGGAACTGCATGATCGGCCGTGTTTTACTAACTGACCTGTTTGATACGGGCAACCGACTATCACACTATCCGTTGGTTACTAGTGTTTACCCAGCCTTAAGGTTCGTACACACGTGCTAACTGTGTCGCATGATGTGTACGAACAGTCGATAATGGCACAATTATCGGCTGAAACGGCCATTCGTACACGTTGTACGTTGGCACTCGCGATCGCACATGTGTACGAACCTTTAGACTTCATGGATTATAACTACCAGGTAGGTGGTATTTGGAAGTGAGTGCAAATATGGTAAGGTTTGATTCAAACGAGATTCACCCAGAGGCAAAAGCTCTCTGGGAAAATCTCCCGTACGGGATTTACCAGAGGCTGTGCGATTTTGGGTGAATCTCACCCGCACATAAGTATTTAACGCCAGCTATTAGCGGTTTGAATTGGCAGCCACTATTAATGGTTGGGATGAAGGTGCTCGCTTGCAAGTCCTTAGCCTTTTTCTTAGTGGTAATGCCAGGCAGGTATACCAAGGATTTACTGTAATACTGAAATAAAAAGCAGTTATCCGTTATTAAGCAATTTTTTTCAATTAGATCTGTATAAAAGAGTATATAAAGGATAAATCCGTTTCTTTAGGTAACTGGGAATGAGAAATGTTTGTTTATACATTAGATTATTAGGGCAATGCTATTATAATATGATGCTGTGAGGTACCTTCTGTTATAATATGAGGTACCATCACCACTTTCCGTGGTGAATACTAAGTATTAACCTAGCATGTTTAGTTTCAACCACACAGTATGGCAGGGTTGTCTGGGTCTACTCTCAGACCTGCAGGATTATCCTATTTGGTTCCTCTGGAAGCTGTTGACTGTCTGAGTAACAGTTTACAATATACCTGTATAAAGATTCTATATCCACACATAGCAAAACATACACAGACATAATTTCCATTGTGCACCAATGGGCACACTTGCTAGTATGTGCTGGTTACCAGATAGGTAGGATGTAAGGCTGGATTTAAATCTGCTAATTGAGGTTTCTTGACGTAGATAGAGGGGAATAGAATTCCAGAGGATGGGAGCCACAAGAGAGAAACTTGGGAAAACTTCCCAAAATTGGGAAATCGCAGCGCAAATGTGCAACATCTCACATGAAATGTGTACACGTGTTCCATTGTGTTGTTACAGTGTGTTGAAGTGTGGCCTTACCCTAACATGCAAAATAATTAATTTGGGGAAAAAATGCTATTGATCAAAATACTTTTACAAACAAGCATGATCCTTGTAGGAGGATTGTCCACCTTCTAGGGCCCCACAATGAGTAATAGTATCTGTGCACTGCAAACATTACAAGCAAGTTGTTTACCCTAATAAAAAAACTCCACTACCTATGGAGTTTTGTTTAGGCTTGCTTTAATGCATTCTTTTAATGATTATTTCACTTGTGTAATTGATTTAAGTTTTTAGCTTTCAGAGAAAAGGAGACGGTTCTTAAATCAAAAAAAAAAATATAAGCTTGGTGCAACACAATGTAATGAATATTCATTTTATGTACTTCTTTTACAGGATAAAGTCATGGCCCATAAGTGTGTGATGTCAACCTGTTTAAAGTATTTACATCAACAATCACCTTTAAAAATATGGGGATCAAATGTGCTTTACCGACCAAGGTTCTGGGGACGCTCTTCACCATTACCCACATCACTCTGGGCACTTGAAGCAGACTTGCCACGTTCTCTACCAAACTTTAGATCTAACTCTTCTTTTAGACTTCATCAAACAGACACAAGTCACAATGATAAGTTTACATTGATCTACAAATTTCCTGGAATAAGTTACTGTAGAGCAGTTTCTCGGCTCAAGCTCCTTCAGACAGCACTGACTGTAATATTACTTCCTCCTGTCTATTATTACTATCTGCAGGGCCAGATTGCATATTTTTATGTTGTGTATTCCACTGGAACTGCACTGTTTGCTGCTATTATGTTGTATTGTTTGAGTTTCTACCTAAGAAAGATAATTGGCATGATGTATTTAAATGAAGCAGGTACTACATTAAAAGTTTCACACCTAACATTTTGGGGCAAGAGAAGAAATCTGAATATTCCAGTTGATGATGTAAAAACATTTTCAGAGACTGGAGACCAGAAGCATGAAATTATTTTCCAGTTTAAACGATATAGCAGTCCAGATATTTTATATCTCACACTAAAATTTGGAAGAATTTTGGATAAAGAGAGGTTTATCAAAGTATTCAAGGATTTAAAATAAGAGAATTTGCAGTCACAAATTATATTAACTTAAAGAAATGTAATTACTAAAGCCTGTTTACTTTTACATTTATTTTAGAGAATGTAGATGACCCTACAAAGATGTTGTTTAAATAGGTTTCTTTACATTTGACAATTGGTGCTTATGGGGGATATTCTCAGACTATAAATATTTATTAAATGATTATCATTATTACTAAATGTTTGGAATTTCTTGCAAATCATTATCTGAATAGGAATGTTACTTAATGTGTTTATGAAGGTAGCTTTCATATAAAAGTAAGGTGTCGGGGGTCTTTGGAATGCAAGGTAATGGTTGAATTGGAGCTTGGAGTCATTGTTAACCTGCCAAGGGTAAGACGTCAAATCCGCATTATTTGTGGCAGGCAATAGATGTCGACCCCCCCCCTATTCTTTTATGGTTTCTTTATTTTGACCAAAATGTATTCTTTCACTTCTCTTTTGAACCAGTCTTCTGATTTGTCAAGGATGTTACTATTGCAGTTTTGAAGCATATGTCTTTTTCCCTTAACATGCACTCAAGCCCTGACCCTTTTAAGTTGAGAAAGCCAGATGGATGACTAAAAATTTAACTGAATATCACCAATGTTAATTTAATATGTTGCCCAGTACAGTCTTTTAGACTTTTTTTATAATCTAAGGGACAAATATTGCATTTTAGGAACACATTCAATACCAAAAAGGCACATTTTGCATACGGAATGCATTATTGTTCCCAATTGTGCAACCTGTAGTGTGGTTCCATTTTAGTGATACCAATTTGAAAACAAATACATGGGGGAAAAAAAGTGGGTGTTTGCTTTCCCATATGGCATCTAGTGTGGACAAAGCCTTATGCTTTTATTATGCTAAGAATTGAGAGAGTTCTCCTAAAGTGTCCCTAAACTAAGCATCGCGGTATGTATGTATATTAAATCAAGCAAGCTGTGTGTTATTACCGCCCATCAGGGAGGTGCTCCTAGTAATTCTAATTCCACACTAGTTATCGTGGCCTAAGTTCACAAACACACAATATTAATAAAACCCTTAGCTTTATTATATATACTTAAACATCTCAAAAACCAAAGTACAAACCCCACACAATTAAAAAAATCACTGATGAACACAATTTTAAAAACACATCACTATCTCTAAAGGAGAAAGTTATGAATACCATCATAACCGTCTCCTTTAGAGATAGTGATGTTTTTAAAATTGTGGTCATCAGTGATTTTTTGTGTGAGGTTTGTACTTTTTTTTATTTGTTCTTGATATGTTTAAGTTTATATAATAAAGCTAAGGATTTTATTAATATTGTGTGTTTGGGAACTTAGGCCACAATAACTAGAGTGGCATTAGAATTACTGGGAGCACCTCCCTGATGGGCAGAATAATTTTATTCTAAAAAATAACTTGCAAATTCTAGATTTAAAAAAAAAAACTTAAGCATTGCTTTAAAAGCAATTTAAAGATTTAGCACTTTTTTTTACACAAGCTGTTTCCCCTCACATTCCTTTTGCTTTTTATAAAAATAAAAAAACCTTTGCAGTTTATTTGCTATTAAGCATTGCAGAAGATATAACATTTTGTAAGTAAGTCTGGGGATTTGAACCTGTAACCTCATGGGCTGTATAGCTAAAAGAGAAACTAGATCTACTTTAAAGAAAACAGGTATATTTAGAAAGGTTTTCTTTTGCTAGGAACAGAATGGAATAAAAAAAAATAAAAATAAAAATGAACAGCAGCAATAAAACCAGCCATTTATTGTGTCGTTTGACTGACTGCAATTCTTGCTGCCTGGAAAAAACTTCAGTGTAACAAGCAGGTATTAAAGTCTTATCAGGGACTTCATATTGGCATGGAGAATATGTGCATAGAGACCATGAATACTGGGGTTAGGGGGCTTGGTCAATAGGTGCGCATGCTCACAATTCTCTTTGAAGACTATGTGTGTGTTTTACTGGCAACAATATGGAAGCATTCTTAAAGGGCAATTATAGTGAGAAAATTGTTTTTTTTTAATTTCTTCTAATGTATCCTATAAGTCATCCCATCCACCAGGGTACCTTTAGTTTCTTTAAATTCTACATAATCCCCGAGATATAAGCCTTTGAATATGCTGTGATTTGTAGGAGCTGCTACACCTCATCTGTCACTCAAAGGCACACACCCACACAATCCAAAGCTCCCCTGCAGTACTGCCACACACTCTCTCACCCACACTATATGTACCATGTGCAACATATAGTCAAATGCTATAGTGCTAAACACAATCAATAAACCATTAACCCAGCAATATGAGCATAACACACTATAAAACAGTCCCTCCCCCCCAAAAAAAATCTTGTATACATACAAACCCAGTGACTCAAATGGAACACTAATACAGTATATATAATACAGTAATACAGACTATTTACCAAACAAGACACACAGTGCAATCTATGAAATATATAGACTAAAGCAACTGAAATGTAGCAGGACAACAAGCAGTGTCACTGTGTTTGTGAAGGTCTCACTACAAGCTGCTGTTACACTGATTCTCTCTTCAGTGATTATGATCTCAGCTAAGCAGGGGGAGAGATATGAACTTTAGGTAAAAAATAAATAACAATTAGCAAAGTTAGAGAACAGGGAGAGTTCAGTAACTTACTTGTAAAGAATCTCAGCACCACTTGTCCTCCTCTCTCCCCCACTGCCCCTCCCTTCAGCATATTGCTACTTTATTCCACACTTTGGTTGTTTGCAGTCTAGCTCTGGAAGGGAGGGGTCAACAGGATGTCAGCACTTCATTTAAAGTCCTTTCAACTGACAATGCTCGGACTCTGTATACAGCCCGTCACTGCTTGAGGGGGAGTAGACAGAGAGCGGAGGGGGACTACACACCTTGGTACAAACTTCTGCCAGTGTGAAGAAACGAAGCCACACACAAACATGAAAGTAAGGCAGCTTATACTAAGTGATCTATACATTGTATACAGACAAAGTTTTTTTTTCACTATAGTTGCCCTTTAATTACAGAATCTATTACTATACTATATACTATTACTCTATACTATTTACATGTACATAAATGCAACTTATCTTACAATGTTCAGGTGTTATGGGGAGAACAGCCTTCACATTAGGGAAAAAAAAATTGTTCTCCTTTAAAGGGCAAATATGGTCTTCAAACAAGTTAGGGTTAAATAAAAGCCATTTGGTGGTACATAAGCATCATTCAAGGTAAGTAGTAGGTGGATGCACCAATAGCGGTCCGAAGCACCTAAAGTGGTTTGTTCTAAAACTTCACTTTTAAGACGAGAGTGGTTTCTGATTGATATGTTGTCCGGTGTCCAGTGCATCCACCTACTACCTGAAATGATACTTACATACTGTGGGTCCTGCAATGGACCGGGTCTCTTTTTTAACCGGGTCACATCCATTAGGTGGTGAGTTTATGGCTGGAAGTTATATATATTGCTCCTGCTTTATCAGTCCTGTGGGAAGTATTAATGCACATGTGAAGGGTTCAAGGTTTCAGCATCTGAACCAAAGTGCTTTATAAGTGAGTGTTTTACTCTTTAAGCTGCATTTACTTAGGGGTATTATAGGGTTGAATTAAAGGGGTGTGTAGCCCCTATCATTCTATATGGTAGAATGGTACCATTAATATAAACCCTGGATCATGTCTTAAGGTAAAACTTTAGATAATTTATATTTTGCTGGAAAGCTTTAACAATACCTTTCCAGCAATCTGTAAATTTGTTTTAAAGTCTATGCAGGTACTTCCTTTCTTTCAAATCGCAGACAATTTTAGAAAAAAGGGGATGTACATTACTTAAAAGAAACTCAAATTTTATTGTGTCAAATTTGTAACAATAACATTTTGAGTTTCACTTAAGCAGTTTGCATCCTGCTTGTCTGCAATTTGGAATATTGATAGACCTGCTGGAAGAAGTCCCAGGAGATACCGTATATACTCGAGTATAAACCGTCCCGAGTATAAACAGAGGTACCTAGTTTTAGGTAAAAAAGGAGGAAAACCACACTGACGCGAGTATAAACCGAGGGGGTAGTATTGCCACTAAAGAGTTTGGAAACTACAACTCCCAGCATGCTTTATTGCTGGGAGTTGTAGTTTTCAACATCTTTAGTGGCAAATACTATAGTAACCATGGGCCATTTTGGTTTCCAGTAAGTTTCTGGTACATTTAGATTTATGTTTCCTGTTACTAGTCGTGGCACTTTTAAGTGTCCAGTGTTTGTGTCCCTTGTACACAATTATGAGTGTCAGTGATACATTGAGAGATAATGATGCAGCTGCAAATTCTTTTTTATGCAAAAAAAATGAGTGTAAATGTGAGCTGTTGAATGGAGGGCACCGTGGAATAGCAAGGGTAATGGAGTGTTCTATGACATTGCTGGCGTGCCTTAAAAGACAAGATTCTGCCGGACAATGTTTCCCCTACCTTGTCCGCGGCTGCGCATATCCGCATCCTCGCTCCACAGCCTCTGCGCATCCGGATGATGTCACTACTCAGCACCGCAAAGTGAGAGGCGCCGGGTAGTGACATCATCCGGATGCGCAGAGGCTGTGGTGCGAGGATGCGGATCGCGCAGCCGCCGGACAAGGTAGGGGAAACATTGACTCGAGGATAAACCGAGGTAAGATTTTCAGGCTTTTTTTAAAGCCTGAAAACCTCTGTTTATACTCGAGTATATACGGTAGCTCCTGGAGAGCAGTGGCAAATTGCCCCCCCCCCCAAAAAAATAAGTGTCTAGTTCGAACTGTGCAAAGCATGAAATTTGAACATTCACTGCAATATAATTTCTCATGGAGCGCAGCTAGAGATATGAGCCAAAGACTGGGCTTTTATGAAGTTACTGAGCCTTTATAAATACAGCCCTATGGGCTTTATTTAATAAGATGTGGACAATTTTGCCTGTGCTTTTTATATGCACCAGTTTAGTTGTTTCCAGATGTAATCTAACTACAGTAGACCAGAAAAAAAATAGCATCATATTGGCAGATTGGTAGCACAGACAAATATTTGCATTTCATCATCTCTCTCTCTCTCTCTCTCTCTCTCTCTCTCTCTCTCTATCTATATATAAAATCCTAACTGTTGCTTCTGGTTCTGAGTCTGTGTGTGTCACTGCAGTTCCTATGGACTCACCACTAGAGGGAGAAACATGGCAGAATGGAGACTGATAGCAGATAAGGTAGAGGGGGGGCACTGTCACAGAGGGGAGGGGACTGTCACAATGGGGGGACTCTGTCAGAGGGGGTACTCTGCTTCCCCTCTGGGACAGGATGGGGCTGGCTCTAGGATGGGGGAGTACTCTGCCTTTTGGGGCAGAGGGGGTACACTGCCTTTTGGGGCAGAGGGGGGACTCTGCCTTTTGGGGCAGAGGGGGGGACACTGCCTTTTGGGACGGGGGGACTCTGGCATTGGCACACTGAGGGGGGTCTCTGTGCTTCTAGTGCCCATTAATGTAATGGGCTTTATGTCTAAATATAATAAAAATCCTAACTGCTGCATTCCGTGCCTGTGTGTCACTGCAGATCCTATAGACTCACTGCTAGAGGGAGATTCCCTGCAATTTCACACAGAGGTATGGAGACCAACAGCAGATAATGTAGATTCCTTTGGTACAGAGGGGGGAAATGTCTAGTATTATATAAATTCGTATTTAGTTATTATTTATCCTAAAAATATATGACTAATAATGCTTTTATTTGTGGTTCTTTAGGGCTTCTGACAATGTAGTTTTGGCCTGTTGAACGGTGCTACCTTCAGCAGTGGAGCCTGCAAATAAAAGAAGGTGTAGCACACAGACATGTATCATAGACATTTTTAGACAGATTATAGCATTCTCAACTGTGGTCTCCAAATAAGTTATGGTCTACTGCAGTTATAAAACACCTGGAAACTAAACTGGTGCATATCTATGTATGTATGTTTATATAGTGCTACTAGGGGACGCAGCGCTAAACAATATAGAATGCAAGAAGTCGTACAAGGGGGACAGTAAATAAATACATAATAAGTATGAGCATCATAAGGTATACAAGTGCTTGAAACATGTAACATGAGGAAAGAGAGGTCCCTGCCCTGTTGAGCTTACAAGCTACTTGGGTGGGTAACATACAGATAAATAGGAAAGGGTGGAAGTGCTAAAGTAATAACTGATGCTGTGTCAACAGTCCTATGCTGTGCACAGACAAAATTTTCCAAATCTTCCCATAGGGCTGTATTTATAAAGGCTGGGTATCACAGAATATGGCATCTTTCTATTGTGCTTTGTCAAATATAGCTCAAAATGCCAGTATATCAACAAGAAAAATCTCAGTTCATGACCAGATCTGTGCATATAACACATTTCTGCTGACTATCACAGGTAACTGTTAAGCTGTTGTGAAAACAATTCATCCCAACTACTATCTCTAAGTTAATCATCTAAGGTAGTCAAACTGCTAAAAGAGCTACATTAGAAAAAAATCTTATTTTGCAATGCTAGATACAATGCGACTGATCTTGAAGCCTATTGAAGACCACAAGATAAGCCAAAAATTGGTGTACAAGTAGCACACACCCCAAAAGATAAAAATGCAAAACTCATATACCATATATATTATATATACCAGCTTGTAAAGGAAGACATCATTCTTCGATGCCCCATCTCTTTTGTGCATTGGGAGTTTTTGTGCATCCTCCCTAAGCTTTTAAAGAGATCATAAGACGACCCTTCATACATGTAATCATTGGCCATGACATCACCCATCATGTCCATTACGGAGTATAGTGTTCCAACCAATCTACTATTTAGGCTACACTGCTCATGGATTGGAGTCTGGGTCATTTTATTTATAAAAACAATATTTTATTGCATATATGTTAACAACATGGTGAGTAGGCTCAGAAGTATAAAGGTCAGTAGCAAATAGTCTGACATGTTTCGGGCAAACCCTCCATCTATCCCTCCAACTTCCTTTTAAAAACATTACAGCTAATAAACACAGATCTAGAAAATATATGGCATATTACACTTTTAAAGGAACAGTACATATAATTTATTGAGAAAAATTTATTGAGAAAAAGTATACTTACAGTATATTTTCTATATTTACATGCAAAATAAGACCCAATACTTAATAATAATGTAAAAATAACTTGTACTTAATATTGGCATTCTCCTTATAAATATTGTCACTTTATTGTTGTTCATTTGTTTAAATAGCATGTAACTTGCCTACACAGTATCATTAAGAGGTATTCTGACTTAGTATACCCAAACGAGTCTGGGAGCTGCTGTTAACTTGTGGCGAAGATCATGAAGGATATTTTGGTTTACAAGCTTATGAAACTTGCGAGTATTGCGTTTTTAGCTTTTGGGGAGTGGACATGTCCTTAAAGTGTTAATTCAACAGATGTATCTTAACTGTCAACCTACTAAAAATTGGATGAATCAATGTTTTCAATTTTTTACCATACATTACTGTGGAAATAAAAATTTAGGCTCAATTTAAATTTAGAAATAGCGTTTATTTGAAACTAATTAACACATAAGCATTTGAAGTCACATGTTTGTAGACATTATCACATATTTAAGATATTTGGCACTCTTAACACTGTAAACAAAATATCCTCATTTTTAACAGAACTTCATTAGTTTCATTTAAATAATTTCCTCTTCCCTTAAATGTTATTATGCGTTTTATACTGTAAAAATTCTAAAAACATTAATAAAATTTCTTAGTGCATAATTATTTTATATTAATATTTCTTACAAATCAAATATAAGACATGCCACGTACATGTACAAAGCATTAAATGTGTTCTTTTGTCTTGTGCATCATGATTGCTGGTATGAGGACACAGTGGGTCGCAAATACAATTCTTAGCAATTAGCAAAATATACAACAAAATGGGAACAATCTCTGTATATATAAATATATATACAGGTAGATATATGTAAGATATCTATTTTACCTAAACAAATGTAAAATGTGCCATGTATGTTCTTACATTATAGCCTTAAACTCTAACTATCCTCTGATTCCAGCCTAGCACTCCGTTTCAAAATAAAATGTACACTTACCTTGGGTTTGGTTTGAATGATGAAAGACATTAGATGGGGAGACAAATACAAACACAGTAAAGTGCAAACACTTTACTGATACACGTGGGAGATGTTTTGCATACTAACAGTTGGTAGTGTAAGGTGTACCATGCTGAGATGCTAAGGTACAAAAACAAATGAAAACTATATGTTCTGTGACTACTTGCCATTTAAATATGAAGTATTGATAATAAGTACTTATTGCCCCTTCTCTGTATATTTGAATTGATATGACATAAGTTTTTTTTAATGCACTGGTCTAGGCCAAAAACAGCCATTCCACTTCCTGGTCGTCCTGGCGACCAGGTAGTAGAGTTGCTGTCAGCCCAGAAGCCTTCTCCTGTTTTTGCTCAAAACAGGAGCAGGGGTGGCACCTAGGCACTGGGTCAGGTAAGTCCCTTCAGGGGCACATTTGGAAACTATTGTTAATGCAAAAGTGGGGTTTGGGGGGTGATCATTAATAGCTAGGTTTATTTTTTGCCTGGACATGCCCTTTAAAGAAGAAGTAGTTAATGAGTAAAGATTGGTTCCATACATAAGCAGTATACTGTTGCAAAATATTAAAATATGGCTATCTGGATAAATTAGTAAAACACCATCAGTGCTTATAGGAGGGATTGATTACATTTTCAATTTAATACAGATTTTGTTGTCGTTATGTTATTTGATTTATTTTTTACTTGTCTTTATGTCCTTTCTAGTTATACGCTGTGAATAGATATTGGCAGATGTTTACCCACCAGTTTTAATTATTTTCAAGAAAAAGAAAATGACCTGAATCCCATACTGGATGGCTACCTTTTCCATACCTGGTAATGTAATTTTCATGCATGGGCAAGACTCCCAATGGAATGCAAAATTAATTTCTTAATATCAGGGTATGATGGCATCTCCAAAGTTACGTTCCCCCCACCATCCAGAAAATGGGCTTATCACAATTATAATAGTGTAGGAGCTTCAAAAGATGCCATGCTAAAGAATAGGAATATGATGTGGGTGTAGATGCCCGAATTACAACAAATTATTAAAATGGATACAAATTTTTTAAAAATGGTCAGGCCCGGCTGTGTATTTTGTGTATAGCCATAATTAATTATCATATTTATAAAGACACAATACAAAAACAAGACTTACAGCTATGATAGACAATGCTTACAAAAAAATGGCTTAATTCTTCTTACTGTAATTCAATGCAGAATTTATGAGATGCTACATTTAAAAACTGCCTCAGTCCCAATTGTTGCACAGGTTGATTTTTGCCTT
Organism: Hymenochirus boettgeri; assembly: GCA_019447015.1. Classification (NCBI taxonomy): domain Eukaryota; kingdom Metazoa; phylum Chordata; class Amphibia; order Anura; family Pipidae; genus Hymenochirus; species Hymenochirus boettgeri. The sequence goes on from CM033477.1 coordinate 63,550,344, forward strand.
TTCAACCAATAAAAAAAAAAAAATAATAATAAAAAGACCTATGTGTGCCTTCCATTTGACTGAGTGCCTAAACATTTTTTGGCTATCCCAAATATCCCCAGATTTTAAGATGCATTCTGCTCAAGATGGATGGCTCAAAGTGGTGTTGTGTGCCACTTACTGATGGGGTATGGGCTACCTAACTATACCCTAGGGCCAGGTAAAGCAACCTTCAGATCTCTGATATCCTAGTCATGGAGAATTCCCTGGTCAAAGGAAGTGAACGTTTTAGTTCAGACAATAAGCACCAAAAATGGTCTAACAACATTCTAAAGAGAAAAACACTTCACTAAACACAGATAATATCAGTTTTGTACTAGAATTAAACAAAAAAACCCATATATTTCTTTGTTTTTGAATTCCTATTAGATATATTAAGACAGCAACAATTACATTTTTACATTATATTAAACATACCTGAAATAACAAAGAAAGGACTAAGAATTACTGTGACTAAAAGATGAATTCCATTAAAGACCAACTGCAGCCTGACAAACATTACAATATAAAAATATTACAATATAATTCTAATGCGTTATTGACCAGCTTCAACCAGCTTATAACCTTCTGTCAATAAGGAAACACACCTACAAGTTATTTATTGGGGGTTATAATATTTTTTTTTTTTTTTTTTTAATGAGATATTAACTTAATATGCCCAGCAAACTGGCGCATGGGTCTAGGATGCCCTCACTGCCTTTGGTTTGCGGTATCATCCTTATTAGAGAATGTAGTAATACGTGTAAAAAATTCAGGCCTTCAACTCTTATCAGTAAATGTTATTGCACTGCAGGTCTCTTCAGTAATCACATACAGCAAACCAGAACTACAGGTACTTGTTACATTTTGTGTATGAAACAATTTTAAAGCCAGGAATTTTTTACATCATGCTGTACGCATTAGGTACATTTCCCAGCCTTGATTTTACCATTACAATATAACATACCCTATACTGTACACTAGAAAAATAATGTTGTATAAGGAATAGAGAAATTATTGTGGCACAATAAACAATTTTATAGGAAAACAAAAACCCCTCCCACTTGTTATAGAATAGCATAAGAGTATTTCTTATAAACCCCACTCTTCCACCACAATGTCCGACTTCATTCAAACTCTACTTCATGTCAGCAAGAACATCATTAAAAATGTTAAGAAATAAATGTGCATGGTGCTCTTTGAAAACCAATGTTGGTCGGAAACGAATTGATTTATCGCCAGAACCTCCAATCACAACACCTGAAATAAAGCAAAGTGACAATAGGAATTAAATTAGTTTATTTAGCAGTTAGGGTATCAGCATTACCCTTTGAATAAATTAAAGGACATGTAAACTGTGCCAAACCATTTTCAACTAATCACACAGTAATAAGGACTTATTACCACCAATCTTAAACCAGCTTTTTTTCCCCTTCTCTGACCTACCTTTCCCATATTTTCAGCTCTGGAAATATGGGAAATTTGTATAACTGGGCCCTAACCTACTGGTACTTGCCTATTCGGCTGCATGAGCCAACAGCTTCTCCTGTGTGGCCTGTATGCTTGAAGTTGACTCTCTAGTTTAAAGAACTTTGCTCAAATGACCTAACTCTGGGTGGAGCACAAGTTCCCAGAAGGCTTGGTCAAACCTTCAATTTAAAACACAATATTTATAAAATTGGGCTGTTGTACATTCATATTAATGTACAACTAGAGGCCAAAAATAGAATACATACAAACAATAGAATTATAACGCACAAACAATTCTAACTGCATATTGGCTATTTCCCCATAAGGTTACTGCTACAAATAGCCTGCCATAAACCTTGGATAAATAGGAGCAATAAGTTCATTAAGTTGGCCAAACTATTGAACTAATTGTTTTTTTTTATCCAAGGTTTACGGCAGGCTATTTGTAGCAGCAACCTTATGGAGAAATAGCCAATATGCAGTTAGAATTGTTTGTGAATTAGAATTCTATTTTTTGTATGTATTATATTTTTGGTCTCAAGTTGCACGTTAATATGGATGTACAACAGCCTATCGCACTTTAATATGGATGTACAACAGCCTTATTTCATATATATTGTGTGTTACATTGAAGGTTTGACCAAGTCTTCTGCTAACTTTTACTCCACCTAGAGTTAGGTCATGTGCTCGTGTGAGCAAAGTACTTCTAACTAAAGTCAGCTTCAAGGATAAAGGCCACACAGGAGAAGCTGTCAGCTCATGCAGCCAAAAGGCAAGTATCAGTAGGTTAGGACCCAGTTATACAAAAAGGTTTTAACATAGGCTAGAGGAAGGGATGATAAGTTTAAAATGAAAGTTTAAAGCTAAGTAGTTATATCTCAGAAACCCACATACATTGCTCTGCTCTCAGCTCTCTTTAAATGTATGCATTTGTACCAGATATTTGATAATACTTTTTTCTGTTTCTGAAAGGTATCTGCCTCCACCCTTATCACATGTGCAAAGGAGGCAGCAGGGGAATCAGCAGTCAATCATTGGTTGAGATGTCAGCAGTCACAGCCTTGATTGACTGCAGGGAGGAAGGAGTAGACTTACTCTGCCAGAATGGAGACAATAATTATCCCTAAATATCTGGATAGTAATGCATCTAATAATGTACTAAATTTATACGTTAGGGTTTGGGACAAGTAACGACATTTGACCAGTTTGTTTTAAGGGCGGACATGCTATTTAATAGTGCATTTGTGGTTTGTGTGAATATAAAATAAAATATTAAATCCCATTATGAAAAAAAGCAACAAACGTCGCAAACCTTGTGGAACTCTTCCAAGCCTCCTAGCTGCACATTACTTCAGAAGACACAATGCATCTTAAACGTTAGAAAACAAAGCATGCTCTTTTGATTGGTAAAAGTGTGTGTGTGAACTTATACTTCAGTTAATCTGTAAACAAATACTTGCAGAAAGACCACTAAGATGATGAATCAAATATATCATGAAAGTTAAAAAAAAGAAAAATCCACACAGAACACAAGTGCTTAAAGGATAACTAGCATATATACCGTATATACTTAAGTATAAACCAAGGATTTCAGGCCTTAAAAATAGCCTGAAAACACCATCTTGGTTTATACTCATGTCAGACACTTACCTTACTCTCCAATCCGGCGGCCGCTCGCTCTGCATCCACTGATGATGGCTGACGTCACTATTCGGCACCTGTCTCACTTCTTGGCGCCGAGTAATGACCTCAGGCGCCACATCAGTGTATGCAGAGCTAGCGAGCAGGAGACAAATTGCTCCAGCCTTTCCTTAGACCTCCTGGTACTGAAGTCTGACAACAGCCCAGGGAAAGATGATGGTGGCTGCAGCAGCGGAACAAGGAGTCCATACTGGAGGTTGTCAGGCAGACAGTATGTGGACCACACTGCACACACTGCTGTTGGCATTGGAAGTGGTTTTGTGTACCTGGCAGCATTTTACACACCTTGCATTTCCTACATATCACGCTGGTCACAGTAACAGGCAAGTCCTCTCCTCCACTATACTGGGGGTGTGTGTGTGTGCAGTGCTTGCCACTGTAGATGTTTGGAAACTACAACTCCCAGCAACTAAAGCATGCTGGGAGTTGTAGTTTCCAAACATCTGGTTACTGTATGGGTTTACTGTCTATTTTAAGGGCAACTAATGCCACAAAACAGAATCAGAAGGAGGATAATATTGCCTTCTGATTCTGTATTGTTTTGAGGCTTTAGTTGCCCTTTAAATGGACAGCAGAATTCCCATACAGTAGTCCCATACAGTAATAGCCATACTGGATTTGGCTATTACTGTATGGGACTACTGTATGGAAATTGTGCTGTCTTAAGGGATGGCCATGTGTCCTCTGACATGCTCTAATGTATTTATACACAGTAATCATATCCCCACACAAGCGCCTTTTCTCCAGCATACATAATTGTAACTTTTCCAGTCTCTCTTCATATTCTAGCTAGCCCAATCCCCTTATTAATTTAGTTGCCCTTCTCTGAACCCTTTCCATTTCAAAGATGTCCTTTTTGTACACAGGATTCCAAAATTGCACTGCATATTCCAAATGAGGCCTTACCAATGCTTTGTAAAGAGGAAGAATATAATTTTCCTCCCTTGAATCCATACCTCTCTTTATACAAGGCAATATCATGCTGGCTCTGGCTGTTGCCGCCTGGCACTGCTTGCTTCCTTTAAGTTTGTTATCCACCAAAACTCCAAGATCCCATTCGATCCTCCCTTTAGTCCATAATGATGAAGCCCCATTATCAACTACTTTCTGCATCCTATTCTTTAACCAATTTTCTATCCATGTACAAATGTGCCTCCCCAGACCAACAGACCTTAGCCGATACATTAGTCGTCTATGGGGGACTGTATCAAAAGCCTTTGCAAAATCCAAGTAAACTACATCTACTGCTATGCCAGTACTGCACTGCGATCTCCATTCAGATAGCAGTGCAGTACCGGATATAGTAACCTGTCACTGACTCACTGTGTGACAGGTTACTATTCTGTTTGTGAATGGAACTCAAAATTCCATTCATAAATAGGATTTTTTCTACTACTTAGCAAAGGAAAAAATGGGGACAGAGATCAAAATTTGGTGATCACTTCAGATCACCAAAATATTGATCTTTGCCAATGAATGAAAAATCACTTCCTGTAAAATGATTTCAGGGAAGTGATTTTTCCGATCGGATTTCGAATTGGAAAACAGGCATTTATGCCCGTATCTCAAATTCATTATCATTCCCTAAGATGATCATCTTTGGGAATGATAAAAAAAAAGAGGTAATACACATACAAAAAAAAAACTTTAAAAAACTTTTTTTTTTTTTTTTTACACTAAAGCCATAAATTGGCCAGAACCTTTTCTTCTCCAAGCTTCCCAATATCCCTGGAGATATTGGTAAAGTAAACGCAGATAATTATTTGTGCGATTTCAAGGGAAAATAAGCCTATTTTATTAGGAAATTTTGAAGAGGTACCAAATAAAGACCAGATCGAATTTTTAGGATCCGTAAAGTGTGCAAAAACTCTCGTGGCACTCAGTACCAACCTGTTTTCACTAAAATACCACTAAAAGGGGGAGTGTGTATACGTGGGGGGTGGGTTATGGCTTTTTTGATTTTTTTTTCTTGTAATTTCACTTGTACATGCGTCCCATTTGAGCTACTTGGTGGCCACGTCTGTGTGAATCCATGCACATGGCATACTGTTTGATTCAGGACATGAGGGAGATTGACATTCAGTGGGATTTTTTGCATGTCAAGTGGGTTTAGGTAGGATTTCAACCTTTGAATCATCTTATTTTATTTTTCACAAAATCTCCTAAAAACACAGAGTTCTATGGATTACTGCGTCTGGAATTCTTTATGTATGTATGAAAGCTTGGCACCGTAAAGTAGCTGAAGGTGTGTAGATTCCAAAAATATATAGTTTGTGGGGAGTATTTTCAAGTACTGTTTCCTTTGAAAAAGTGTAGGATGTTCAAATTACAGGGCATTTTGATTTTTTCTTGTAATTGCACTTGTGCATGGGTCCCATTTGAGCTGGTTGGTGGCCATGTTTCTGTGTGCATCCACGCATATGGCATACCATTTGATTCGGGACATGTGGAAGATGGTTTTTTTACTTGTCAAGTGGGTTTAGGTAGGATTTTAACCTTTAAATCATTTTATTTTTCACAAAATCTCCTAAAAACATAAAGTTCTATGGATTACTGTGCCTGGAATTCTTTATGTATGTATGAAAGCTTGGCGCCGTAATGTAGCTGAAGGTGTGTAGATTTCAAAAATACATAGTTTGTGGGGGGTATTTCCAAGTTTCGGGGCTGTTTCTTTTGAAAAAGTGTAGGCTGTTCAAATTACAGAGCACTTGTACTTGCACTTGTGCATGCTTCCCATTTGAGTTAGTCGGTGGCGATGTGCACCCATACATATGGCATACCGTTTGATTCAGGAGATTGATATTTAGTAACTTTTCTTTTCATTACTTGGGGGTTTGACAGGATTTTTAACTTTGAAACTTGTTTTTTTTTTTTTCAGAAAATCTGCTAAAAGTTGGAAATTCTACGAAGATCTGCATACACACCAATGATAGTATGAATTACAAAATTGCACTGTTGATTAGCTGAAGGTGTGTAGATTTTGAGAATATATAGTTTTGGGGGGTATTTTTGGGTTAGAGGCGTGTTTAGATTGAAAAATCTGCGAAGTTGCTGTTATTGGGCCACTACGCATTGGCTCGCTTTGTGAGTAGTGGCTTCCACGTCTGTGTGTGTAACCATGCATATGGCATACCGTTTGATTCAGGGCATTTGTGAGATTGATACGTGACAAGTTTTTTTTACATTACATTAGAATTTGCCATGAGTTTTTAACTTTGAAATGTTAAAAATCTGGTAAATTCTACTCAGAACTGCGCCCACACCATTGGTGGTATGCATAAAAGAATGACACAGTTGCGTAGCTGAAGGTGTTTAGATTCCAAAAATATATTTTTGGGGAGAAATTCTAATATAGAGGGGTGTTTAGTCTGACAAATATGAAAAGCTGCTGTAATTGGGCCAATGTGAATTGGCTCACTTTGTGGCTAGTCGATTCCACGTCCGTGTGTGTAACCATGAATATGGCATACCGTTTGATTCAGGACATTTTGGGGATTGAGATTTGGTAAATTATTTTTTTACTTTTCAATGGGTTTTGGTAAGATTTCTACCTTTGAAAGTTGATTTTTGTTAATTTTTTCAGAAAATCTGCAAAAAAGTGCGAACTTCTACGAAGAACTGCACCCACGCCATTGATGGTATGAATGAAAAAACTACAGTGTTCCATAGCTGAAAGAGTGTAGATTTGAGTAATATATAGTTTGTGGGGGGTGTTTTGTGGGGAAAAACTGCAGACTGTTCAAATTCGGAGTTGGCTGAATATTGTTGCTGTTTCTGAGCCATCATGCATTGTCTCACTTCGTGGCTATTCACTTCCACGTCCACTTGTGTAACCACACATATGGCATACCGTTTGATTCAGGACATTTGGGAGATTGATATTTGGTAACTATTTTTTCGATTCCATGAGGTTTTGGGAATGATATCTACCCTTTGAAGTTGTTTTTTCTTCATTATTTCAGAAAAGTACGAACTTCTACGAAGAACTGCGTCCACACCATTGATGGTATGAATGAACTAACTACAGTGTTACATGGCTGAAGGTGTGTAGATTTCAGGAATATATAGTTTGTGAGGGGTATTTCTGAGTTAGGGGGGTGTTTTGTGGGAAAAATTGCAGACTGTCCAAATTCAGAGTTGGCTGAATATTTTTGCTGTTTTTGAGCCATCATGCATTGTCTCACTTCGTCGCTTTTCGCAGCGAAGTGATTCAGGAAATTTGGGAGATTGATATTTAGTAACTTTTTTTTTACATTCCATGAGGTTTTGGCATGATTTCTACCTTTTGAATGTTGTTCGATGTTAATTTTGTTTACAAAATCTGCGAAAAGTGTGAACTTCTACGAAGAACTGCACCCACACCATTGGTGGCATGAATGAACGAACTATAGCGTTACATAGCTGAAGGTGTGTAGATTTCAGGAATATTTTGTGGGGGGTATTTCTGAGTTAGGGGGGCATTTTGAGGGAAAAACTACGGACTGTTCAAATTCAGAGTTGGCTGAATATTTTTGCTATTTTTGTGCCATCATGCATTGTCTAATTTTGTGGCTTTTCGCTTCCATGTGCGCGTGTGTAACCACGCATATGGCATACCGTTTGATTCAGGACATTTGGGGGATTGATATTTGGTAACTTTCTTTTACATTCCATGTGGTTTTGGCACGATTTCTACAAAGAAGTTGTTTTTTCTTCATTATTTCAGAAAAGTGTGAATTTCTACGAAGCACTGTGCCCACACCATTGATGGTATGAATGAACTAATTACAGTGTTACATAGCTGGAGGTGTGTAGATTTCAGGAATATATAGTTTGTGGGGGGTATTTCTGAGTTTTGTGGCAAAAACTGCAGACTGTTCAAATACAGAGTTGGCTACATTTTTTTGCTGTTACTGACATTTGGCACTGGTCACATTCTGGGTTAGTTGGTAGCCATGTCTCTTGGTACACGCATGAATGTGGCATACCGTTTTACTCAGGAGGGGTTAGGCTTTCATATTTGAGATGTGTGAACTTTCCTCCACAGCTTTTAGCTAAAATTCGCATTTGATTTTGTCTCTGATTTTACAGTTGAGGAAAAAAAGGAAAATAACTTACAAGTGGATGAAGAGCTGCTCCCAGGTATCTGCATTTTGATCGAAACTTACCTCACTCATAATATCCTGCAGGTATGTAGTTTCAAAAAATATTACAGTTGTGGGGATATTTTAGTTAATTTGGTAGATATTCTGTATTTTCTTTAAAAAAAGCCTGAAAAGCCTCGGCTTATACTCGAGTATATACGGTATACTGTAAAAATGAACTTTTTTAAAATGGAAAGTACCTGAAACAGGGAGGTAGGATTGATTATTCCTACCTCACAATATTGTTTCATTGAGAACCTATAGCACATACATTTTTTATTAGTACTTTATTTAAGATAGTGCTGAAGCAAGGAGGAAGACTTGCAATTTTCTTTGGGCTGGTGCTCCTCACAGAAAAAATATTGGGAGATAGGAATTACCAGTCTAATATCCCTGTCCCAAGTACTTTTCTTTTTTTTTTCAGAAAGAAAACTTTATACACACAAGAGTTCACTTTTAACATACCTTTGTTTCTTGCTTGTAATATCAGTTTATTTCGAGTTGCATCATTAGGAGTATCAAATGAACAGAATGTTCCTCTGCCCCTGGCTCTGCTTAAAAGATGTGGGTAACGAGACTAGGGAAAAAATAAACCACATTTAATCACACATGAAATATTAATTTCACTAGCAAATAATGTCAGAATGTGTTGCTGGGGATCTCACCTAAAATAATGGGCCTGGAAAATCAATAAACCTTGTGCACAGTTATATACATTTTTTTCTTCTTTTTTAAAAAAACATTTTTTTATTTATTTTTCAATATATTTCAATACATATATATATATATATACATATATTTCCGTTAAATCAGATTATGTTAACATTGATTTTGCACATAAGTTAACTGTAGGGGGATAGAATAATAATAAAGAAGAAAAAAAAGGGGTGGGGGAAGGGTAGATAAAATTGTACATTTAAAATCAGAAAATATGAGTTCTTATCTGATAACTGAACATTATAGCACTGTAGTAATATATATATTGTTTTGAACAAGGATAAGACTTATAGTAATTATTATATTGATCATCCCTGAGCCTTTCTCCATTTTTAATTTGTTATTGAATTATTTGGTAGACTTAAATATTCTGTATATTAGATACATTTTATATTTTATTATTAATTTATTATTATTAGTTTCATAATTGTAAATGTATGGTACATGATACATCTTTGGTTTTCTGGGAAACTTTGTAAGCCAATACTTAGGAGTGCTAGAGCTGGATTTATATTAATTTTGGTTTTGAAAAGGCTGTTTAGGAAAAACTCTATTTTAAACCACATTTTTTTTATTTTAGAGCACTCCCACTATATATGAAGAAAGGATCCCTGGTATTTGCATTTCCTCCAACAGAAAGGTGAGTATGAAGGGAACCATTTTGAAAGTTGTTTTGGGGATCTGTAGATAATTTTTTATTAATACGTGAGATATGCACTTGGTAAGTTTGAATGTTTGTTTGTTTGCTTCCGTCCATTCTGGAGATATATCCATTTGCAGTTCTGTGGACCATGTTTTGTAGTTGTTTATTTTTGTTGTAGAGTTGTAGGTATATTTTGGATATTGTTTTCCTTTTAGAGTCTAATCTAGTAATTAGGTCTATAAGCATATGGTTTTCTGAATCTGTTGGTTTATTCCGTTTCGTCTTATGGTTGAGAGCTTTTTTTTTTGGAGAAATTTTAGAAATTCCTTGTCGTTAATTAAATATTTACTTTTCAGTATATTGAAAGGTAGTATTTCTCCATTTTCAAATAGGTTAGAAATGTAGTCAATGCCATGGTCTGTCCACAGTTTTACATTTATATCGGTATTGAAAGTTGTAGTGATTGCATGGGTAGTTGATATATGACTTGATACATTAGATTGTGAGTTTTCGTTAAGGATTTCCATGTTTGCATTGTAGTTGTAGTTGAGATTAACTGGTTCTGTGGGATTTTACCTCCAAGAGCTATGTGGCCCAGAACAGCGTTTAATTGCGTGTTTTTGAAGGAGTGGTTTTCAATTTGTATCCAGTGTTTTTCTGTATTTAATGGAGACCACCAGTATCTGAGTTGTTTCAGGACTGAGGCGGTATAATAGTCTTTCATTTTTGGAAGAGTTATGCCTCCAGCTTGTTTGGATTTGGCCAGAGATTACATTTTTATCCTGGGTTTTTTGTCATTCCAAATAAAGGATGATATCATATTGTCCACCTTGGTGAAGGAGTCAGGCACAGAGATGGGTAGGGCTCTGAATTTATAGAGCATCTGTAGCATAAACATTTTGACAATATTGACCTTATTTAGCAATGATAAATATTTTGTGTTCCATAGTTGAAAGTCTTAAGAGAATTTGTTCAATAGTGATTCGAAATTTATTTGGTATAGTTTGCCTAGGTCTGAAGTAAGCTTTATTCCCAGATATTCTATAACGTTTTCTGATGCAAAATCATACCTGGCTTTTAGGAAGCTTTCAAGTGCTATAGATATGTTTATCTGTAAAACACATGATTTATTATTTACTTTATAGTATGATAAATTACCAAATATGTTGAGGATGTTTTGTAGGTGTATTAGTGAAGTTATCGGTTTTGTTATTGCAAGTATAATATTGTCTGCGTAAAGACTGATTTTGTGCGTTTGGTTGCCTATTTTGACTCCTGCTAGGTTGGTACATATGTGTTCTGCCAAGGGTTCTATTGTTAGATCAAATATAAGAGGTGACAGGGGACATCCTTGGTGTGTGCCATTTGTTATTTGGAAGGTTTTTGATATCATATTTGAAATATAAATTGTTGCTGTTGGGTCAGAATATAGTGTCATTATTGCATCAAATATCCACCCTTTTATGTTAAATTTTTTAAATATTTCTTCCATGAAATTCCAGTTAATACGGTCAAATGCTTTTTCAGCATCTAGGTTTATTATTAGGGTTGTTATGTTTTGAATTTTTGACCAGTTAATAATATTTAAGAATCGTCTAGTATTATCGTATGGTTGTCTGTCATTTATGAATCCTACTTGGTCTATAGAGATTAAATGTTGTAGGTACGGTTGTAGTCAGGTTGCAATGATTTTTGCAAATATATTTATATCTACGTTCAATAATGATATAGGTCTGTAGTTAGTTATAAAAGCTGGATCTTTATTTGGTTTCAGGATTGGGATAATACTTGCTTGTAGAATTTCTTGGGGAAGGTTTTTTGATCTACAGCACTATTAAATACTGTGTGTAGGTTTGGAATTAGAACCTCATGGAATGATTTGTAGTATTCTGTACTATAACTGTCCTGTCCTGGAGATTTGATTGAGGGTAGATTAAGAATGAATTTTAGAATTTCCAATTTTTGTATTGGTTTATAAATATGTTCAAGTTGTGTTGGGTTTAGGCTTGGAAGGTTTATTGAATTTAGAAAATTGTTTATTTCCTTTTTATTTGGGTTGTTTATCTTACTTTCCTTTTTAAGATTGTATAATGTTTCGTAATAGTGGGCAAAGGAGTCGGCTATTTTTTGTGGATCTATTATCTTTTGTTTTTTATCGTTGATAATATATGAAATTTTGGATTTAGTTTGTTTATTTTTTAATTTATTTGCTAAAGCCTTACTGGCTTTTGGGCCTTGTGCATAGTATGTAGCTTTTGTTTTTCTTATCAGTTTGTCGAATTGGTATAAATTTAGTTGGTGGAGTTGTTGTTTGGTTTTGTGAAGTAGTTCGAATAAATCTTGGGTAGGGTTTATCTTGTGTGCGTCCTCTAGATCTTTTAATTTTGTTTATTAGGTTTGTTCTTAGTTCATTTCTCTTTCTTTTTTGGTAGGCTGCAGTTTTAATTAGTATCCCTCTAATATATACTTTATGTGCATTCCACACCATAAAGGGTGAGGTTTGTTTGATCTTATTGATTTCAAAATATTCGGTTATGTGTTTTTTAATTTGTACTTTAGTGTTATTATCGGAGATAAGATATGGGTTTAGTCTCCATGTTATATGTGGTGGTGTTATATTTTCTTGTTTGATTTGCATTAGAACAGGAGCGTGGTCTGATAGAGATATATTTTTAATGATGTTACTTGTAATGTTCTGTAATAGCCATTTGTCCACTAAAAATGTATCAATCCTAGTGTAAGTATTATGCATTTTTGAATAACATGTGCAGTCTTTATCTAGTGGATGTAATGCCTGCCAAACATTGTAGAGGTCTTCTGTTTTTAAGATATTATTCATTGATTTATTATTTTGGAATCTTTTTTGGCTGTTTCTGGGTTAATAATAGTGTTGAAGTCTCCACATATTATTAAATTAGTGATTTGTATTTGTTTTATCTTTTTAATGATCTTTTGGATGAAATGTTGTTGGCCAGTGTTAGGTGCATATATGTTTGCTATACAGTATTTTATGTTGTTTAGTTGGCAGATTAGAATGATATATCTGCCATTCTTGTCATTAATCAAATTCTCTAATTGGAAAGCTATTTTATCTTTAATTGCTATCATTACTCCTCTGCTTTTTTTAGAATATGAAGCATAGTATATATGTGAACATTTTTTGTGTAGCATTAGTTTTTCAGTTTCTCGTGTGAAGTGTGTTTCTTGTAAGCATAAAATATTGTTTATAACAAATATTGTTGTTTAAAGTGTCTTTCCAAACAGAGTGTCTTTTAAATGGTGAGATAAGTCCTCTTAACATTGTGAATTTGTATTTGGATGGTCATATCATTTTTATTTTGATACTGAATTATTTGTCTTCGTTTTTGGTTCTGTCATATTTAGTAATGTTTTGTTGTTGAGTGTTTTATGTTGGTTTAGGTATTGTCTGTATTCTCTTGTTTCAGTTTTTCTGATTTCTCAGTACTTATTATAATAACAATAAAAACAGTTGTAAAACATTAGAAAAAAAATTATATACCGTATATACTCGAGTATAAGTCGAGATTTTCATGCTTTAAAATTAGCCTGAAAACCTAACCTCGGCTTATACTCGGGTCAAGTCCTAATTTAGATCCAAATGCTGCAATTGCGGATAGTAACCAGTAGGCGGCGCTGTGTTAACACAAAATCCTTCACCTGCATAAAAAGTTACAGGAGCTGATCTGCCTTTACACTGCTTCCTGCTTCCTGAAGTCTGGCTGCTGGACTCACTCAGCACTTTCACTGCTCATCTGGATGCTGTAAATCTGATGGGTCTTCTCCGTTTGGGGCAAAAAATGGCTGCTAGTTCAGTGCAAATGACAGCTTGAAACTACAACTCTCAGGTGACATTTTTAACTATTGGGGTCAGAGGGCCCATTACTATATGGGGGTCAGAGGGCCCTTTACTATATGGGGGTCAGAGGGCCCTTTACTATATGGACAGGTCAGAGGGCCCTTTACTATATGAAGGTCAGAGGGCCCTTACTATATGGGGGTCAGAGGGCCCTTTACTATATGGGGTTAGAGGGCCCTTTACTATATGGGGGTCAGAGGGCCCTTTACTATATGGGGGTCAGAGGGCCCTTTACTATATGGGGTCAGAGGGCCCTTTACTATATGGGGGTCAGAGGGCTTTTACTATATGGGGTCAGAGGGCCTTTACTATATGGAGGTCAGAGGGCCCTTTACTATATGGAGGTCAGAGGGCCCTTTACTATATGGGGTCAGAGGGCCCTTACTATAGGGGGTCAGAGGGTCCTTTAACTATATGGGGGTCAGAGGGCCCTTTACTATATGGGGTCAGAGAGCCCTTACTATATGGGGGGGTCAGAGGGCCCTTTACTATATGGGGGTCAGAGGGCCCTTTACTATATGGGGGTCAGAGGGCAATTTACTATATGGGTGTCAGGGGCCCTTTACTATATGGGGGTCAGAGGGCCCTTTACCATATGGGGGTCAGAGGGCCCTTTACTAAAAGGGGGTTATGAGAATTGTAAATGATGGTAAGCTTAATTAAAAGTTTACTGAACCTTGCCACTCCACATGTTTAGAAACTGAAACTCTCAGCAACAAAGCATGCTGGGAGTTGTAGTTTCCAAAAATCTTCAGTGCCAAGGAATTGGGGGTTACTGGTACTGGATTTGGCTATTACTGTATGGGATTAATATATGGGAATTCTGCTGTCATTTAAAGGGCAACTTAAGCCACAAAGCAATACTAAATCAGAAGGCAGTTGTGGTCATAATTTCTACCCTCGACTTATACTCGAGTCAATCGGTTTTTACTAATTTTTCAGGTAAAAATAGGTACCTCGACTTGTACTCGGATCGACTTATACTCAAGTATATACGGTACATATGTAAAATATACATTTTAGAGGCATTCCTTTGTACACTAGTTGTGTTCCGGGGTGTCTCTACAATTTGAGGCATTGTATACCTGTTTTGCCTAATTATCTCTATTCCCAATGTAAATATACATATATGTCTTTTGTTGTTGGTATATTTTGTTGGCAATTATTAGCAGTAATATTTTGGTATATTTATGAGTTGGGTCATTTGGGTAGATTATTGGTAGCCTTTATACCCGTCTCCTGTTTTGGAACAAGACCCGTGTATTAGAATCTTTAATTAATACATGTATATATATTTCTAGATCTTCTTTGTTTTAGAGTATTGGGTTCATTTATGAAGTTAATGATTTTGGATCTTTATAAGACATATATGAGTTCTCGTAACATAATATAAGAATAGGATTTTTCTTATAATAGTATAGAGATCCTATATGTCAACTCTATATTCAACCTTACATATAATCTCAAGATTTGTTTCTATTATAATTTTTATATTTCTAAACATTATGATTTGATTAAATTCACCCTCCTATCTTATCAACTTTTAGGTAACACATTAGATCAGTTGTAGTGATATGAATATTGATCACTTTCCATCAACATCATATCTTAAAAGGTTATTAAACATCAACTTTCAAAAATATTGGTCTTCTTTTTTTGCTATGTTCACAGTAGCAGTGGTGGATTGTAGCCCGTATCACTGTTGACTTCACAGTGTTGATAGTGAATGTTTAAGTCTTTGAGAGTTATCAGCGTTCAAGCTGATCCTTTAATTAAACTCATCATCTTTTAGTAGTATTAGACTCTTTTGCTGCTATATCTATAGCAGCAGTGGTGGTTCATAAGCCATTTCGCTGTTACATTCACATTAATGGTAATGTTGTTTTGTGTCATGAAAGGTTATTGTCAATTAAATATATAGTTTGTTGTCTTAAGGGCCATACACTTTGTTCATTCACTTTGTTGTTAAATTGCTAGGTTTATGGATATCCTTAACTTTAGAGGATTTGTAGTTTATCCAATATTATTGATTATTTATGTTTTTATTTTGGAGATAGTATTCCATTCTCTTTGTAGTTTTTTTGGTGAAGGAGTGGAATTTCCATTATTTGATGAGCTTGTTTGGCTCAATATTCCCCACTTTGTGAGGAGTTGCTTTCCCTCCTCCACTGTCTGCACTAAATGTGTATGCTCACCATATGTTGCAATCAGTTTTAGGAGAAATCCCCATCTGTATGGAATACTTCTATCTCTTAAGATTTTTATAATTTCTGCAAATTGTTTTCTCTGGTTAATTGTTACCGGTGACAGGTCTGCCAAGAATTGTAAGTCTCTGTATTTTGGAGACAAGTGTTTAAGGTCTCTAGATTTTTGTGGAAATTTTTTCTTTGATGTGGTAAAAATGTAGTCTCAATATTACATCTCTAGGAGCATGGATAGGAGCTGTTTTAGGCTTTAGTAGCCTGTGTATTCTATCGATAGTCAGTTCCAAGTCTGTCAGATCTGGCAGTAAAGATTGGAATAATGTGCATGCATAATCTCTTAACTGTTGATTTTTGATATCTTCTAATATTCCTCTGATTTTGAGGTTGTTTCTCCTACTTCTATTTTCCAGATCAGTTGTTTTTTGTTGTAAAGCACTAACAGAGTCCACTAGAGTATTGAACACTGTAGTGAATTCTTGCATTTTTAATTCTGTGTGTGTTGTCCTTTCGCCTATGGTGTCTTTGTCTTTGTGAAATTCTCTAAACAACATAGTTATATCTGTGGAGCATCCATCTGTTTGTCTCTCCTGTCTCCCCACATTGTGCTAGGCCCTCATCTCCTGCTTCCGGCTCCGACCCTTCCAACCGGTCTGGGTCCGTTTTCCCTATAGGTGAGCTATTTAAGCTGTCTGAGCTTACCGGGTTGCTCCGGTTTTCTTGTGAATGTGGAGGCCTACAATCCTGTGGAGCACCATGTTGTCTCCTTCAGGCCCATAGTAATCCGTTAATTATGCAGCTTTTGTTTTTTTATTTTTGTTGTTTTGGGCTTTGTTTCTTTTGTTTGTCATGTCTGTTCCTTATTTGCAAGTTTTTAGAGTTCTATATTAATGGGAACATGAGTTATATCTTATTTTGGCAAGATGGTGGATATGAGCTCTGTTAAAGTGCTACCATTCCTGTCCAAGCCAGGCCACGCCCCAATTACATTTTCTATTCACTATTGCTATCTTGTACTGTTTATCTGTTTTTTAAGGGTGACTATTAATTCCTGTGTCTAAGGTCTCCCTAGTTTACTGGTGGGCAAGTTTCACCCAGAAAAATAATTATACAATATTTGTTTCAATAAAATAAACAACACATAATTTGACAATTAAAAATTAAATGATTGGTTTACCCTAAAGAAAAACAAAGACACAATTGCTGGGAATTATTAAAACATAGAGGATTATGTTCCAAGAGGTACTAAAGATTGTCCGTGCTAAATCTGCAGCAAACAAGAAAAATTAATCAGATTGGTTGCTGCAAATTAATAGCACAGGCAACCTTGCACAGTGCAAACGGCATCTGAAAAATTATTTCAGCAAATGAACAGGCTGCTCACCACCACAGAGGTACAAGTAAAACCTCTTTTTATTATCCAACTTTAAAATCCATAAATAGAACACAAAGAAATTAGGATCTTCTTCCTGCACACGGGAAGAAAGGGGAAAAAGGAGCACTGCTTGGTGCGTTACTTAGTCACAAAACGTGTTAAGCGGTGCTCCTCCCACTCTCTTCCTGTGTGCAGGAAGGAGATACAATTTTCCTTCCTCACAATTTAAATGGAAGTAATGGTGTCCATGCCCCACTATCTGCATTAGGCATGTGGTCACCATTTTTGGTACACATTGCATGTGTTAATTTTTAAAATAGACAGATGGGAAAATGGATGCACTATTGCTCAAAATCCCACATCCCACAACTACAAAAATCGCATTTGAATTGCAGAAGTTGTGAAAAAGGGGTTAATTCTTTAAAAACTGACTTTTCAATTTCTCATGCATATGCCAATAAATGCCTTAAAAGACATATGTACTTGCAAATTTTAAAGGGTATCTATACTGTACCTACAAAGTATTAATGTTAAACCAGTATTCTCCCCAGATTTTTTTCCAGACAGGTGGGGTGAAAGAGTAACCGGTGGGG
Organism: Hymenochirus boettgeri; assembly: GCA_019447015.1. Lineage (NCBI taxonomy): Eukaryota > Metazoa > Chordata > Amphibia > Anura > Pipidae > Hymenochirus > Hymenochirus boettgeri. The sequence goes on from CM033477.1 coordinate 63,568,062, forward strand.
CGAGACAGGGGAATTTAGTATAGGTGAATAAACACATACCTCCATCTAGTCTGCCTGAGAGTTGATCCAGAAGAAGGAAAAAAGGAAAAAAAAAAGAGTATGAAGAAGAAAAAAATTCCTTTCTGACAAGTGGCAGTCAGAAATATCCCTGGATCAACTACAACTTTATGTATCAATATCAGTAACATGAAACATTCTGTTTTTAGAAACTCAACCGGTTTCTTTTTTTTTAAAATTTCCATCCCACATCCAATGGAAGGCAGTTCCATAGTTTTACCGTTTTACAGTGAAAAAAACCCAGAACTTGACTAAATTTTATTTCTTCCAGTCTTAAGGGATGTCCGAGTGTTTGACATGTTCTATTGGTGAACAATGCCCCAGATAGTTTATTGTATGGCTCATTAATATATTTATACACAGTATCATATCCCCACACTAGCACCTTTTCTCTAGTGTACATAATTGACAGTCTGTCTTCATATTCGGATTCCCCCATTGCCCTTCTCTGAACCCTTTCCATTTTCATGTCCTTTTGGTGGTGTACTAATTGAATGTGCACTATTTTTACTAGTTAATTATTATTTATTATTTTCTAATGCTTTTGAAATTTTACATGTGCTTTGACATCCCACCCAGCCAAAACTCTTTTCAGGGAGGGTACCCACCCCCTAAAGCCCCACCACAAGATTAACACATAATCCATGCATACAGACACACACATGTATACAGTCAGACACTTTTGCATACAAACACATGCATCTCAACAGACACACACTCATGAAAACAGTCAGACACACATGCATACAACAAGTCATGTCACTATTAAGTGTTTTTGTCACTTGTTAACCACTAAAAGACTCTGATATCATTGTGCTCCCTCACTCTAATTCAAAACAACACATTTCAGGGAGATTGTATATTATTTCAGGGTTGTATATTGAGTCAGGGATCTGCCGTTAAAATCAGGGAGACTCCCTGAAATTCAGGGAGAGGTGGGATGCCTGGCTTTTAGCTCATGCAGTATAACTACATTGAATCCATTACAGCCTGCCTCATATTCTAATGCAAATTCTGACCAGCCTTTAATAATGCTCATTATATAGGTCAGGGATGTCTAACTTTGAGCCCTCTAGATGTTTGAAAACTTCACCTCCCCAGCATTCCTTGGTGGCAGAATGCAGGAAGTTGCAGTTTTAAAACACCTGAAAGGCCACAGGTTGGGCATCCCTGATATAGGTGTTTGGTTTGAACGGAATGCATCGCATGGAGGCATTCCTTTTTGCGGCCTCTGTGATCTCAAGAGTTAGTTATCACATGCTTACATTATCTTGCTAGAGTTATAAAAGAGGTCTTGACCAGGCAGTTTTGGCCGGAGTTTATCTGACCTCTGTGATGGGCGCACACCTATTAAACCTACATCTAAATTCTGCAGTAAATCTTAAGTGTTCTCCCCGGATTTTCTTTCCAGCCAGGTGGCATGAAAAAGTAGCTGGGTGGGCTGCCCAACTACAAGACTTCAAACAAGTTTATTTTAAATGAAAAGACTGGTTCCTACCTTTAAATTAAGCAATCAACCATCTATGTGCTGCACAGCCAAAGATATGAATAAACTACTGATCAGAAAGTTAAGGGATGGGAGGTTCTGAATCTGCTGTCACAAATGCTAATTCCTCCTTCTAATCTGAGCTCAGTGCAGGAGAAAGCAGAAGAAACCAGTAAGAGATCGAGTTACAGTGACTGAAGGGGAGAAGGGGTTGGGGGGGTATAACAGCACAGCCCACAGCAGAGTTTGTAAGGTGTGTAAATTTGTCTTTTTTTAATGGAGTAGGAGACAAAAGGGGATAGTCACATGGTTTCAAAGCAGGAAGTACAGGGGATCTGTTGATGCTACTACTATATTGCAGCAGGTGAACTTCAGTTAACCGAGGATATGGTGGAGAAACAACTAAATTAGGTTAAAGGGCATGTCCACCCCTTCCCCAACGTTTTGCCAAATAATAGTTCTCCTTCCCCCAGCTCCAACCGCTATAAAAGATTTGTCAGAAAGTGCCCCAATAGTTACTTACCTTCCCTCTATCCTCCGCCGCAAAGTCCCGGCCCTCTGCTTGCACGGAACTACAAGCAGGAGGGGGGGACTGGCGGCCGCATCCGTGATTGGCTAAGAGGCAGCCAATCACGGACGCGGCTGCCGGCTGCACAGAACGTAGGAGGGGAGTGAGGGAAGTTAAAGGACAATTATACTCACCTTCCCTCCGCTCCACATCTTCGTGCATTCTCTACGTGCCTTCTTATTGGCCTCGTCGCCGACGGGGAGGAGGGGGCGGAGCCTACCAAAGCAGCGTTGCTGCAACAAGCTGATGTAGGTTTCGTGAATCTCGGGGTGAGGACCTAGCGGTTCAGGTCCTCACCCTGGGTAAAAGCTACTGCACGAAGATTTTTATAGTGGTTGGGGCTGGGGGAAGAGAACTATTATTTGGCAAAGGGGTTTGTAGCTAGGGAGAGGGATCACAAAACGGGAGGGAGAGGGAGATGGCTGCAGTGCACATGCCAAACTTCTCCCGGAGGGGAGACAGGAGGCAGAGTCCTATATGGACTCTACAGTACTCCTGGTGGGCAGTTTTTTTTAACTTTGGGGGGATTACTGGAGAACCATTTGGAGCTGGGATGTTGTCAGGAAAGTGTGTAGTGACTTGGCAAGAATTGGTATTAGTTTTTGCAAAGGACCAATAAAAATACCATTCCACCCTGGAACAGTTCTATTGTTTATATTACGATTAGTAAAGCATGGAACCAGATCTTCTTTTCCAGACAATGTGGGGTCGAACTGTGTATCTGGAATTCTCTTCAGCTAGGGGTCTGGTGGGTACCCTAAGAGTTCATTTAAGGACAGTCATACATGTAAAATAAATGTATTTCGGTATTGGAATATGTAAGACAGAAACCAATATTATATTTGTGAATGGAAAGGAAGGCCCCTTAAAATGATACCCAACATGGAGCCCTTATCCCCTTGCCAAGGCGAGTTATTAATATCTTGGGAAATATGGATTACACACAGGTCATGTTTGGTATGGAGGACTTGATAATTAATACAGGAGAGGAATATGTGGTCAATATCCCAGTACAATGTACATACCTACATTTATATGGAATCTTCCTAACTAAGGGAGAATGAATGTTTTTGGCTAGTCGTAAATCTGGACATTCCTAGACACCCCTACCTCCTGCATAGCCAGAGAAGGGGGGTGGTTCATGAAATGGTTTAAAAATCCTTGTAGCCCCTATAACTTTGTTCATACTAAGGGGACATGCTAAAACCGTGTGTATGGACCCAGGATACAGGACTTCTTCTAGTGAGTAGTGTGAATATTTTTATCCTTTTTATTTTATAAAACTGTTGTACCTATTGTATGTCATTTTATTATAACACCAAGTTTTGTCTTTGATGCTCTAAAAGAACTCAGTTAGCCTCTGATAAGTTTATATGTGGTTGAATGGAGTGTTTTGCAGTGTAAATGCTAATTAACTCTGTGACTGCTTGTGAAGGACTGATGCTAATTAACCAGTTAGTTGCTGGAGTGAATGGTGTAGTGTTAACCATTTAGCTGCCAAGACAGGGGTATGCATATTCAGTGAGAGTCAAGAGTGTTTTTGGGGCGTCTTTAAGGCCATAACTTAAAGTGGTGGCAGCTTGTACTGATTGATTGGTCAGATCACATGCCCAGCAAACTGGTGTTCGTGACAGATGTAAGGTAAGGATTTTTATTCACTATAGAGTGGGCCCAGTAGTGGGGGAAATTATAGGTTTGGGGGTGGACATGCCCTTTAATATTAATAAATCCCCTGGACTGGATAAAATACATCCTCGGGTACTTAGGGAGCTACGTTCACTTTTATCTAGGTCATTGTTTCTTATTTTTGCAGATTCCCTCATGTCCGGAGGTGTGCCTCTGGATTGGAAAAAAGCGGATGTTATTCCAATATCCAAAAAGGGTAGTTGTTCACAGCCGGGTAATTACAGGCCTGCCATACAATACACTGTCCAGGGAAATGTTCATCAAAAGAATATGTCAGAGGACACGCAGACGTCCCTTAAGACTTGAAGAAAAGAAGTTTACTCTTTAAATTCAGAAAGGGTTTTTCACTGTGAGAACGGTAAAACTATGGAACTGTCTTCCAATGGACGTTGTGATGGCAGGTTCATTGGATAGTTTCAAAAGAAAGTTGAATGAGTTTCTGCAAACAAGGAATGTTGTAAGTTACTGGTATTGATACATAAAGTAGAGTTGTTCCAGGGATATTTCCAATTTTTTTTCCATTTCATAATTCTTGTACGTTTCTTTTTTTGCCTTCCTCTGGATAAACAGTTAGGCTGAGGCCACATTGCAATGCACAGGAATCGTGCACAAATTGTGAGCGTAATCCCACGTGGTTGTGTGCGCGATTCGTGTGCATTTTGCGTCTGCATTTTGCGCATGTGGTTTTAAACTTTTCCGTTATGGAAACGCATGCATTAATGCACCAAAAATGGGAAACGCATGCATTATCAAAACGCGAACAGACACGCTATCACATTGGAAATCGCAGGAATTTTCGCATTCCCGCAATTTCCATTTTACCTAAGATTGCATGCGCAAACATGCGAAGAACACGCTAGTGTGGCCTAGCTAAATAGGTTGGAGTGCATTGATGTATGTCTTTATTCAACCTCAAAATACTAAATATTACACACATAATGTAAATATCTTCAAAACTATGTAAAAAAATAATTTGAAAATGAAAGTAAATTAGAAAAATACTCAGGAAAGTCTACCTGTTGTATTCAATTTATATCAACCTGGACTTGAAGTTTAGTTCTTGAAGATGTTTCGCTAGTCATCCGATCTGGCTTTCTCAATTCAGAATGACTTGTACAAGAATCTGTGGAGTTATGTACCCTGGAAAATCCCAATTAGCATATCACAGCCAGGTGTTAAGGGCGTGATTGGATAGTGGCTAAGAGGTGTTATAGGAACGCCCAGATAAGGTGTCAAAACAGCATTGTACATGGTTACCCTTCAACGCATATTTACTTTTTATCAAGAGCATAATGACAGGGGCCTGGGCATTCCCGCAGGCTTGGAGGCCCAGACCTCTGACACCCCACGTTCTGGCCCAATAAGCTTTTTTTAAAGAGCTGATCGATCACCCACAGTAAAGACGCACAATCGGCTGTAAAAAAGCCGGTACAGGTCTTTTAAACAGCTAATCACATGCATCTTTACTGAGAACGCTGATCAGCACTTCAAAAACAGCTGATCGTGGCCCCCCCCTGCGGGGGCCCGCTGTAGTGTTTACTGCTTTTTATTTTGTGAAATGTAAAACTTGTCTAGTGATAAACCAATGTTAGCAGTTCCCTGGACTAGGGTTTTTTCCTTACCCCCCTAACAACATTTTTAAAAATAAAAAATATAGTGAATGAACTGGAATAACCTGTAAATCCAGAAGTCCATCTAAGAGAACCTTTCCGGACTGGACAGCGTTGTTTAGAAGATCTTCCGCCTTAATAACATTTAGCACTTCAGACAGTAAAAGATTTTTGGAAGGATCCCCAAGCCAGGTATTAAAAATGCGGTAGGGCTGTAGAATGTAAGAAAGAAACAATACGCCAGAAGTTATATATATGTCACTGAATATATCGGGATGTCCATACTGCAGCCCCCCTGGTGTTTTGAAAACTACATCTCTCTGCATTCCCTGTCTGCAGCCGGGAGTTGTAGTTTTCAAAAGGGCTGCAGGTTGGACATATCTGAGTTATTTTATAGAATACCAGTAAATACAGCACTATTCCTAATGCAATTAACCAATCAAGATTTTGTCTCAACATTCTATTCTTTTTTAAAGTTACTGACATTCATGGATAATTATAAATCCAATGTCTAATTAACAGGACCACCGGTACTTGTATAGGTTTCTTCTGGGTACTCTGTTTGACCCTCTATGTAAATAGTCCTATTACTACTTATGCACATTCCCTCTGTTTAGGATACACCTTAAAACATTTCTAATAATACCAGCACCTATTACTAATTAGCAGAAATGGATTTACATTTTTAAGTATCATATTGTATGTTTAATTGGGAGGTTAAACAACATCTCATAGGCCTCTGTACACCACCCATAGTCTGGCCAGATACTCGTCAGCAAAAAGTACTTAGGGCTCGTTCACACTAGCTATGTTTTTGTCTGTTTCCAGACAGAAAGTGTGGTGAAGTGCAGTCAATCCGATCCGTAAAAAAACACATATGTAAAGCATAGGGAGAATGCTTTCCCTCATATACTATACCTATACTTTAGTACAGGGAGATGACTGGCCAAGTGAAATTTTCGGGCATTTCTGAACTATCCTGAGGCCGACTGTGAACGTTCGTTAGTGTGTGAACCCACCTTCAGCTAAAGAAATCAATCAATAAATTGGCCATTTCATAAACAAATTGCTTTCATCTTCTAGCAATAAAAAAAAACAGCATAAAATGTATTTAAACAATATAAATCAGATGTGCACTATTATTCTATTCTGTTTGTGTGTCTATTTATGGTTATTAGTTGCACTGTATAGTATAGATGTTCAAAGCCTGTTTATCCCAATTCCATCAGCCCCGGAAACAAGAATATGGTCTGTGTCATCTTTTAAGCGCATGTCCTCCCACAAACTTATAATTTCCCCCACTACTGGCCCCACTCTGTAGTGAATAAAAATCCATACCTTACATCCCAGCTCCAAATGGTTCTCCAGTAATCCCCCCCCCCCCCCAAACTCCAAACAACTGCCCACCAGGAGACTCGAGGTCCATATACTGTAGGACTCTGTCTCCCCTCCGGGAGAAGTTTGGCATGTGCACTGCAGCCATCTCCTCCCTCCCTCCCATTTTGCGATCCCTCCCCCTAGCTACAAACCCCTTTGCTAAATAATAGTTCTCCTTCCCCCAGCCCCAACCGCTATAAAAGATTTGTTAGAAAGTGACCCAATCGTTACTTACCTTCCCTCTCTCCCCCGGCGTTCTGCTCATCCGGCAGCCGCGTCCGTGATTGGCTGCCTCTCAGCCAATCACGGACACGGCTGCCGGTCCCGCACCCTGCTTGCAGTTCCATGCAAGCAGAGGGCCGGGACTGTGTGGCAGAGGATAGAGGGAAGGTAAGTAACTATCGGGGCACTTTCTAACAAACCTTTTATAGCGGTTGGGGCTAGGGGAAGGAGAACTATTATTTGACAAAAAGTTGGGGAAGGGGTGGACATGCCCTTTTATTTCAGAATATTATTTCACAAACCATAAAAATGCTCAAACACTTTGAAAATGACTATAGCACAATAATCCTTGCTAAATGGAAAGAAGGCCAGTTAACTAATACATTGTGGACCATCAACTTTAAGTACAATTAAAAAGAGGTATAAAAGGAAAGTATAATAATTTGTTTAAAATGACTGACATAAAAGCTTACCAACCTTACTTTGGCCATAAAATCTACCTTACAACATTGCTGCAATGTCAAAAAAGCGTCTTGCCCAATCTTTTTTTGCAATGGTTTTCCAATTGTAAAATGGAATCGAAAATCGAACATCAAATCTATCTAATTAGTGTGTGGCCAGCATTACAGTAAAACCATATATTAAATGGATAAAATGCACTTACACCATATCCATTTGATCTGCAGTCTAGAAGACTGACAACTGGTCTGAATAAGAAAAAGGTATCTTTAGTGAACTAACCATAAAGTCTAAAACCTTGTGAATGTCTTATATGTTTATACAGATTTAATGTTTACCATGTTTATCAATCATATATCTTTTATTTATTCATGATTCCATTTGTAACCATTTTCCGTATATTTTATCATACCTCGTTTTTTCTATGCTTTATCCTTCAAAATCATTGGTTCCTTATGACATCATGATCCATATTTTGAATGCGATTTGATTGGGTTCTTTCATGCTTAGCTATTTCAATTGACTAATGGTGTATTGAATATTGGAACTGTGATCTATCCTCCTTAACATCCATCAGTTCTATACGTGTTCCTTTACTGCACAGCTTTAAAAATATGTCCCTTTTACCAGTTTATTGCACTCTTTTTGCTTGGTTAATTGAATAAATAAGTTACTGACTGGGACATATTCCCTTATCCTCTTCATGCTTTTAAAAGTATGTCCCAGTTACACACTGCTTATTTTCCTTTGTTCATATATTAACTAGATTGTAAGCTCTTCGGGGCAGGGACCTCTTTTCCTCCTTGTGGCAAGGCTTTACCACTTATATAGTTATAATTATATTTATATAATGTACTAAACTATTCATGTATTTTTTCCCCTTGTATGACTTAATTGTATTTTGTTATTGTACAGTGCTGCATTCCCAAGTGGCGCTTTATAAATAAACTATACATATATACATATCTAGGGTGCAACCACTAAATCCACAAAAGAGTAGTCCCTCAATGCCAAAAAGCAAAGATTATGTAATTTCTGGGCATGGCCACAGGCCCCTTCAAAAATCAGTGGTTTTAAATTTAAACTTTACACAGATACAATAAATGGACTCGGCAGCAATAACATTGAGACTTGGTCTTTCCAATTACTGTATGTACCCTAAAAAGTACCCACAACTTCAATTGTTTTTAAGTGCATTAGTTTAATAGACACCTTTACTTATTCAGACCAGTTTGCAGGAAGTTTTTTAGGAATTGGTTAAAGTGCTTTTAATCCATTTAAAGTATAGTTTAACAAAAAGATTAAAACATTTATAGGGAGATTCAATAAAAGTTCTTATCGTTTAAAATGGTGCTAATTTTGCCCCAACCAATCAGATGTTAGCTTTCAAATGTTAAATAAGATAACTTTTATTGAATAACCCTGTTAGTATGTGCTTCCATCAAAACGGATGCAATAAAAGTTGCAAATGCTTGCCTATGCTACTAATCTGCAACAACCAATCATATGTGCTCTAGCTGCAGTAACCAATCATCTGATTGGTTAATCTGATTGGTTAATAGCACGGGAAAACTTTTGCACCCCATATTGCATCAGCTCCAAGTGCGCAGCCAATCTATGGCAAAATGCTGTCTAGTTTAGTTGAGATGCCTAGCATGTACCTTTTATCTCCCATACAATGTTTCCTCTATTTTTTATTGAGGATATCAGTGCAAATACAAAATTAAACTACATGTCCACTACATACCACAGTGCCTACATTTTGCTAATATTTTGTGCGAACATTTTGTTTACCTTTGTTCACAGGCCTGCTCCTATATGGAGTTTATATGGAGTTTAACTTATATGTATCTCTTCCCCTTAGATCTGTTCTTATCCCAATTTTTGCAAGGATCTAAACAGTTAATAAATATACAACCCTTTATGGTTATAAACTAGTTTGGCAAGGGTTAAATAGGTCTTTATGCATTTCTGTGAATGTGCTGTGTGGATTGTTATGTTTATATTTACATGTGTTTATAATCATATTTACCTATTCTAATGTATTATTACCATTTGAAATATTGTAAGAACATAAGATACATGGGATTGTTTTTAACAATTGCTTTGTTTATATTTAAATGTATCTATTTGTTTTATTAAGGGGTGTGTCTGTAGTACATTAAAATAACGTAACTGATCAGACTGAACAGTGTTTGATTATTATGGACCTAGCAACGGGTCTGGGACGGCTGCACCCGGACCACCATTGGAGCCTGGTGAGCATACACTGCACATTGTTTGTTTTTTACTTTACTTTGGATGCTGTTTGGGTTGAGTGGAAAGATCCGGGGCATAAGCGTACCCAGATCTCCAGCTGTTGCTGGTGAGATGCTTTGCTATACCTGGGATTGATTATATTTCCCGGGCCCATTTTGGTAGTGGAAACCCATTGATTTCAGTGTGATAGCTGCCTAGTTGTGTGTGTGAAAAAGAATGTTTTGAGGTAACATTGCTCCCATCGCTCTGTGATAATTATTGATAAGATAATAATTGACAGATTTTGCACATTCATTGTCACTAGTAATGTTTGTTGGTTTTACTGTATCTAAACAGCACTTGCCACTACTCTCTTGCAGCATTTAAATAGGAAGTTCAGTGCAAATACATACTTTTCAGAAAAAAGAGCAGTATCATTTTTTTTATTTAACCTGCCCATTCTGCATTTTGTCTGTGTATAAATAAATTGTTCTGAAATACTGACTTCCTGTTTGCTGGACCCCTAATAGAGACCATTATGGTCTTGCCCTTGACCCAGCACCTCGGTTGATTCAGTTGCTCAGTAGAGATCTGAGCATGTTTGACCCATCCAACAGCCAATCAGTAGAAATTACTGTTAGGAATATTCCAAGGTAGTGAGCATTCTGGGGAGAAGAAGAAACTGAAATGTCAGCACACTACTGTCAACAGCAGGAAATAGCAAGTGGTGGTTCAATTGATTTTTCAAAATGGAAGAGAATATGTAGAATAACAAGATATCCATAATATTAACAGAGAATTTTAAAAATAATGATATTTTTCACTGAACTTTCCCCTTAAAGAATAGCATGTCTAGTCCTATGTGTAGCAAGAAGAACTGATTCTAAAATAATGGGGAATTATATAATCACCTCATCGGTTCTGACACCTGAAGAAATGTTAAATTAAAAATATATACATTATTCAAGTATATTCTGCTTTCTCACACTTTCTCTATATTCGGTATCTCCAAGAAGTAAAACATTCATAAAATACTCACCTCCTTAGGTCTTAGTTCTTCTTTGTGAAAAAATCCCCCAGTCATTAATTTTTTGCTAAACGACACTACATCAGCAGGGTCATCCATTCCCCAGTGCTCGTGAGCCCAGAATTTTCCTGTAGATCCTCCTCCTGTCTGAACTTCATCAATCAAAAATGCACAGCCATGCTATATCGGCAAATGAAAGCAATCTTTTAGGCAAATGCAAGTTATACAAGGGAACATGCAAATCATTAGAACACATGCAGTTTATATGTTTGTTGTTTACAACAATCTTTATCTTTATGTTTCTTGCTACAGTTGCTTGCTTAATGTCTGATACAGGACCATGAATGAAGTATGGGGGTACCAATATTTGTAACATAGCATATATATATAAATATATATATTAATGTGTCTGTTATAAAAGGGGTGAACTTGCAAATTTGTTACTTGCATGACTGTATCTAATAGCTGAAAGGTCCTTAAAATATATCTGTTGTATTCAATTAGATCAACTGGACTTGAAGTTTAGTTCTAGTCATCCGACTGGCTTTCTCAATTCAGAATGACTTTTACAAGAATCTGTGGCAATTATGTACCCTGGAAAATCCCAATTAGCATATCACAGCCAAGTGTTAAGGGCGTGATTGGATAGTGGCTAAGAGGTGTTATAGGAACGCCCAGAGTAAGGTGTCAAAACAGCATTGTACATGGCAGACAGTTGGTGTCGAAGCCCCCCACCTCTATTTAGGCTTGGTTTCTTTATTTTCACATAAATGGCCCCCTTAACACCTCTCTTGAATCAGTCACGTTCCTTTGCCAATATGTTAATATTACAATCTTCAAAGGTGTGTCCTTTATCCTTAAGATGCAGGTACACGGCTGAGTCCTGACCCGAGGAATTGGCTCTTCTGTGCTGGGCCATACGTTGATGCAGTTGCTGTTTGGTCTCCCCCACATACAAATCAGAGCATTCTTCACTGCACTGCACTGCATATATGATGTCGCTTTTCTTGTGTTTCGGTATTGGGTCTTTTGAATGTACCAACTGCTGCCTCAGTGTGTTGTTTGCTTTAAAGCAGACAGGGATACGGTGTTTTTTGAAAATTCTTCTTAATTTCTTGGAGACCCCTGCTACATATGGGATGACCATGTTCTTTCTCCCGTCTTGCTTTTCTCCTTCACTGTTGGTATTCGTGTTCTTTTCTTTCCTTCTACTTCTTTTGACAAAGTCCCAGTCTGGATATCCACAAGTTTTAAGGGCTCCTCTGAGATGTTTCATTTCTTTAGCCTTCGCCTCTGTGCTAGTGGGGATGTTCTCAGCTCTGTGTTGCAGGGTTCTGATGACACCCAGCTTGTGATCTAAAGGGTGGTGGGAGTCAAACATCAAATACTGATCTGTGTGTGTTGGTTTTCTGTAAACCTCTACTTCCAGTTTACCATTTTCCTTAACTTCTACCAAGCAGTCCAAGAAAGCCAGTTTGTTCTTCAAGAACTAAACTTCAAGTCCAGTTGATCTAATTGAATACAACAGATATACCATGACCTGGATGAATGAGAACCTTCACAAGCATGTCCTAAAAATACCACAAATACCATTTGAAATTCATGATATCTGGAAATGTTATAATTCATAAAAGGGCTTCATTATAACGCTTCTATGTTTCATGTCTCAGGCACTCCAAGCTGTTTAAAGTGTATATAGGCAAATCACCCCCCAAAACTGCAGTAGTTAGAAATCTGAAAGATATAATTTGAGACAAACCTAAAATGCTTCCCAATGTCTTGTTACCACTTTCTGCTTCCTGGTACTTCCAGCAAGTCATGTTAGTCAATCATGTATGTGACATCACAGCAAATGAATGAATAATATTCCCCTAGCTTTTGAGATGCAGAGAAAAGGGGAGGAGAACATTTTCCCGCATAACAGGTTAGTTCTACATCTTTTACCTTTCAAATTATTGTGGTTTTGGGGTTTGGGGGGGGGGCAATTTATCTATATATATAATTTTTCATTAGAGGAGATGAACATGCCTATTGCGCTATGCATCACTATACTATACCACACACCACACTGCTCGCACTCCACAGAGGAGTGCTTCAATGGGAGATTCGGAACATCACCCAGCAACACTGCAAAGCAGATTATCCATATACAAGGTAGAAATGGTGCAACTGAACGCAGAACTGACTCCACATGAGGACCAAAGTTATATAAAACATAACGTTTATTTGTTAAAGGCACACTACACTGAAAAATTGTCTTTACCTAATCTTAATCTATAATTGAATACATGTTAGTAACACTCCGATTTTCGTGTGTTGCTCCATGCCTTCAATCCAGCACACATTTTGTTTAGGAGCAGTATCCCCCCCTCCCTTTTTTAACCACTCCCACTTCTATCCGACCTGACTTTTCCCCTACAAACCAACTGTCAAGCCTGCACACAGCATACCAACTGTCAAAACTCTGTCACCATTCCAGCTACAGTAAAACTACTCACAAAAGAATAGTTTTTGAGAGCAAAGAACTTGATTGACAGCTGAAATATAAGAATTTTAGATTGGATATCTAAAGAAATAGGGGGCAGATCAACAAAAAATTATCCAGGGGTGGTTGGGAAGAATTATAGTTCCCAGTTATGGTCAATTTAAAATAATCTATTTTTCGGTATAGATGCCCTTTAATAGTAAAACCAAGCAACATAGCTCAGGAGGCACCCAACGTGTTTCATGTCATTAACCAACACTTCATCAGGTGTCATCACACCAAATGCCCATTTAAAGGCACAGGTATGATCCAATTGGATATAAAATATGTAATTAAATATACAATATATGATAGTAAAACACAATTTAAAAACACAGTAGCTCATTGTACATAATACAAAAAGCAGAGTAAAGATCATCTAAGCAAAGTGCCTCAGAGTTCTGTACTGGGGCCGCTTCTGTTTAATCTGTTTATAAATGGCTTAGAAGGGGGCATTGAGAGCAAGGTCTCAGTGTTTGCGGATGACACTAAACTATGCAGAGCTTTGGAAACTTCAAATGATGTGCAAGTGTTGCAATCAGACCTAGATTTTTAAAATGGGCAGCAGAATGGCAGATGAGATTCAATGTTGATAAATGTAAGGTGTTGCATTTGGGATTTAATAATCCCTGTGCCACCTACACCATAAATAACTCTGTGTTAAGTGCATCTGTAATGGAAAAAGATTTTGGGGTTCTGGTAGATAACAGACTTAGCTGTAGCAAACAATGCCAGATAGCAATGGCTAAAGCTAGCAAGATATTGTCTTGTATAAAGACAGGAATAGATTCAAGAGAGAAAGATATTATTCTCCCTCTTTACAAGGCACTGGTAAGGCCTCATTTGGAATATGCAGTGCAGTTTTGGAATCCCACATACAAAAGGGACATCTTGGAAATGGAAGCAGTTCAGAGAAGGGCAACTAAATTAATAAGGAGGAATGGAGGGGCTTGAATATGCAGGCAGATTAGACAAGTTAGGGCTGTTTACATTGGAGAAGTGACGATTGCGTGGGGATGTGATAACCTTATACAAATATATTAATGCATCATACAATGAACTCTCTTGTTGTTCACTAATAGGTCAGAGGACTCGTGGACATCATTTAAGATTGGAAGAAAAGAAGTTTCATCTTCAGGATAGGAAAGGTTTCTTTACAGTGAGAACGGTGAACCTGTGGAACTGTCTTCCAGCAGATGTGGTAATGGCAAGTTCATTAAATAGCTTTAAAAAAGGCCTGGATAAGTTTCTAAAACTAAAAAATATGCAGGGAGATTCAATAAAAGTTCTCATTGTTTAAAATAGTGCTGATTGTGCCCCAACCAATTAGATGTTCTCTTTCAAATGTTAAATAAGATCTTATTGGTTGGTTCAAAATTAGCACTATTTTAAACGATAAGAACTTTTATTAAATCTCTCTGATTGAGAATTACTGGTATTAATACATGTAGATCTGGTTGATCCAGGGATACTTTCCGATTCCCGTTTGGAGTCAAGAAGGAATCCCCCCCTCCTTTTAAGCTAGGTTTTTTGCCTTCCACTGGATCAACTGTTAGGTAGGGTTAAAAAAAAAAAAAAAAGGAGGGTGAATAGGTTGGACTTGATGAACGTATGTCTTCAACCTCAATTACTATGTTACTATCACATATAGTATAGTATTTGAGGTTGAATAAAGACATACGTCCATCCAGTCCAACCCATCCAGCAATATCTTGCCTAACTGTTCATCCAGAGGAAGGCCAAATTTATGAAGGGGAAAAAAGCTTTTTTTTTTTTTAAATGACCAATGAACCTGCCATACAACCCTTTGCCTACAACTGTGACAGTGACACTATGACAGACTGTGAGTGCCTTTTTTGTGTGTCAGTGAGTTTTTGGGAGCCTTTGGGGTTGGGTGCTGGGCTTTGCTGGGTGGCCTAGGTATTGTTGGGTGCCATCCCAGAAAATATGTTACAAAGTGTTTTAATGCCCTTTAATAACTTTCTATGTATCTAAGGGAGGTAAGAGTCAACATACACATGAGATGCTACTTTGACAGTCAAATGCTGCGATCAGTTGATCGGCCCAAAATATTGCCTTGTGACATTTACCTGCTTGCTGTATTCACCCCTATTAGATGCATAGAATGTTATAAGTTTAAAGGAGAACAAAACTTAAATTGTTATACTCCACAGTCTGAAAGACCCCCCCCCATGTATACCAAGAAACTATAAATAAATGACTCTTATTGAATTTTTCCTAGTAACAGATATGATGTTGTTAAAAGGCATTTTATATGTGTAGAGGATTTGGTAAGCTTAGCTTTAGTTAGTGTGTTAAGTTAGGTTAGTCTAGTTACTCTACCTTAACCTGGTGGCAGGCTTACAAATCCTTTGTCTAAAATCTATTATACTACAGAAAATATGGCATTTATAATGTATTGTAACAGTTGAAGCAAAACAAGTTTTTTGAAGCAAAACAAGTTTTTGAGAAAAGGATTTAGTATCTGTTTCTAGTAATTTACATTATAGGTAATTGACGATCTGAGGAACTGTTTAAATACTTATGTGATAGGAAGTTCATAATCGCAAAATTTTTAGCCACACCATGGACAAAGCCACACCCACTTAAAAATGGCAGCACGCGAAGGGCAGCATTCAAAAGTTTGGCTCAGGCAACAAAAACCTTAGCTGGCAGTAGCTAACTGTGTACATCAGGGAGGGAATAAAATCATAAGGGAAATAAAATCCAATTGAAGGACTTTGTCACATGCAACACTAAGAGATATGACGTGATGTGATATAATTCCTGAAATGCCCCTGCAGCAAAGGTTACTTAGGGAAAACTAAAAGAGAAACTAAAACAAGGATAAATGAACACAAAAAGGATATAGCTAAATATAACGGTACCACCTCCAGACACGAGACCCCTGTGAGCAAACATTTTTATGAACAAAAACATCAGGTTAATTAGATCAAATGGCAGACACTTGAAATAGTAAAGGCTAATACTAGGGGTGGAGATTTCGATAATACATTATTATAAAGAGAGGCTATATGGATAGACAGATTAAATACCCTCTCACCCTGGGGCCTAAATGAAGAGACAGGACTCAACACCTTCCTATAAGAATATGTACACTCTTTCTGATAACCAGAGTTGCAGAATGTATTGGATAAAATGTCTTGGGATATAAAGGTAAAAAACCTATATGTGTATATATGTACATGATTGTTACTTTGCTCTATGAAAGCTCTAAACAGCAACTATTATACACAATAGTTACATGGTTTCTATTAGAGTGATATACTGTAGATTGCCACCATGTGTTGGAATGTGAAACTATGATTCTTTTAAATGTATAGATTGGTTATTATGTTATGTTTTTAAGTACATTATATGTTGTTTAGCACTGGATGAGATATTGATATATGTTTCACATTTTAGGAACTTCTCCTGGATGAGAAGATCCCGTGTAAATAATTACTTGGGACATTATGGACACTTAAGATGATAATAATTTTGGACATTATCATTATGATGGATATGCACAAGTGAGTGTTTTAAGAATTTTAATATATGGAAGTGTCTTTTTAAACTGATTTTTTACAGAGAGCTCGATCTTAACCTATTTATTTTTTACTTTTTGTTTTAACCCTTCCCTACCCATACCGCCAAGCGAAAGCAAGATACTTTTAAAGATATTATCATTATGGATTACTTTTTCTATGGACTATTAAAAATATGGATTGCTTTTTCATTATCACTATTATCACTTTGTGCATGAAGTTAGCCACTCCCCCTTTAAGGAGGAGTTTGGCCTCACTCTATTTAAGGGGCACTAAATTGTGGTATAATTAAACCTGACGAAGAGGGCAGAGTGTTCCCTAAAACTTTGCGTTTGTGATGCAGAAATAAAGGAATCACCTTGTTATAATGTGCACCCTGGTTCCTTTCATTTGCTTGAGCTGATATCTGATATATAGCACTACATGTGTATTTAACATGCATTTCTAAGGGTATGTATATACCATGCAATATTTCAGCCCAATCGACCGATAGTTCACCATATGGGCTGATCAGGCAGAAATAATCTCATGGGTTTTTCAGCCATGTCTGACCAACCATTCGTCCGAATCGGACGTAAGGATGATCGGACACAGCAGAAAACCACGTCTGCTTGGTTGCGGTAAACTGTCGGTCGCGGCAATAGCCTTCTGGCCAACTGGAAAAGCCGAACGGTTGGTCAGGAGGAACCATGTGTGTGTACCATGCTTAAAGCACTGACACTTCCAGTACAATCCAAAAGGTGGCACTGGTGTGTGTGTGTGAATATCCCTTCCTTCCTATTCTATAAAAATACTTATATTTTTACAGACCTTGCATTGAGCATTAGGAGGTACCAATAAGGTGGGTGTATATAACAGTATTACATATAAGAAAGGTTAAAAAACGATACTGGAGGGGGCGCTCGTGAGCAGCTCAAAGATGGCCGCAAGGTGAAAGAGCTCCTCACCCCAACCCTGGGAAAATAAGCAAACAGCACAAGCTACCAAAGAAAACCATAACCCAAACGCCGGGAAACACATCGGGGAAAACCCAGCAATGCCGGGGCGGCAAAATAAAGGAGGAAGCGCGATTAAAAACCTCCAGGCATTCCAACACAAACCGCGTGAGACCAGAGAACGGGAGGAAGAGGTAGGCCCAGACAGCCCAGACACGGAAGGGTCATGCACCCACCGAGACTCCCCCGACAAAACCTCCCTCACCTTAGCACAAATGCGCAAACTGCTTAAAGAGGAACTACATGAGGCACTCTCACCGATTCAGGCCGACATCCATGAAATAGGCCAAAGACTCACAGACATCGAAGGCAGACATGACGAAATGGCGGACGCCATACAAGCCTCGCAGTCTGAAATTGAGGGCCTACAATACACAGCAGAAAAGCTTTCCCTCCAAATAGAAGACCTGGAGAACAGGTCACGGAGATGCAATATCCGTATAAGAGGTATACCGGAGGCCATGGCAGACGCCCAAGAGGTAACACTCAACATTCTCAGGTCGCTCCTACCGGAGGAACCGGAGGAGCGCTTGGAATGCGACCAGACCCATAGGGCGCTGACTAGGCCCCCCACGGACGCCATCCCCAGGGACATAGTAGTAAAGCTACACTATTATGCAACAAAAGAAAAGCTTTTACAGGAGGCTAGAAAACAAGCAAATCTGGACTACAATGGCACCAAATATCAAATATATGCGGATCTAGCCCCCCAAACACTCTCCAAAAGAAAAGCCCTCAGACCACTCACCAAAGCTCTGCAAGAACAAAGTATAAGATATAGATGGGGATTCCCCTTTAAACTACAATTTATGTTAAACAACAAAACATTTACAGTGGACAATATACAAGATGGCGCCCAAATCTTATCCAAACATGGATTCCAGATACAATCCATGAAAGACCCCATTCTATCAGGAACAATGAACAAACAGATACAAAGGATGTGGCAACTCACAACACCCAATAAACAGCCAGAGAAACAAAGAAACCGAGCACCAGAAACTCCCAAAACAGCACAGATCAAAGACCATTAACGAAGAGCAAACCCAAACACCAACTGACAATGTACCCACACACTTTGAACCTAAACCACTGAAACAACCATGGTCTGAAACCCAAGAAACCCAAACCCCAAAAACCATCATAACAGTCTAGAAAAACAAGGAAAAAGGACGGTCCCTGCCACCAACAACAAGAACATCAACCTAACTTGTAGGAACAAACAACATACAATTGCTCACCAACTTTGGACACTCAATCACACCATCTATAACCCAATCAAAGTCTCACCAATTTACCAACAAAAAATTGACCCGAAGGGGCAAATAATACTGCAGGAAAGGTATACCAAAGACGCTATACCATGAAGTATAAGAATAAGCCTGTCACCACTGCATATTCAAGGGGCATTTAAAAAACTGTATTATATAGGATTCCGAAACGGGCCCGAAGAGGCAAATGAAACTGCAGGAAATGTATATTAAAGATGCTAAACCATATAGCACAAGAATAAGTATACTGTCACTGGATAATATTGAATGTACTGCATTATTAAGGGATCTAAAACCGCCCCGAAAGGACGAATAATATTACAGGAAATGCGTACCAAAGTTACTAAACTGTAAAGTATAAAAATAAGCACATCAACACCTAAGTACCTAAGTAAATACAAATGTATGGTATTATATGGGGCTCCTAAAACTAGCCCGAAGGGGCAAATAATACAACAACGCAGGAAATGTATATAAAAGATGATTAGAATGCAAAGTATAAGAGTTAGTATATTATTACCATATATTCAAGTAATATGTAATGTGTTGCACTATATGGGGTTTTGAAGCAGACCCAAAGTAAAGGCAAATAATACTGCAGGAAATGTACATTAAAGAAGCTAAATCAAAGTATAAGAACACGCATATGTCCTCCATATACCTAAATAATGTTTAATGTATTATATTATATTATATAGGGCCTCAAAACAGGCCCGAAGGGGCTAAAAATAATGCAGGTAATGCATGCGAAAGATGCTACTCTGTAGAGTGTAAGAACAAACATATTGCCATCATAAGTCTAAATGATATATAAGATATAGTACTATAAGGGACCTTAAAACCGCCCCGAAGGGGCAAATAATATCGCAGGAAAAGTATATTAAAGATGAGTATGATGTATAGTATAAGAATAAGCATATCTTTTTCATATATCCAGTAATATATAATGTATAGCACTATATGGAACATTGAAACTGGCCCGAAAGGGCATTTAACACGGCAGGAAATGTATATTAAAGGTGATAAGCAGTATTGTAAACAAAAAGGAAAAGGAAAGAAAAAAAAAAAAAAAAAAAAAAAAAAAAGATTTTGATAAAAAGAATGGGGGGGGGGGGAAGAAGGGAGGGGGGAGGAAGGGAAAAGAAAGAGAAGGAGGGAGGGAAAAGGAGGAGAGGAGAGAGGAGAAGGGAGAAATGACAGGAACAGAAAAAGGAGGGAAGAAAGTAGGGGAAAAGGTAAAAACAGGATGACTAACAAAACCAACAAAATTCAAGAAGGAACCAAACACAATACCCAAGGAGGAACCAAACATGAACATACACAGTGTATCCTCACACACTAGAAAATAAACACCCCCCGCACAACCAAACAAACAAACATATAAAGAAGAGGGTAAGGCAAGGGCTCTTCATGACACAAAACTGTATAGCAATTCTTTTATAATCCCAGGTCAAGGGGCACACGTAGGAACCCCCCAAATATGCTTCCACTACCCTGTGAGGACAACAGGGTCAAACGAAGCTTAGAAAGAAAGTTAATTTTTAATATCCATGATGTGGATGAAAATGTTTATAGTTTGTTAAGTTTTCTTTATGTAATTTATTTCTGTTTCAGATGTATATGTGACTCGGCCCAGAGACTTCGCCTCCCATGCAGCCAAACCAAAATAATCCATACCATCATCCAAGAGCTGGAACACAGCCAAAAAACAACAAACCGTAAGCAAACCCAAACACCATACTCATGAATAATCAAACAACTTTAGTATGTATATCACACAATGTTAGGGGATTCAACACTTACCAAAAGAGAACCATAGCATTTAAACAATACAGTAAATACAAACCACACATAATATTTTTACAAGAAACCCATTTTTCACAAAAATCTGCACCACAATTCATAAATAAACACTACAAACACTTCATATCAGCAAAAGGACCAGCCAAAAAATGCGGAGTTACTATCCTATTTCACAATACCTTAAACATAAATATAATTAAAACAGAACTTGACAGGGAGGGCAGATATATGATAGTACATTGCACAATAAATCATACACTCTATACCCTATTAAACATATATGCCCCAAACACACATCAGCATAAATTTATCACACCAATACTTAATACCCTCAACAAATATCCACAAGCAAACATAATAGTAGCAGGAGATTTTAATTTCCCACTAGACTTGGCTTGGGACAGATCCAAATCACACAAACTCAACTACAACAAACGCACCCTACGCAAAGTACATATGACAATGGAAAAGATAGGACTATCAGACTGCTGGAGAGAAAAAAATCTTAACATTAAAGATTACTCATACTACTCAATCCCGCATAACTGCTATGCCAGACTAGACTACATACTATGTTCCACATCATTACTCCCAGCCATACAAACCGCGACTATGGAGACTTGTGTCTGGTCAGACCACAAAATCACACAAATAAAAATAACGACAGGACAACCAAAATTAAGAAGCACAAGCTGGAGACTAAATGAATCTCTCTTAACAGACCCATGAATAAAAGAACAAATACAAAAAAAATTAAAGAATATTTCGCCACAAACGACAATGGAGAAGTTAGCCAACCGATACTTTGGTCAGCGCATAAATCGGTGACAAGGGGACACATCATACAAATAGCATCCCAACGCAAGAAACAATATAGGAAAACACTCACCAACCTGGAACAACAAATCCATATATTAGAAACAAAGCATATAGAAACAGGAGACAGACAAATATACAAACAACTTAAAACATCAAGACAACAATTACACGCCCTTCAATCACAGGAAGTAGAAAAAGCAATGCTTTGGCAAAAACAATTCTACTATCAAAAATGGAACAAACCAGACAAACCATTGGCCAACCTACTCAAATCCAAAACAAACATACCAAAAATATCAAAAATACGAACAGAATCAGGATCATTCTCCACAGACCCAGACACAATATACAAAATATTTCACACATACTACACCAAACTGTACACAAATCCACATACAGCAAATAAAAACACAATCCAAGAATTTCTACAAACAAACACCCCACAAACATCACTGAATCCGCAATTTGCAAATGCATTAGCACAAAATATCACAACCCAAGAGACCATTCAAGCCATAAAACAACTCAAAGCACATAAAGCTCCGGGGCCAGATGGCCTCTCTGGCATATACTATAAAAAATACGAATCTCTATTGACTCCACATTTAGTCAATATGTTTAACTGTATAATGAAAGGAGAACAATTACCACAAGAAATGAATACAACACATATCACATTGCTACCAAAACCAGGGAAAGCCACTACTGAACCACAAAACTACAGACCCATTTCTCTCATAAATCAAGATATCAAGATATTAACAAAAATATTATCCACAAGACTAAACCCATATATACCACAACTAATACATAATGACCAGGTAGGTTTTGTACCAGGCAGACAAGCGGCAGACAATATCAGAAAACTATGTAATATTATAGCCTATGCGAACAAAAATAACAACAAAAGTTGCATCATGACACTTGATATTGAAAAAGCTTTTGATAGTCTGGACTGGCTTTATATGAAAGAAACACTAAAAGCTTACCAATTCCCACAAACATTCCTCAATGTAATAGAGGTATACTATAACAGCCCTAAAGCACTGCTCAAACTACCAACAACCACATCCACTCCAATAAATATAGAAAGAGGTACAAGACAAGGCTGCCCCTTATCACCATTACTGTTCATATTAGCAATGGAACCGATAGCACATAACATACGTAACAACACCAATATACAAGGAATCACAATAGCAAACAGGGAATATAAAATCAGTCTTTTCGCAGACGACATTGCCCTAACCGTATCAACTCCATTGATAGCATTACCCAATTTATTTAGCACACTTCAGACAATCTCAAATATATCCGGACTTAAAATTAACCAAGACAAAACAGAAGTGATGGGTATTAACCTCACTGACCATCAAAAAAAACTACTATCACTTAACTTTAACTTAAAATGGAGAGACGAGGGTTTTACATACTTAGGCATACAATTAACACCAAAATACGACACAATATATCAGGAAAACATCCCACCCCTTCTTAAAAAATTGAAAACAGACTTATTAGATGGGACAAATTACAAATATCTTGGATAGGCAGAATTAACACATTCAAAATGAACATTCTGCCTCGCCTGTTATACCACTTCAGATGCCTACCGATACAAATATCCAAAGCATGGCTAGACCCATTACAAAATCAAACAATAAAATTTATCTGGCAAAATAAACAGCCAAGAATAGCAAAATCCATACTCTATAGACCTAAATCACAAGGAGGAATGGGAGTACCTAACTTATACAAATACTATATAGCAGCACAACTTACACACCTTATCACATGGCAAAACACAACCAACATACCCAGTTGGGTTACATTAGAATCCGATCTCTTACACCCGGTAACTATAGACTCCATAGCCTGGTTACCCGACAATAAAACAATACTATCAAAACCAATAAGCCCTTGCACACAAACTACCTTAAAGATATGGCAGAGAAATAAAAACAAATATAAATGGATATCAAAATCTTCATTAATGCTTAACATAACACAAGACCCAACATTTCAGGCAGCCTATTGGAAAAAGGATATATATGGTGGGAAAAGACAGGTATATTCAGACTAGCACATTTTTATAACAATGGCACAGGTATAGATTTACCAAATCTACGCAATAAATATCCAACACCACCAAGACATCAGTTCCAATACATCTTAATCTCAACATATATAAATAAAATAATTGCAACTAGAGAGAATAACACAGCTCTAACAGATTTCGAAAAATTTTGTCTTAAACAAACCTCAACGAAACACACACTATCGTTACTCTACCAATGGCAAAATGAAGAAAAGGCAACATACAAATTCCAGGCTGCATGGGAGGCGGATCTAAACATGGAGCTGACAAAGGATCAATGGGAAGAGACATATGAAAATTTAAATAAGGGAAGCCTGAATGTAGCATTAAGGGAAACTTCCCTGAAAGTGATGTATAGGGTATATAAAGTGCCAGCACTATTGGCCAAAATTTTCCAAACAATCAGCCCACTCTGCTTTAGAAATTGCAACCAGAGAGGGGATTTTTACCATATATGGTGGAAATGCCACCTAGTACAAAAATTATGGGAGGATATATTTACAGTAATATCAGAAATCCTCTATGTGCAATGCGAACCCTCTCCACTGGTAGCACTCCTAGGACACAACATTCCGGAACTAAACAAACAAAATAACAAAATGATCCAATATATCATGTTAGCAGTTAAAATACATATAGGGGCACAGTGGAGAGGACAAACATTAGACGCATCGAGGGTACTGGCAAGAATAAACAATATCATGATCAACGAGAGAATCTTCCATATTTTGCAGGATACTCTGGATGTGTTCACTAAAATATGGACTCCCTGGACAAACAGTAATTATTCAATAACACTACCCATATGAATTACCAGGGAATTATAAAACAAAAAAATCCATAAAAATAACCCCAAAGGGAAGGTCCATGGTGCTGGTTACTGATAAGAAGTTGAAATAATAAGCTCAATTTGAAAGGGAATAAAAACATGAGGCAAGTCAAGAGTCACAAAAAGTTTAATTTTAATTTTATTTTTCTGTTATTTATGTTTAAGTATGATTTTCTCTACCTTTCTCCATTTATAATAAAGGTAATACCATGGTCGATAAATGAAAATAAGAATAGATATGACAAATATGTATGGAATATTATTATGTTATAATACGGAAATATTTGTGAAGTGAACAAATATACATATGCAAAATGGAAAAGTAATGGAGACTAATGTTAATTGTTTATATTATAATAATATTTTTGAAAATCTTAATAAAAAAAAACATTGAACACTAAAAAACGATACTGACCCAACACCCCTATGTTACAACACTTAAAGGGTATGTCCACCCAAAAAATAAACTTTTAATATGTTACTTATATAGCACCAACCGAAACGCCATGTTCGTTTTTTAAAAAAACCCTTTGTTTCCCCAATATTTAGTGCGATACACAGCAAGCCTGCACTTCCGTTTGAACATTTCTCTCCCGCGACGTTCAGTGACCCGCGCTAGTGCGTAAAAAAAACTAAATCTCATTCCCACCTCTCGCAGTCTGCAACGCGCAAGCCAATCAGAAACGGCAATCTCGAAGAAGCTGGATAACAGAGCAGAGCTGGTGCAGCGTGTGAATAAAGTCTCTTCTGTACACAATCCTGTAAGGCTGCCGATTGGTTGTTTCCAAAAAGAGGGCGGGATCAAGGGGTTAGTTATGTGATCAATGCGACTTCCTCTGTGCTCGCCGAAAGTATGCAACGGACATGTGCGAGAACATAAAAAGAACAGAGGCGAGGGGACGTAACCTGCCTGTGTGAATCGCTGATCTGCTCCATACTGCAGGATTTTACTAGCAAGATATGTGAGTAACTTAACTGAACCAATTTTAAAGCTGTAAAGCTTGTTTTTAATCATTTCTTTTGGCCAAATACATATAAAAAGATAGTTTTGGGGGTGGACATGCCCTTTAACTTAATTCGAGCTCTTTGATCTATGTCTCTGCTTTTCGAATCATGTACAATGTGCTACTGTGTTTTAAATTGTGTTTTACTATCATATATTGTATATTTAATAACATATTTTATATCCAATTGGATCATACCTGTGCCTTTAAATGGGAGGGCATTTGGTGTGATGTCATAGACCTGAAACACGTCAGGTACCTCCTGAGCTATCCTGCCTGGTTCTACTATTAACAAAGAAACGTTATGTTTTATATAACTTTGATCCTCAAATATTTTCCTACACTGCTCATAGTTAGTGTTCTTTAATGTATTGTATTTATGTGGATAATTACATCATACCACCATACTTTGTGATTCCTGGTATTACAATGCTCCAATGCTCTAAGATGCACTTATAGAGAGCACTGACTTTTTCTGATTTAAAGAATAACTTGTGTGAATAAAATGTTCTTAAAAAACAGTTAAAATGAAAAGTACTTGGGACAGGAATATAGGACTGTTAATTCTTACCTTCCAATTTTGTTCTGTGAGGACTACCAGCCCAAAAAAAATGGATTCTGCCAGACTTCCTCCCGGACTAACCTGGCAAATGAAAACTGTACATGCTGTAGCTCCTCAACGAAACAATATTGGGAGGTAGGAATAATCAATCCTACCTCCCTGCCCCAGGTACTCTGCATTTTTTAAAGGTTAATTTTTACAGTAAAGTTATCCTTTAATGTACAGTTAGGACACCTACAATGAGTTTGGATTAAGTAAATAAGCCTACCTTTCTAGCAATATCTCTTAGTTTCCTAAAAAAGTCATCTGAAGCATGGTTATCTCCACCTTCGGACTGGATGGGCTCCACAACTATTCCAGCAACAGTCTTTTTCTTTTTTCTGTATTTAACAATCAAGTCCTCCACCTAGCAATGGACATAAAAAAAGCATTATGTTTTATAGCATTTAAGGCATTACAGCTCCCCTCCCCTTCAGTATATGCAAATAAGGAAGGAATGCTGTAAAAACCTTTTATTAGGTAAAGCATTTTGTAATGGCCATCATGAAAGTCTCTTTACCTTATTTGCATATACTGAAGGGGAGCTGCGAATCCTTATTCTCTCCCTATCCTATTTAATGTATTAGTGATGTCTGTTTATAGGTGCTTCACACTGAAAAACCAGAGGTCTGCACTACACTGATGATGGCTCAATAAAGCCGAAACCAATCTGTGGTTGGCTCTCTGGTTTTGCATTTAGCTCGTGGAATTCTGTAAAAACCTTTTATTAGGTAAAGCATTTTTTAAGGGCTACAATGGAAACATGAAAATTGCCCAGAAGTCTCAGTTCCTTCTGTGTACCATAGCATGGTACCTAGTCCTTGACAATCTTATGCAACTTTGATTGTTTCCAAAGCAT
The DNA here is from genome assembly GCA_019447015.1 of Hymenochirus boettgeri. Lineage (NCBI taxonomy): Eukaryota > Metazoa > Chordata > Amphibia > Anura > Pipidae > Hymenochirus > Hymenochirus boettgeri. The sequence continues at coordinate 63,595,143 of CM033477.1, forward strand.
TTGACATCAGTTTCTTTTTCACATAAACTGGAAAAAATTTTCACCTTTTATGCAGACAAGCAACCAGGTAATCAAATGAGACAGAGATGGATCTATTTGCTTATATCGGTTTTATATGCGCAGTTTACTAAGAGAACCTACAATGAGCAGGATTTGATGAACTCGATAAATTACCTCTTCCAAACAGCGAGCCTCTTCATCTTGATTCTCTTTCACAAACTGCTCCAATGGATATTTCAGTCGTGGAAATGGTGCTATAGGCCAGTCAAAAGATGGAATGTCTAGTTTATGGATAGCTTTAGAATGAGTGGTTGCCAAGCATCCTAAGAAAGAAACAAACACAATAAAATACTAAATAATATAGCACACCATACAAATTTAATTTTGGTTTCACAAAATAAAAAATCCTACACTGAAATTTTTATTTCAAAGGTTCCGATATAGAATGTAGGGTTGTAAAAATCTTGTTAACATTAAAGGGTATGTGCAACCTACAAACTAAAAATTGAACATCAATAGATTACCTCTTCAAAAATCCAAACCACAATCCTTTGAAATGCCTTAGATGTTACGCTTACCTGGTAGGTAGCACGGCATTCCAACTCCTGATCTTTCTGCCTTCCTGAAAGGTTGCCTCTTTACAAACTTGCACATGCACATGTTCCCTGAGCAGGAGGCTGCTCAGGGAACAGTAGACAAACAGCCAGTTATTGGCTGTGATGTCAGAAGAACCCAGAAGCAGAGAGACAGGTAGCTTAACAATTTGCTACCAACCAAGTAAATGGTACATCTAAGACCTTTAAAACTATTATTAAGATTTTGAAATTTGTTGGTGGGTGGACATGGCCTTTAAGACTTAAATGATGAATAAAAGGTAAAACATTTACCCTTAGGGGGAAAAAAAGGAATAGAAATGTACATACATAGAATCTTAGCTGTCAAATCTAAACTTTCCTATAGCAATTTATTATAATCAAATGAAACAAAATAATCAAGAACGTATAGATGTAAGAAAAATGAATGTCATAAAATTTCATGATATATTTATCACTAAACTAGTTAAAATTAAAGAAAGAGAGAGAATGAAAAAGTAAAACTGGTTATTATATCAGTTTGTAGAACTAACTGTGGAACCCAAATAAAACAAACCAATTTTTGGAATGCATGAATGGATTGGTGACATGGATATGTGAGTTTAAAAGGGCATCTATACTGAAAAAAATAAAATAAAAAATTGTCTATTACTGGAAAATATAATATTTCCTAACTATCACTGTATCAATTTTTTGATCTGTCCCCAATTTCTTTAGATATCCAATCTGAAACATCTTACATTTCTCACATCAATAAAGTGCCTTATCATAAACTTTTTGTTATGTGCAGTTGAGCTGGTATGTGTGGATTGCATGATGGGAAATTTCCTCTTCCAATTTGCCTCATAGTGATTACTTGCTTACCCTCATATAAAGTCTAGTCAGATGAAAGGAGGTATCAGTTAAGAGAGTGGGGGGGGGGGGGATACTGAGCAAATCAAGTACTTGATTGAAGGCATGCAGCAAGGGCTGGCATTTGGGGCCCCCTTTTTTTGTATTTGTATAGGCTGTAGTACTGAAGCAGGGGCCCTAGACAGATGCCTTAATGGATAATCCTGCTCTGCATGCAGCAACACACACACCTCAGAATAAGGGCCAATTATATGTAGTAATTTAAGGATAAGGCAAAGTAATTTTTTCATTATAGTTGCCCATTTATATTTCCTTACCCATAGTTCTGCCATGGAAACCACCCATAAAGGAAAGAATGCTGTAATCTGGACAACCCGGAGACTGAAAACAAATTTTAGATATGTTATTTCTACTACCAAGTTTTACAGATTTCAACTGCTTCATCTGCCTTTCTATATGGTTCTGAGCTGCCCTTGTAAAATCTTGTGTAATGCAGTACCCTAGGTTTAAGGTTTCCTGTTCACGTGAACACTATAAACAAATTCCCTGATATGCCAGGCCCCTGGTGCTGGCATACAGAGCTACAGAAAAATAGAAATTATTACACACAATTCCATCCAGAATTTCTTTTGAAGTATAAGTACACTCTAAAATCAAATGCATTATATTTGGAGGCTGCAGCTTTTAGTAATCTTTTGTTTTTGTTTTTTCTAGGGCCCTTCTGAGCCTACCTGTTAAGTTCTGAAGTTCCTGACATCTTGGATTATGCTTGTCCTGTCTTAAGCTCCACCCCCCGAGATTTTCTGACTCTCCTTCTTCTGTTGGTCCATGGAAGTGTTGCCCGTTTCGCCCCAGCACGCACGCATCAACATCACGGTGCACGCAACGTCACACGAACTGGCGCGACTGGTGCGTGCGAAATGGGCAGCACTTCCATGGACCAACAGAAGAAGGAGAGTCAGGAAATCTCGGGGGGCGGAGTTAAAGGGTATGTCCACAGTAAAATTGAACTTTTAATATAAGATCCCCCCTGGGCTCCCAGCCCCAACCGCTATATTTTTTTTTTTAGAAAGCCCCCCAAACTCTACTTACCTCCCCTCTTTCCTCCGCCGCGCTCCCAGCCCTCTGCTTGCAAGGAAATGCAAGCAGAGGGGCGGGACCGACAGCCGCGTCTGTGATTGGCTGAGCGGCAGCCAATCACAGACGCGGCTGCCGGCAGCTCACTTCGCCGGAGGAAAGAGGAGAGGTAAGTAAGAGTTTGGGGAGCTTTCTAAAATAAAAAATATGCGGTTGGGGCTGGGAGACATGGGGGAATACTGCACTGAAGGGGTTTTATGGTAGGGGGAGGGATATAGAACGGGAGGAGAGGGAGGGAGAGGGAGGGGGAGGGAGGGGGGAGAAGGGCTGCAGTACCATGGCAAAAATCTACCTGAGGCCACTAGCACAGTGTCCTATATGGACCTGCTAGCCTCCTGGTGGGGCTTTTTTGGGACTTTGGGGGGGACTACAGGAAACCAGATGGAGCTGGGATGTGAGGTAAGGATTAAACTACACTACATGGTGGGGCCAGTAGTTGGGGGGATTATAGTTTGGGGGTGGACATGCCCTTTAAAGACAGGACAAGCACAATCCATGATTTAAGGAACTTATATAATGCATTTGATTTTAGAGTGTACTTATCCTTTAACTGGAAAAAAATATGTCCACGAAATCCACAAATTCCAGGATGGTAAGAGCAAATACTTCCACTTGCTATTCTTACTTGGGTTGATGGTCCAAACATAGCATGTGTGCCTTCCTCTTTACAGCTCTCCTAATTGGACCCTATTCCAATCCCTCTTCTTTTTTACCTCAGGCACATGCGCCTACAATATAGGTATAAAGGACTTGCCCCTACCTCCCATGGAATCCAAGGGAAGTCCTACTAGTAGGGAAAGTAATTAAATTTAACAAAAACAGACAATACATTGCTTGTTATATGTTATATACTTCAAACAAAGAACCACAGAAACTAAATGTATTTACAATTCTGAATATTATGATATTTTTAACTTGTTTTTTGGATTTTTGGAACAGAAATATCAGTTAACATTAATTGCACATATAACAAGGATAAAGTAAATTAGCAGATTTTCACCTGGTTAATCATGCTAGAATCCAGTTCTTCTTTAGTGAAGCCAGCCTGGCCTCGCTCTTTATTCTGAAAAGGGGGGGGGAAGGAAATCAGTAAAAAGACTAAACATGGGCAGCTATACATTTGCTCAACATTGTGAGGCCCTTTTCATATAACAGGTTCTTAAAAACTTTGAACATGACAAGATAAAATGTACTCACTCTGTACCACATAAATATCAGCTTATATGCATTTTCATTGGAGCAAGATCCACAGGACATTGTTATAACTTGCTTCAAACCCTTGGGCCCAACCTATATAAAAAAAAAAAGAAAAAGATTAGCTTAGAAAATCAATTTAATTTTTACTTATTTCAATGGATCCTCAATAAAGAGGATAAATAAAGAGGACAATAAAAACATTGTCTCCTAGAAATATCTTACTGTCTCCTTAAGTAGAAAATGATTGGTTCACCTCTTAGCAAGCTAGTAAGAATGTAATAAAAAGCTTTTATTTAAGTTCTCCAAAAAATGACTTACAGACAACAAGGATTCCTGCAGTTTCTCTGCGAAGTTCTCTGGGGGTAGGATACCAAGTGCTGGTCTATTTACAAAGGTACTCTAGAAACATATATTAAAAATGTTATGGCAAGAAAAATATTATGTAAAAATGTTATAATATTTTGTACTTTGTTCTACTTTAATGTACCATTTTTAAAAATCTTTGCGGTCTTTCATTGCAGCAAACTACAGTCACTTCCTTACCCAATCTCCCCAATACCACTGATACAAGCATGCTCAGGGGAAATTAACCTAAATAGCTTTAATATTACATAGTAAGAAGTGTATTATCCCTTATTTGATTAGCTATTGTATTTTTCTGTAGAATTATTTAAAGAAGCAACTAATAACTAGAAAGGAAAAATTTAAGTATACTGTATATACTCGAATATAAATCGATACCTAAGTCGGTAAGTCGAGGTACCTATTTTTACCTGAAAAATAAGTAAAAACTGATTGACTCATGTATAAGTTAAGGGTAGAACTTATGACCACTACTGCCTTCTGATTCTGTATTGTTTTGAGGCTTTAGTTGCCCTTTAAAAGGACAACAGAATTCCCTTAGAGTAATAGACAAATCCAGAATAAAGCCTCAAAAGAATGCAGAATCAGAAGGCAATCTTTTCAACAAGAGATACCATCCTCCTGATTCTGTATTATTTTGAGGCATTAGTTGCCCTTTAAAGGAACAGTAATCCCATACAGTAATCCCATATTACTTGGCACTACAGATGTTTGGAAACTACAACTCCCAGCGTGCTTTAGTTGCTTGGAGTTGTAGTTTCCAAACACCTGCAGTGGCAAGCACCCTCAGGCCAGGCCAGAAAATGCCACAGTACTTGAAATGTCGGGTTCACTAATGTCAACACCAGAGAATAGCAAGAGATATAAATTCAACTGATTTTTCAAAATGGAAGAGAATACGTAGAATAACTAGGTATGCATAATACAAACTAACAGGGTTATTCAATAAAAGTTGTTATTGTTAAAAATGGTGCTAATTTTGTCCCAGCCAATCAGATTTTAGCTTTCAAATGTTAAATAATATAGAATTGGTTGGGGCAAAATTAGCACCATTTTTAACGATAAGAACTTTTATTGAATCTCCCTGTAAGAATTTTAAAAATAATGATATTTTCCACTGAACTTTCCCTTTAAATATTCTTGTTATAATAATGAAAGAAGATGAGAAATGAGAAAAAGAAACAACAGTAACTTGGCTCTTCAAGACTAAATAAACAAATCAATTAGAGTCTGTGTCTGATTTAGCCAATAGTTTTACTTAAAAATCTCTAAACAAATTAAACATTGCTTTAAATAGCTTTTTCACTATCACCAAAAGCAGCTTTTTCAAAATATATATTGTTATTTATACACACAAAAAAAATCATTATGCAAATAATACAGTGCTGTTTAAGCTCAATAAGACTAACCAGGTGGCATTGTGGCCTCAAAAAAAAAAAACTGCAGGAAATTCCTCTACCACGAAAGCCAATGGGGTCAAAGTGCATCTGCAAATGATAATAACTATGCCTTGTGCTATTGATTTCCCCATGATATTATAAATAGCATTTTCTGTTAATTCAGGGAACTATGTCTCTGCTGCTCTGCATTTACATTTGGAACGAACATTGATGGCCAAACTCACCAAATTCTGTGGTTGTTGTAAAACTTTTTTAAGGGCTGGATGGTTATAACCTGAAACAAACAAAAACAAGCAGGTTTCTAAAAGTCTCAGTGTAGAATAATGGATTCAATTAAACAGCACTGAAAAGAGGTATTGCTTATAAATCTTTTCATTTGGAAGACAAATTAGAATGGTAAAACAAAGTGTGAGGTGGGAGACGTAGTAATAATCCTCAAGCCAAGAACCCAAGATTTCTCATTCATCTGTAAACAGATTCCCAAGCACTGACTACAAAGAAGCTGCTCTGGCTCACCTCCCTCCTTTTTTCTGCACTGTAATATAAATCAAATGTATGTATGTATATGTTTATTTATATAGCGCCACTTGGGGAAGCAGTGCTGTACAGTATAAAATAAAATAAAGTCATACAAGGGGGATAAATACATAGATAGTTCAGTACATAAATATATAACTTATATAAATAGAAGTGCTAGGGCTTTGCCACAAGAGGTAATGAGGTCCCTGCCCCGTAGAGCTTACAATCTAGTTAGGTGGGTAACATACAGATACAATGGAATGGGTATAAGTGATGGAGTTTGAAGTATGCAGTGCAAATAAAACTATCAAATACTGTGCTGGTTACCAGATGGGTAGGCTGTAAGGCTACATTTAAACCTGGTAATTGAGGTTTCTTGACGTAGTGAGAGGGGAATAGAATTCCAGAGGATGGGAGCTACAAGAGAGAAAGGTTTAAGGCGAGAGGAAGCAGTACGAGTGGGGGGTCTGTACAGGAGCTGGTTTTACGATGAGCGGAGGGTACAGGCAGGAACATGTGGGGAGACTAGAGAGGAAATATAAGGAGGAGCAGCAGAGCGAAGGGATTTAAATGTTAGGAGAAGGATTTTGTATGTAATGCGCTGTTTAATGGGGAGCCAGGTTGTTGTCCGGTTCAGAGGAAATTTGGGCGAAAAAATATGTGGCAGAGTTAGATATAGACTGAAGGGGAGAGAGTTGGGATGCAGGAAGACCAGAAAGTAGTTGTTTGCAATAGTCCAGGCGCAATTTGAATGAGAGCACTGAAATGTGGTTTATGCACAACGCAATCATAAGCACATGAAAAACGTGCTAGTGTCGCCTAGCCCTTACAGTTTGGCCCAACTGATTTAAATTAAATGGGTGTATTGTAAAGAAATAATACAGAAGACAAGTGTGCAGTTTTATAAATAGTGTATTATATCCTTAAAATTGTCACATTATGTAAAAGAATTATCATTATAACATTAACCATGACACCACTGGCAACCCCCCCAAAAAAAGTCTGCATTGTACAGCAAATAATGGAAAAAATGGGTGTATACTTGACTTTCAAAATAAAGAAAACACTATGTTAAATACTAAATACAATAAACCAGTGGCGTGCGACAGCGGGGGGCCCGGACGGTAGAAGGGCCCGCTACTATGGCACAATCCCTGCAGTGACCAACTGTTTTTAAACAGCTCATCGTGCGTATGAAGGAAACATACGTGTAATCAGCTGTTTAAAAGTCCAGACCCAAACTTCCCGCTCGGTTACGGAAGTTAGGTTCTGGTCTTTTTAACAGCTGATTGTGCATTTGTTTCCTTAATACGTGCGATCAGATGTTTAAAAATGTCTGATTGTGGAGGGAGTCAGGGCCCGGCCTTCAATCTCACGGGGGTGGGTTACCTGCATGTACGCCCCTGCAATAAACCAAGCAATTTTATTGTATCATTTGCAATTCACTTTTTGTTTACATTCTGCTTTTGCAAGTTTTGTGTAAAACCCACAATAAGCCAAGATCACTGTATCAGCACTCAGGGGTTAGCATATTTTACATGAAACAGTGCACCTAGCACACAATATTATATGTCCCTCTATGATTAAAGTTTTTACCTTAATCATGAATTGATTACAAACAAACATAGTTTGCAGGGAATTAAAGGGCATGTCCAGTCAAAAATAAAGTTTAGCTAGCTATAAATGTTTATCACCCCCCCAAACCTAGCTTTCGCATCACTAATATATTCCAAAGATGCCCCTAAAGTCTCTTACCTGACCCAGCCCTCACCACTCCTCCTCTGCAGCTGACAGCTGATCCACTTCCTGGTTGTGGTTGTCAGTAAAGGCGCAATGTCATGTCACACCCAAATCACCAAAGTGATTTTTTTTGCTCGAAGCGAGCTTGTAACAGGAGCAGGGTCCAGTGCCTAGTCGATGAAGGACCGGGTTAGGTAAGAGACTTCAGGGGCATCTTTGAAACATATTAGTAAACAAAAGCTAGGTTTGGGGGGGGATGTTGAACATTAATAGCTAAACTTTATTTTTGACTGGACTTGCCCTTTAATGAATAGTCAGTGCCTTCCATCCCACAGGAAGTAACCCCTCACTGCCCTGAGGCAAACAGGGGGCTGGTAAACTTTATAGCACAAGCAAACAAGGGTTGATGGAAGCGCACACTGTTTGTCAGAAAAATTCTGTTTTATTGCATAACACAAACACACAACGTTTCGGAGAACGCTATGTCTCCTTCATCAGGTGTAACTCACACAAAATACCCTGACCCCCTTTATAGACCCAGTGATCCAACATAACTCCTCCCCTCTACCTTTTAGGGGAGTAGCCCAAAGTGATTGAAACATATAAACATATATATATATATGTTTCAATCACTTTTGGCTACTCCCCTAAAAGGTAGAGGGGAGGAGTTATGTTGGATCACTGGGTCTATAAATGGGGGTAAGGGTTATTGTGTGAGTTACACCTGATGAAGGAGACATAGCGTTCTCCGAAACGTTGTGTGTTTGTGTTATGCAATAAAACAGAATTTTTCTGACAAACAGTGTGCGCTTCCATCAACCCTTGTTTGCTTGTGCTATAGCGGGGATTCCTTGTGGTAGAGGACAGAGGGAAGCAGCACCTGAAATACACTGGCACATTGCCTGAAGGAGTGCCTAGGCCCACATCTAAACTATACGGGCTGGTACACTTTACCATTAGCACAACCCACCCGTAAGATTTAATTACTAGATTACAACTATTTTTCAATTCTTAACAATACCTAGAGATCATTATATTTCCCAAGCAAATAAACAGCCGAAAATTGGTATAGACAGATCTTTTGTTGGTATATTTTTCATTATTTTCTAAGTCACTTGGGTTTCTTATCTCTTTACAACAGACACCATTAGTAATCTGTCTTCAATGATAAATGTGACTAAATTCCTGTGTGCTAGCAGAATTCCATTTGCACAGAAACCATGTAATGACGTCTTTATCTTAAAGACTTTTGAAGTGACGGGTCAAAATATATCCATTCAGCCTTTTCTTACAAAGGGACACACATTTCTTTTTTTTTATGCGGGGGGGTCTATAAAATTTCCCAAGAATGTGCAGCTTTGTATATTGTCTTTGACCAACAGGAAAAACACATTCCGGTTCATTTGAGCCTACAGCTAGCCATACAGGGGTAACTAATCTGCTTTACTGCCCAGATCACCAAGATTGTTATCGTATAGAATGTGCGAAGTCACATCCGCTTTTCATGTTGAATAAAGGGTTTGAGAGAGAGATTACATTTGGGTGTGTGTCAAATTTTCATATTAAATCTTAACATGATTATACTTTTTCAAGAAACTAAACAGCATATTAACTTTCTCCATATGGGGCAACAAAAGAATCAGAACAAAGCTGACAACTCTACAATGTCCCAAAACATATGGAGGATTGGCGCTACCAAATCTATACCTATACTACATTGCAGGTCAACTCAGGTATCTTCAATCTTGGGTAGACCCGAAAATTACACCCACAGGATCAGAAAAAATGCTGCAGCAATACTTAACTGGGTCACTACTAGCATATTTGCAAAACCCGCAAAAACATCTCATTGGCCAGGGCACAACAGCCCTCATAACCTGGAGAGCTGCAAACTCAATTACCGCCTATCAGGGAACCCCTCCCGAAACACCACTGTGGCACAACAAAACTATTCTGCATCTGGCAGCACTTGCAAGCAAGGACTGGTGAGAGAAACCGATCCTCATTTTTGCCAATATTGTGAGAAACAACGCAATACTCCCTTTCGAGACACTACAGCAAGAATATGAACTCCCAAGACAGTACCATTATAAATATTTACAGCTAAGACACTGCCTAAAGGCAGAATTTACCACATACCCTACCATCGAACAAAACACCCTATAATTGGTATTCTCTGAACTCATGCAAGGACTTGTTTCCAACCTGTATACAAAATTAATTGAACGCCAGTCAATTGAGCTAGCCAAGACGCTACAAATAAAATGGGGAAAATGTCTTTCACAATTAGCCGAGGGCTCCTGGGTTGACTTCACAGGCTCACACACAGCAGTCTCACCCTCTACCAATAACTGGCTGATACAATTCAACATCCTACACCAGACCTATCTTTCACCCAAAAGGCTACACCGTATCTCCTCCTCCAGAACACACACGTCTAAAATGCTTTCAAGATCAAGCCGATTTCTGGCATCTTATTTGGACTTGTCCCAAGATCATTCTGGCAACAAATTATTCTCTTTCTAACCGGCCTAAGCGTTGAATCCATCCCATTTGCGGACAAAGTTTGCATACTGGGTTTGCTTGACGAGGAACAGTGGCCGAAATACCATAAAATATTCCTAACTGAAGCTTTATTCTATGCCCGCAAAGCCATAATACTCAAATTGATAGCCCCTGAATCCCCAACAATAACACAATGGAAATCGTTAATTAACGCAACATTACCATACCTCAAAATTCTATACTGTAAGAGAGGATGCCCAAACAAATTTATGAAAATTTGGAAAACATGGATAGACAGCCATGACACTACCACCTGAATTCCACTGGCCTCGGTGGTGATACCCCATCCTCCTCCTCACCCCTTTTTTCCCTTTCCCCCTCCCTCCCCAACCTTAGAGATACCTTATAGCGAATAGATCACAAAAATTACATACCTTTTGTATATAGTTGTGATATATTGAATATATCAAACGTTATATAACCCCCTGGGAAATATGTGATATACACTCCATTACAAATATTGATGATAACCAATTATTATTATAAACACTGACAATGCACCACTGATGAAAATTGTATATCATGTCTGTTTGTTTAACAAAAACATATTTATATAATATAAAAAGTAAAAAAACATGGTTATTATTGGTATAATTGCATGTGTTTTTATACATTGTGTCATATTTTTACTACATCATTTTCCAATATTTATTTACATGAAAGTTCTGTCATATATATCTGTAATGGCAACTCAAACTCAAAAATAAAAGCAGGGATATTAGTGAGGATGAAAAAACAAACAGCTGTTTTAAGCCATTACTGCCAGTCAATATAGGAAGTAAAACGATCATGTAAGTCAATGAGTTATTCTTACTGCTTACCAATAGGAATAGATGATATTTGAGAGTACAGGTCCAACATTCTGTTGCCATCCACATCAATAAGGTAGTTTCCTCGACTCTCTTCATAGTTGCAAAAGAAGTGTACAGCATCTGTATTCTAAATAGTACAAAATCATCGGCTTGTTACTAAGCATGATAACTAGACTACTATTGTTCCAAGTATATGCAGAAGGCTCCAAACAGATAAGAGCATCTCTCATGGAACACAATGCTAGCAATCATTTTCACGAGATAATTGTCTTTTGGAACAATTATTTTAAAAAGAAAAGTATTTTATGATGCCAGTACAGAGGGGTTGATCTACAGGAGCCGAACAACCTGTTCTGTTTGAAAAAACGCGTACACCTTTTTTTCACTCATCTTATGTCTTTCTCCTAACTTCAAGGTTTTTATTTCCCTTGTTCATTTTTTTCCCTGTAATTTGTAAATATTAAGCAGGGCTATGTACCGAGGCCCGCTATCGCAAAATTAGGTCTTAAAGTTTCGTAAATGTCTTAACTGGGATTTATCAACACTTAACGTGACTTTTAGATGTAACTTCCGATGCATGCGTGATTAAACGCAAGTAATGTACCAAATTTTAACACCATTAATGCGTGAATGTAACGTGATATTTTAAAGCGTTTGTAACGCCACCAAAATGATGGTCTTAATCAGACGTTAAAAGAAAAAGGCCAATGTACAGAGAGGCGGTATATGTCGACATCACTATCATGTGATCTCACCTTCAAGACTGGCCCATTTTGTACTGTGTCATTGGTTGACACAGACCAATAAGAAGTCAACCATGCATGTGTGTTGCAAGCAAACATTTATGGATGTTACATTGTATATGCAACGCAAAACATTTATGCTGCATATATATTTATTAATGTATGATCGTTATGAACTATCGTGTGTGAAGATAATACAATTAGTTAAATACTTTTGTAGCCACTACTTACGAGCTTAAACAATCCAATTAAAAATAACAGCAGCATAATTATTGAAAGGGGAAGTATATTTTGTATTTTTTTAAAATATTTTTATGAGCAAACGCACATAAAACGGAATCACGTGTGATTCTGTGTGCGGCACAGTGTGGACATGCCCTTATATGTGTACATGATTTACTCTCAAATGTAATATAGGATTTACATGTTACACAGAAGAAAATATAATGTCTTACTAAGATTTAATAAACGCCAGCAAATGCAAAACTACAGCTAAAGAGCTTACTAAGATTTAACAAACAAGACCCATTGACTGCAGGTAAAAAAGGCTAGATTTGTGGTTTAACAGAAAGAGTATTTACATAGCTCAAAGTAAATAAGCTTCTTGGTTATTCACAAGGCTGAAATCCAGAACTATTGCTTACAAATCAATGTACACTATATTTGCACTTTAAACTTTATATACAACACTGTACAAATGACTGGCCTGCAAAGTACCACTCACCTGCCTTTCATCTAACCAGCCATGCTTTCTGTTTGGTGTGACCTTTGATGCTGGGTTTAGCTTTAAACTTTAAATGTTAAAATCAGTTATAAATATTTAAGCAAGCAATGAATGTACAGTTTCCAGTTTCTTGGTAAGGATACACAGACATAAATCTAGAAAATTCTTTTAACCATTGGAATTCCAGCCTATATACAACTAAAGAGCTCTAGGCAAAAGCTGGGTACACACATTAGCGATATTGGGCCGAACACGTCGGTATTGGCACTATATCCCCAATGTGTTTATGGACGAAACAGCTGTTTCCGATGCCGACAAACATTCGGCATTCGCATCAGAAACGGTTGTTCCGACCAGAAAATGTCCATCAGACGCGGTCAGCCCCTTTACTGAAGTATAGGAAGTCGGTCGCGGTCATAGGGAGGATACTTTATATAGGGAGAACACTCATGACTGTGTGTACTCCCATCTTGCAGAATCTGTCTATTATCTTTGACAAATTGCTACTGTGTGTACCCACCTTTAGAAATGTTTCTATACTTAAAGCTAAGAATCTTCAAGTAAAATCTACTTATTTTCTTTTTTGTAGCTATATCTCCCCTCATGGCCCCAAATCGTATCCCAAAGTAGAATATTCGATCTATATTATTGCTTAAAACTCCAGACTTTTTGTACCTTTATCCTGGCATCAGGTAAAGCTTGGTATACAAAGATATGATAATGGAACCTGAAGGGATTATTCTAATACCTGCCCATGTGTGCTTATGGGATAACTTATTCATGAAATATTTTTGGTTGCTTAAGCTGCATCCTTGTTAAAGAAGCTGTAGGATACACAGCGCTAGAGGCATGTTAGAAAACTATCCCAGCAAAATAAGTATTCATGTAGATGTTTATGGCCTAATCCCAAAAGATTACTAAGAGATTTACCAGGGCTTTCCTGTGAAATCAGAGACATTCGCGAGTATAATAGATTACCAGTAAAATAGATTAAACCAGGGGTGGGCAATTATATTTTAGGGGGCCACATGAGAAACCTGGATTGTCATCAAGAGTCAGGTAAATTAGTTTAACTCAATTTTCATTAAAGAGATTGCAAAACTGGATTTTATAAAAAGATTTTATCAATATATCTGGTTCCTTGGAGGTTTTTTGATTATTAGTTGCAATTTTTAACCCTTTAACTGCCACAGATCGTATATTCACGATCTGTGCAGAGAATGCTCAAACTGCCACAGATCGTGAATATAAGATCTGTGGCTGTACCTTTTAAAAAAAAAAAAAATTTGCGGCGCTAGGGGCGATCGGGGGGCAGCATTCAACTGCCCCCCCTAGCCCCCTCAATCCCCCCTCGGTTGTGTCCAAATCCCAAGTACCTTTTTGCCGTGACCGTATAGGGAGGAAGCCGGTCCCACGTGGAGTCTTCTTCTTCCGGAAAGGGAGACCCCTGTGACGTCATGGAGCTTCCTCCTTCACCGGGGTCTTCCCTTGAAGGGGTACAATGCCCCTGGTGGTCCAATGGAGGTACTGCACTGCGATCTCCATCCAGATCACAGTACAGTACCTGGTATAGTAAAGCTGTCAGTGTGACAGCTTTACTATACTTTTTGTGAATGGAACTCAAAGTTCCATTCACAAATAGGATTTTTTCTAAGTCTTTGCTACTTAGCGAAGACTTAGAAAAAAAATGGGGACAGAGATCAAAATTTGGTGATCACTTCTGATCACCAAATTATTGATCTTTGCCAATGAATGAAAAATCACTTCCTGGAAAATGATTTCCGGGAAGTGATTTTTCCGATCGGATTTCGAATTAGAAAACGGGCAAATGCACACAAAAAATCGTAAAGTGATACACGCACCTTTTTTTTTTTTTTAACCCTAAAACTATAAATTAGCAAAAAAACTTTGTCTTCTCCAAGCTTCCCAATGTCCCCGGTTATATCGGTAAAGTAAACGCAGATCATTATTTGTGCAAAAACTTGTGTGACTCTCCGTACTAACTGGTTTTCACTAAAATACCACTAAAAGGGGGAGTGGGGATAGGGGTGGTTGGTGGGTTGTGGCGTTTTTTTATTTTTTCTTGTAATTGCAATTGCGCATAGATCCCATTTGAGCTAGCTGGTGGTCCGTCTCTGTTTGCACTTACCCACATGACCGTTTGATTCAGGACATCTGGGAGATTGCCATTTAGTGGGTTTTTTTACTTGCCAAGTGGGTTTAGGTAGAATTTCAACCATTGAGTCCTCTTATTTTATTTTTTCACAAAATCTCCTAAAAGCATGGAGTTCTATGAATAACAGCGTCTGGAATTCTTCATGTATATACGAACGCATGATACCGTCACGTAGCTGAAGGTGTGTAGCTTCCAAAAATATATAGTTTGTGAGGGGTATTTCCAAGATGATTAGGCTGTTCAAATTACAGAACACTTTGATTTTTTTCTTGTAATTGCACTTGTGCATGCGTCCCATTTGAGCTAGTTGGTGGCCACGCCTCTGTGTGCACCCACGCATATGGCATATTTTTGATTCAAGACATGTGGGAGATTGCCATTTAGTGGGTTTTTTTACTTGTCAAGTGGGTTTAGGTAGGATTTCAACCTTTGAAATCTCCTAAAAAGCACAGCGTTCTATGGAGTACTGTGTCTGGAATTCTTCATTTATATATGAAAGCATGACAACATTACATAGGGGAAGGTGTGTAGATTCCAAAAATATATAGTTTGTGTGGGGTATTTCCAAGTTTCAGAGCCGTTTCCTTTGAAAAAGTGTAGACTGTTGAAATTACAGAGCACTTTGATTTTTTCTTGTAATTGCACTTGGGCATGCGTCCCATTTGAGCTTGTTGGTGGCTACGTCTCTGTGTGCACCCATGCATATGGCATACCGTTTGATTCAGGACATGTGGGAGATTCATATTTAGTGGGATTTTTTTGCTTGTCAAGTGATTTTAGATAGGATTTCAACCTTTGAATCATCTAATTTTAATTTTCACAAAATCTTCTAAAAACACAGAGTTCTTTGGATTACTGTGTCTGGAACTCTTCATGTATGTATGAAAGCTTGGCACCGTAACGTAGCTCAAGGAATGCAGATTCCAAAAATATATAGTTTGTGGGGGGTATTTCCAAGTTTCGGGACGGTTTCCTTTAAAAAAGGAATAGGCTGTTCAAATTACAGAGCACTTTGATTTTTTCTTGTAATTGCACTTGGGCATATGTCCCATTTGAGCTAGTTGGTGGCCACGTCTCTGTGTGCACCCACGCATATGGCATACAGTTTGATTCAGAACATGTGGGAGATTGATATTTGGTAACTTTTTTTTCACTACTTGGGGTTTTGGCAGGGTTTTTAACTTTGAAACTTGTTGTTTCTTTATTTTTTTTCAGAAAATATGCTAAAAGTGCAAAATTCTATGAAGATCTGCACACACACAATTGATGGTATGAATGAACAAATGGCACCGTTGCTTAGCTGAAGGTATGTAGATTCTGAAAATATATATTTTTGGGGGGTATTTTTGAGTTAGAGGAGTGTTTAGATTGTAAAATGTTAAAAGTTGCTGTTATTGGGCCACTACGCATTGGCTCACTTTGTGACTAGTGGCTTTCATGCCCGTGTGTAAAACCATGCATATGGCATACCGTTTCATTCAGGGCATTTGGAAGATTGATAATTGACAAGTTTTTTTTACATGACATGGAAATTTGCCATGATTTTTAACTTTGAATTGTATTTTTATAAATTTTTCCTGAAAATCTGGTAAAAAAGCAAAATTTTACACGAAACTGCGCCCACACCATTGGTGGTATGCATAAAGGAATCACACCATTGTGTAGCTGAAGGTGTGTAGATTCCAGGAATATATAGTTTTGGGGGGTATTTCTAATATAGAGGGGTGTTTAGTCTGACAAATCTGAAAAAATGCTGTAATTGGGCCATTGTTCATTGGCTCAATTTGTGGCTAGTTGATTCCACGTCTGCGTGTGTAACCATACATAGGGCATACCGTTTGATTCAGGACATTTGGGAGATTGATATTTGGTAACTTTTTTTTACATTACTTGGGATTTTGGCATGATTTCTACCTTTGAGAGTGTTTTTTTTCTAATTTTTTAGAAAATCTGCTAAAACTGCGAACTTCTACGAAAAACTGCGCCCACACCATTGATGGTATAATTGAACAAACTACAGAATTACCTAGAAAAAGGTGTCTAGCTTCGAGAAATATATTATTTGTGGGGGTTGTTTTGTGGGGAAAAACTGCAGACTGTTCAAATTCAGATTTGGCTGAATATTTTTGCGGTTTCTGAGCCATTGTGCACCCACACCATTGATGGTATGAATGAACAAACTACAGTGTTACATAGCTGAAGGTGTGTAGATTTCAGGAATATATAGTTTATAGTGGAAAAAACTGCAGACTGTTCAAATTCGGAGTTGGCTAAATATTTTAGCTTATTGTGAGCCATCGTGCATTGTCTCACTTCGTGGCTTTTCGCTTCCACGTCAGCGTGTGTAACACATATGGCATACCGTTTGATTCAGGACATTTGGGAGATTGATATTTGGTAACTTTTTTTTACATTCCATGGGGTTTTGGTATGATTTCTACCTTTTTGAATGTTGTTTGATGTAAAAAATTTTGAAAATCTGGTAAAAGTGCGAACTTCTACGAAGAATATATAGTTTGTGGGGGGTATTTCTGAGTTGGCGGAGTGTTTTGTGGAAAAACTGCAGACTGTTCAAATTTAAAACTGGCTATTTTTTTTTGCTGCAACTGACATTTGGCACTTGGTCCCGCTCTGGGTTAGTTGGTAGCCATGTCACTGGGTACACCCATGAATGTGGCATACCGTTTTATTCGGGAGGGGTTAGGCTTTCATATTTGAGATGCGTTTGAACTTTCCTCCGCAGTTTTTAGCTGAAATTCGCATTTGATTTTGTCTCTGATTTTACTGTTGAGGAAAAAAAGGAAAATATGAGAAAATAACTTACAATTGGACGAAGAGCTGCACCCAGGTATCTCCATTTTAATCGAAACTTACCTCACTCAAACTCCTGTGGGTGTGTAGTTTCTAAAAATATCTCACTTGTGGGGATATTTTAGTTAATTTGGTAGATATTCTATGTTAACTGTCAGTAGTGGTTATACATTTCGATTTGGTGTAATATTCTTGAAGGTGCAGTTTTAGTTTGGGGGGGTCTCCTGTACAGGAAAAGTCGGGGTACCTACATATATCTGGTATCGTTGTACTCGGGAGTATCAGAGCTTTTAGAAACAGTAAAAATGGGAAAAATCCATGAAAATTTGCAAATTTTTCATTTTTTTTTTTTACATATTTTACCCATAATTCCAGTAAAATTTCCAGAAAAGTCACAAAATTCTTTTACCATGTTAAAGTACACTTTGTGCTGAAAAAAACAATGTATAATATTCCTGATTTACTGCAAGGTTTCCTACTGTAAAATTAGTCTAAAGCGATTAAGGGCAAAATCCTGAAAATCCTTCTGGCAGTTAACGCAAAAACAATTGAAATTCTCTTGGCAGTGAAAGGGTTAATGGAAGGTGTGTAATATTTTAGATCCATTTTATTAAATCAATTAATCAGGTCATCATTCAAAAACTTAATCAAATAAAAACAATTATCCAGCCTGAGATTTTTTGAGTACAGGTCTAGTAATGAGGGGCCAGTTAGGTGGCCCCTGGGCCTTACTTTGCCTAGGTATGATATACAGTAAACTGTCTAATCCTTTTAAGATTAACGATTACATGTAAGTAATCTAATGGTTACAATTTCCCATTATAGAAATTACTGTTAAGACAAATTAATTGCAGGCCGTATCATATTCTTCTCCTAAAAGGGGTTTTATTGGGCGTAAAATCCTTAAATTTTTTATGCACAATTCTTACCATGGAGTTAGATTATGGTTATTGCCGAGTAATATATTGGGCAATGCACCGAGCCGACATTTGCTGGCGTTAAGAGCAGTTATCAGCTCAGTACATTGGTTGTGGTGGTTGCGCAACCCAGTTTTTGTGCACCGCCGCAACCAGTTAGTTGTGACTTAAAGACACGTTAACCCTTGGTACATTGGTTAACATGGCTTTAAGACACAAATAGACTATTACAGTACACGGCCCTGTTAATAACTTGCTAGATTTAGCTATTGAATATATCAACATAAATAGAAGTTTAAATTATTCTAAGTATTTAAAGCACCTTACCTGTATTGTACTCAGCTGCTTTATCAGTTCCTGAAAAACATATCTATATTTTACTTACATACTTTCCAGCATGCCAATTTAACATAATATACTTGGTGCAATACTAAGGTAAGAGATAAGATCTCAATGGAATGCAGAATGCATTATGTAATAATGTGTGGAAAAGGGACTTATCATACAGTGTACATACATAAGGCAACACAATATAACAATAACATCCATATTACCACATTTTAAGGTCTAAGGAATTACATTGGAGCCCCAGTTTTCAGCATTAGCTGGCACCAAATGCAGATGAATTAGTCACATTGCCAAAAAAGTATACAATGTATAGTATTTTAAATCCCAGTTTATTTAATTTCACAATTTTCCCCTTCATACTGGGTTTTCTTTTTTTTTTTGCATCTGGATCGAAATGTGGGTATTGCAGAGTAGGTTGGACTAAATGGACATATGTCTTTATTCAACCTCAAATACTATACTATACTATACTATACCATACTATAATTATTTATGTTTCTCATCAGTTTTCAGAGTTAATTTAATTTACAAAGTAAACCTGTTTACTACTTACCTTCTCACCAGTTTTGAAGGGATGTACTAAACTTGGTATAGTCACTGTTGAGCCATACTCTCTCCACTTGCATAGTGCATACTGCTAGCACCATGAAATATTACTGCTGGTGGAACAGCATTAGTAATGAAGAAGAAATAGTTCATTTCTTTTAATAAACACAAAAAAGTTTCAGTACAGAAATCCCTGCCTTATCCCCTGTGAGCTCTGCCATGCTTAGAAAGAGATGATTTTTCCAAACAGCTATTTTGTATCCTTTTATGCTAAGCATACAACTGGAGGTTGTGTGTAGTTAAAATGTTATTAAATAACATGCATGTATATATTTGCTTGTGTATTACCGTACATAAAAAGATACATGATACAGCAGATTATAGGTATTTTAGGCTGGAGATAAAAAGACCAATTGGTAGGCTGATTAAGGACTTTTTGAGGATAATGAATGGAAAAAGGAACTCACTGCTCACAGGCTACTTCCTGCAAGAATCAGACACTCATAAGCAATGTTCCTTCTAAGCCATGCACTCATTCGCGCACACAACACACAGATTATATGATATTAGAGGGAACATACATGTGAGATAAAAGGTTTTGGTCAGGTTTGTACTTAGAGAGACTTAAGGACAATCAGGGTTATTCAATAAAAGTTCTTATCGTTAAAAATGCTAATTTTACCCCAACCAATCAGATATTATTTAACATTTGAAAGCTAACATCTGATTGGTTGGGGCAAAATTAGCACCATTTTTAACGATAAGAACTTTTATTGAATAACCCTGATTGTCCTTAAGTCTCTCTAAGTACAAACACACAAGTGGCAATAGATTCTTGAACTTTTTTCCACCTCTATATATATTGGCAACAGCCTATGACATTTCTTCATGGCCCCATGTGCTCCCCTGTAGGCAGGGATCCCAAATTATGTTTACTAGGAATTATGAAACATGTATCTATTTTAGGCTGGGGATCTCCAGTAATGTAATTTAATGTGTGCAAATAATCACTATATGTGACAGGTGAGCTGGCTGTATCTTTCCAGTGACTGAATAGCAATTTAGTAAACGTCATATTAGAGCATGTGTTCTTTGTCTGGTCTATACACAGTGCCATCTATCACATTTTTTACTTAAGATTATTTTTCCCTGTTTTTATATTAAAAAACTTCAAAATCAATAAATAGGATATAGTTATTCCACAATTGTTTTTAAAAAGCTGTACAAATATATATATATATAGGAAATGATCTGGAAGCTACAATATTATTAATTATTAATGTAATTAAAATAAGCATGGACATAGATTCCCGGGTAGAGAAAGACCTTTAATTAAATTAAAAAGGCAACAAATTAATGCACTAAAAGGGCAATGTATAGAGCTGCTATCACTTTCTATTGCACCTGTAAGGCAATGCACTGAGCTGTATGGATTGTGAATTGTGTTAATCCATTCCAAATCTTTAACGCAAGCTAGTTGCTAGTGGTGAAGATTCCGTCCTAAAAAGCCGCTATCAGCTTGGTGCATTGGTTGCAACAGTTGCCAGACGCTGTTTTGTGCAGAACTGCCACCTGGCATTAACTTGCGCCAACCGTGGACATTGCACCAGATGCAGTAAAGATTAAGTTTTGCACTACATAGTAGCATCAAACTTAATGCCTACTTAATCAGGGTGTACAACCAGTCTTCTCAGCTTAACTAACTTGTTCTCGCAGAGAGTTAGGGCTGATACAGGATGAGACTTGATTGCCTGAGAAAGGTGAATTTGAGACCAGGATTCAAACACTGTAGTGATGTGCCACAATGATACAAAAGCCTGAAACAGAACCAGAATTATGATATACCTGGTTTAATAGTTAACATAATGCATGATAACCGATGTGAAAAAATTATGATCAACGAAATTTTATTTATTAAAACTGTGTCAACATTCACAAGTGAATAAGTAAAGCATGTATATAATGTGTGTAGTTGACAAACATGCATAAAATTTTAACCAAAAACTGACTAGCAGATCATCTCTTTTCTTGTTTGTTTTAATGTTTTGGTCAGATCAGTATTTATATTATAGTAATTATAGTAATTATAGTAACTTTATATTATAGTAATTTTGCCATAGGAGTGCTCCCACAGCCCCACCTTTTGTGGATGGCAAACATATGCTGCAATGTCATGTAACATAGTAATTGAGATCCATCTAGTCCAACCTTTATACCCTCCTTTTTAACCCTACTAAACAGATCCAAAGGAAAGCAAAATAATAAACAGCTAAAAAGTGTGGAGAAAATCTTTCGTAAAATATTCCTGGATCAACCAGAGCCACAGTTTAGGTATTAACCAGGAAACTCCTGAATTCTATAACCAGAATCCCACCAAACCCCTAGATCGCAATACTTACCTTTCTCCTCGGCATTCCTGAACACAGATATTCACTGTAACTATGCTGGTACTTTTTCTAATTATTTTCACTTACACTGACAGCGTTATGAGCTTGCACAGCTGTAGAGGAAGCTCAGACAGCCCCTGTAAATTATAGGCAGGGATATCTCTATGATGGCCGTGACTGACGGCGGATACATAAAGACCAGGGAATATCTGTGTTCAGAAACGCTACAGACAGCAGTATTAGGGGTTCCTGGTTTTATGTGTAAAATTTACTGTTGAGGTGTACATACTCTATAAGTAATGTTGCTTAATAAATGCTCAAGCTGTGACTATCAGATTTCTTCCTTCATACATTTGCACGTTTTTTATTCAAGAATAAAAGAGCAGTATAACTCTACAGAGCACATCATCTGACGGTACTCTGATTTTAAGTTATATAAATGATTGTATATACCCTTGATCTAGGCCCTGGAACTTCAGTCTTCATAAGTGGACCATCATATTCAAAGTCAACATTTTTCTTTGCTGCAGCTTGACTGATGTATCTCCCACCTAATAAATAAAAACATTTTAGACATGTATTGAATATAGTATAAGTGCACACACCCACAACCTCTTTAAAAGTCCCTGAGCTGTTGTGAAAATAATTTTCCTGTTTTATTAAAGATTTTTAAGAATTCTATAAAACAAAGACCTTCTTTATCTTTCACAGTTGTACCTTTAACACAGCCTACTTACTTCCAGGCTGTGCACTATTATCACCAGTGTAGAAATAATACTAGATAAGCTAGCTAGACATTTTTACATATACTCTAGCCTTTACTTTTTAGGACACAAGACATCTCATCAGGGCCAGATGTATACTTTTTTCCTCCCCTAGCCACTCTCCCTTGACAGCTATCTAAAATATACTAGTTTAAGCTGCATGATTTACATTTTATTAAGAATGTCCTCCAAACTCTGGTCTGGAGGATATTGTGTTTGTCGGGCTGCCACTGGTCACTGCCCCTTCTTTCTCAGTACAGTCTGATGGCGTGAGGAGGCAATCCCACCTGTAATGTAATATGCCGTTAACAGTTCCTACTGCATTGCGATCCACTGTCAAACTAGCTGGTGTTAAAAATATCTGGCACATTACATAGTTTGTGGCAGCGGTGGGGTGTCTTTTGAGATACTAACAGCCTATCAGTAAAAATTACTGTTTGGAACATTCCAAGGATGTGGTGCATCCTGGGAAGAAGAAGGATTGTTAGAACCTGAAATGTCAGCTAACTAATACCAACAGCAGGGAACAGCAAAGGGTATGAAATCAACTGATTTTTTTAAAATAGTAGAGAATATGTAGAATAACTAAGAAGGCATTACACAAACTAACAATTTAACAAATATTGATAATTTCCACTGAACTGTCCCTTTAAAGTCACACTAACTAACAAGACCAGTATCAAGCTAGTGGCTATGGTGCATTGTCCTGTAAGTACCTATGACTTTTGTATAGTGCAGTTTATATGAGACTTGGTACTACATGTCTTAAGGTCTGCCCTAAGGTTAATTAAATGGCAAACAACAAAATGTTAGTGTCCAGCGCCCTCCAGCATAACACTATGGGTGATTGCAATAAAATCATTTAATCATTAACTATGTCCCAATGCAATAAATAAGTCCCCACCATAAAAGTGCCGTATCAGTGAGGTAGGTATAAGGCAGGTTTATTCACTGCTTTCCTACACCAGGCCTGGGCAAAGAAAGGCCTGGGGACCACATGCAGCCCCTTGGCTGCTCCTGACTGGCCCCTCAATACTAGACCTGTACCCCCCAAAAATACAATATATATAACATTGCATTCAATGGCACAAAAGCAGTTTACATTGTATTACTTGCTGCTCTGTGTACGTGTATACTGATGAATAATAAAATGACTTGTTTAACATACTATCAGGGAGATTCAATAAAAGTTCTTATCGTTTAAAATGGTGCTAATTTTGCCCCAACCAATCAGATGTTAGCTTTCAAATGTTACCTAAGTTCTGATTGGTTGGGGCAAAATTAGCACCATTTTAAACGATAAGAACTTTTATTGAATAACCCCCATTATCTAAAACCTGCCATTATAAACATGGATATGTTATACATTCTATGGCATTCAGAAAAAGGATTAACTGACCTCAATGAACCATAAGCACATTTTCCCACGCAGCCATGGAATTTTAGTGTATTGGTCCGCCCGTGAAAGCCTTTGGTGGATTGCAAATGCATCAGAAAAAATTAATATTGACTGAAATAGAAGTATATAACCAATGCTCCCTCTCAAATTGGCTGTGTGCGGAGAAATATATTTTCTGTGTGCATACAAAATGAAATTTTGTGTGCTCAATACCACAGCACTTATATTCCAGAAGATTTTTATGTGCGCACCACTTTGATCTGTGTGCGCAGGACTGCAGAGTTGTGTGCGCGCGCACAGCTTAGAGGGAACACTGTATATAACTGATTGCTAAATACCTATACTAGTTCCACTAGTATTATTTATTGATTTGTGATCAGATTGCAATTAGAGTACTTACATGGCAGAAGTAACCGGGAGTTTTGCTGCAAGCTGAGAGTCACATGACGTGTGAACAGCATACCAGCCATTTTCCTTGATTCTGAATCACTTCAAATCCAAGCGTTAGCAGTCCTCCAGGGACAAACTCTTACTGTATTAAAATAGTAATGATAATTAAATTAATGTAATAGAATAAATAATTGAAAACTACTACAGAGGAAATACAGGCCAATAGAGAATTCACTCAATGCAAAAGGACAGTAGTGCACAACCTGCAACACTACAATTTACACTTTTATCGACATAAAGGATTAGATTTTATTCTGCTCCTTACCCTACCTTATCATTTTTTTCTCTGCACAGTCGATGGCCACCCTTCATTATATTAAACCCTTAATACTAGGGGGGGCGGAGCTAAACTGGCTTCCTGAGAGGACGTGTGGTAGCAGAGCTCCCGGGCCCAAAACTCTTAATATACTACAGATGTCTGTTACAACCCTAACCCACCATATACCTCACCCAAACACTGGGCAGCATGACTAAACCCAAAGACAAGAGAGAGACGGCGGTTGACCGCAAAGAAACGGCTGAAAAACTGGTTTTGCGCATCCAAGTTGGCGCCCAAGATCCAGCAGCGCGGGACCTAGACAACCAAAATATGCCGGCAAGTAAAGAGCTCTCCACAACGGAACCACTCACCTTATCCCAGATGAATACTCAGCTTCTCGCAGCTATACAGGACACCAAGACAGCCTTAACGCATAAAATAGAGGAGGTAAAAATCGACACAGGATTACTACGTCAAGATATACAAAGGCTGCGAAACCGATTAGGAGAGGCTGAAGGGAGAATATCCCAAGTAGAGGATACCCTTGGCCCGATACAAGCTACGGTAACCTCCCTACAGCAACAAGTAAAGTATCTACACTCCAAATCGGACGACTTGGAAAATCGCCTCCGAAGACAAAATTTAAGATTCCTGGGCATCCCAGAAGGTTCTGAGGGCCAAACTCCTGAAACATTTATTGGAAATTGGCTACGTTCGCAGTTCCCGGACCTAGACACAGCACCCACCTTTGCAGTGGAAAGGGCGCATAGGATACCAGCAGGAGCACCTCCCCCCGGATCCAGGCTGTGACCCCTCATAGCCCGGCTATTAAACTCCAAAGACCGCAACTCCATATTACGAATGTCAGGCCTTAAGGGAGCACTTAAGCTGGAAAACGCGAATATAAAAAAAGCAGTTACAACTCAAAGGATACAAATACTCCATGATCTACCCAGCCAAACTCTGGGTTGTCGATGGCACAAATACCCGCTTCTTTGACAACGCTGAAAACGCAATGGCATGGATACAGACCAGTCAACCCAGCAATGCCAAAGTTTAACCACATGTGGACCACCACGCCTGACCTTCAACGAACCCCCCCCCCCCCCCCACACTTCAATCCTGTTTCGTCTGCTCCCTCACAGTAAGCGGAGGGTTCTCTAGGTCACAATGTCTCAAAACTTTAAGTACTTTCCAGCCCTGGGCAAATATGTGTAGACTATGTGAGCATGAGATTTTTACCCCAGATTTTGATATTATAACCAAACACGTTACCCCTTATATTGCCACTGATGACAGTTGAACTAAACCGACACGCCTCTTGCCCCTAAAGCCTGAACAAGTATAGGAGGACCGGGTAGTGAACCACTCTCCATGAAGTAACAGCAACTTACCTGTTGATACTGCTGCCCTGATCCGTCTCTAATACCGGAAGAGCCAAAGCTGTATAATTTATAATGCAATGTTACTATAAATATCTAAAACTAACATCTAACATATACCGATAAGTTACCACAAATGCATAGTTGGATGTGTCAAAAGTGCAATAACTTTATGTCAATAATGTTTATATATCTAAGTTAATATATGTTACTATAGTAATTTGTAATTCAGGTGAAGCAATGTAAATGTATTTATTTAATAGGTCATTGTGTGCACACTCATGCATATATGATCAACCTTGTTTCCAGTAGCTCTCTTCCCCTCTGCCTATACCCCTTTACTTACTTCTCCTCCCCTCCAACTCCTGAAACTACGCACTCAGAAAGTTATATACCAATTCTTAAGTCAAGCACTACTAGCCACCACAAAGGGTTTAATACAACCACAGAAAGTCAACAAAAACTACACAACCGAAATGTATACGGCTGTCAATAGCCTAATACAAGACAATACATACAATCAGCTAAATCATCTCTCAAACACCTACTCTGATAAACTACCTACCCTAAACTTCAACATCATTAGGTTCCCCCTTCCTTCCTCTTTTATCTTCCTCTATACTTCCATCTACTGTATGGCTGATTAACCCGAAAGTACTATAACTGCAAACAGCCATGTGTTCACAATAGCTACCTGTATACAAGTTAATGTAGGTTTTATACCATTGCCCTGATCCGTTTCTATTATCGGAAGAACCAAAACTGTATAATCTGTGATGCAATGTTATTATAAATATCTAAAACTAACACTTAACATATATCGATAAGTTACCACAAATGCATAGTTGGATGTGTCAAAAGTGCAAAGATTTTATGTGAATAATGCATATATATTTATAAGTTAATATATGCCACTATAGTAATTTACAATTCAAATGAAGCAATATGAATGTGTTTATTTAATAGCTCATTATATTCACACTCATGCATATATGATCAACCCTGTATGCAGTAACTCTCTTCACCTCTGCCTATATCCCTTTACTTACTCCCCCTCCCCTCCAACCCCTGAAACTACGCACTCATAGACAGTTATATACCAATTCTTAAGTCAAGCACTAATAGCCACTACAAAGGGTTAACACAACCATCAAAAATCAACAATAACTACACAACCAAAATGTATACAGCTGCTAATAACCCACTACAAGACAATACATATAATCAGCTAAATCCTCTCTCAAACACCTACTCTGATAAACTACCTACCCTAAACTTCAATACCAATGGACTCCACCTTCCTTCCTCCTCTATTTTCCTCTACACTTCCATCTATCGTATGGCCGATAAGTCACTTTAGCTGATTAACCCGAAAATACTATAACTGCAAACAGCCCTATGTTCGCAATAGCTACCTATATACAAGTTACCGTATATACTCGAGTATAAGTCGAGGTTTTCAGGCTGTAAAAACAGCCTAAAAACTGAAACTCGACTTATACTCGGGTCAGTCACTAACTTAGGAAGAAGAATCCGGCTGCCGCATTTCCCGATAGTCGTATCCACTGACGTCACTACTCGGCGCCTATCTTACTTCCCGGCGCCGAGTAGTGACGTCCGTGGATGCGACGATCAGGAGATGCGGCAGCAGGATTGGACTGACATACTAGCAGCGGGAATCCCAGTGGGCCCAGGACCTTTGGATCAGAGAAGAGGTAATTTATTATTTGACTGCTCCTTTTGGCCTGGTCTGGCCTGCTGCCTCTGGGCCTCTAGGGTTGAGGGTATGGGGTTATGGTGGGGATAAATAATGATGGTGGGTCTTAAAGGGCTTTTGTATAGGGAAGAAGGGTTAGGACTATGTGGTCATGGAGGCTGCTGGGGGATATGGTAATTGTCTAAATGGTCTTCTGTACATGGAGGGGGTTAGGGGTATTTCTACCCTCGACTTATACTCAGGTCAATCACTTTTACTAATTTTTTAGGTAAAAATAGGTACCTCGACTTATACTCGGATCGACTTATACTCGAGTATATACAGTAATATGTTATTACCTTATCTGTTTAATTGTCATGGTACAAATGTAACTCAATAGCTCAGTATTCTTATGTTAAAAAATATATGAACAGCTACAAATGTAATAACTCTCTCCGCATACCTCCTTGCACCTAACTGTCCCTTTTCCTCTTTATTTTAACCCCAAATTTGTAACCATGCTAGCAACTATACACTAACTCCAAGTCGTACCACATCTGAGAATGATGACAATGGTGAGACTGGTAAGTCTTATGGCCCCATTCTCGCCACTAGTACAAGCTAAGTGCTAGCCTAATTGGTCTGATCCAGAATGTGGAAACTAACCTCTCCATCCCCCCCCCATACAGTCTCTGATCTTCCCCCCCCCCTCTCTCATAAACCCTACCAAGTAACAGACTAATACCTTCTTTACTAGGCCTGGGACCTACAGTCCTACAGTACTAAATAAGTTTAAAACAAAGTACACCCCAATATAATGTATGAAGATAAATGGTTAAGCTACCAAAAACTGTATGAATAACAATAACTGGTTGTCTTTAATAATTACCAATACTAAGATGTCAATATGCACCATATTATTCTTTTTTTATATCTGAGATATCTAGGATCAGCTATCATCCCCTTTACCCTACAGGGTATAATCTACCACCGTGATGCAAAATGGTTAACTTTATAACATGGAACATCCGAGGCCTTAACGACAAATCAAAACGAACAGCAGTGTTTTCATTTCTCCAACAATATAATCCTGACGCCATCTGTTTACAGGAAACCCATCTGACAAAACATACCACAAAATATCTACGCAAAAGATGGATAGGATGGGCAGCACACAGTTGCCACACATCATACTCCTGAGGAGTATCAATCCTTATACGCAACACCACCAGATATGAAATTCCAAAAACCTTGATAGATGATCAAGGTAGATATATATGTGTGGCTCTGGAAATCAACCAAATGCATTTCACACTGATTGCCATCTATAATACTCCACCTGCAGACTTACAAATTCTCAAAAAAACTGATAAACTTTGCCTCCACATACCCATACTCCCATGTAATTTGTATGGGAGACTTCAAATTAATAATGGACCCAACTAAGGACAGATTACATTTACATCCCTCCCCACAAAACCAAATCAACCCCTGCTCTCCTCTACAAAACTGGATGAAAGAAGTCGGATGGATAGACATATGGCGAGAACAGAATCCACAAAAACGTGAATATACTTGCCACTCCACTACTCACGACACATTGTCAAGAATAGACTATATTCTTCTCAATTCATTAACAACTACTAAGTCTAAATTAACAACCCACCTCCCTAGAGGCATTTCGGATCATTCCCCAATACTATTTCAGATGAATGACAACCTCCCTACCAAACGGAAACCCTGGAAATTGCACCCCTTTTGGTTATCACTGTTAACTGATGTAGACACCATACAGGAAGAAATTATCAAATACTATGCACATAATCAGACAGACCCACCAACCCCTGTATACTGGGACAGCCTTAAAGCCTATATGAGAGGACAATTCCACACTGCCATTACGAATATCAAAAAAGCATCCGCATCCGAAGAAAACTCCCTTAACACACAACTCCATATCTTCGATCAACAATATATCCTAGACCCAGCAGAATCCACCTACGGCGAATTTCTGGCAGCACAGAGGCGACTTTATATATTCCAGGAGGAAAAGGCAAAACGTAAAATATTCTTTCAAAATAGTCAGTTCTTTGAGGAAGCAAACCAATCGGCAAAATTTTTAACATACTTAACACAAACGCAACAATCCTCAAGATGTATACTCCGTATCTTGGACATTTTTGACTACCTAGCAGATATTACTTTCCCAACCTTAAAACCAGAACAACTAGCTCAACTAGAAGAAAATATTTCACTAGCTGAAATACAGATAGCAATAGCAAACCTCCAAAACGGGAACGCGCCAGGACCCGATGGTCTCCCAACAGAAGTCTACAAAAAATACGAATCAGCACTAGCACCCCAACTACTAGAAACACTTCAAGATGCTTACTCCCAAGCAAGTCTACCACCCTCATTCTATGAAGCATCCATAATAGTTTTATTGAAACCTGAAAAAGACCCAGCTGACCTAGGCTCATATAGGCCAATATCGTTGCTCAATAGCGACTACAAGATTCTAGCGAAGGTCTTAGCTAATAGACTACAAAAAGTAATGCTAGATCTCATACATCCAAACCAAACTGGTTTCCTCCCAGGAAAATCCACCTCAATCAACCTCAGACGCACGTTAATACAATCACAGATTAACCACGACAACACCGGGCGGTGTATAATGGTTTCTCTGGATATGCAGAAGGCTTTTGACACCCTGGAATGGGACTTCTTGTGGGCGTGTCTCTATAGATATGGGTTCGGAAATTATTTTATCAAATGGCTACAAATACTATACAAAGCACCCCAAGCATATATTACCCTAAATGATACAACCTCGCAATTATTTCCGCTTTCCAGAGGCACAAGACAGGGATGTCCTCTTTTACCACTGCTATTTACCTTGGCAATAGAAGCCCTGGCGATTCGGATACGCTCAGATACCTCAATCAAAAGTTTCTCACTGAGATGCTTAGGCTCTATGCAGACAATGTCATTTTATATTTGGATAATCCTGGCACACCACTAAAATCCTTGGTTCAGATCCTGGATGTATTTGCTCCATACTCTGAACTACAAATCAACTGGAATAAATCTGTATTGTACCCCATGGACAATCCCTCAATTGACTCTTCCTCCCTACCATGCCCCATTCAAACAGCAGACCATTTCAAGTATCTAGGTATTTATATTACTTCATCACCTGCTTATTTCTACAAACTGAATATACAACCACTACTTGAAATAACCCAATCCAAATTATCAGCATGGAAGCTGCTGCCACTTAACCTACTGGGCCGAATCAACTTAATCAAAATCAATCTACTCCCCAAGTTGTTATACACCCTTCAACACGCACTAGCATGGGTACCGCAGTATTTTTTTAAAAAACTAAATAGCCTGATGACATCTTTCCTTTGGGGACATGGGAGAGCGAGGACCAAACTCACCACTCTGCAATGTCCCAAAGTCTTTGGTGGACTTGCAATGCCAAACTTTTATTTATATTTTCTTGCAGGGCAACTCAAACATCTTCAACTTTTGTTGAATCCAGATGCAGAGCTTACAGAATCTGAAGGAATGCTGCAACAATATTTAAATGGTCCGTTCATGGCCTTTCTACAAGACCCAAAAAAACACCTTATAGGTAGAGGCACAGTGCTGCACACTTTAGCTACAAAAACGTGGCAAGCAACCAATACAATTATAAACTACAATGGACTCCCCCCCCGAAACACCACTGTGGCGCAACAAATGCTTCCCCCTCCTGGCAGCGCTATCACATAAAGAATGGCTAGACAACAATGTAACAGCTTTTGCTGACATAATACGAGATAATACAATAATCCCATTCAGTGATCTTCAGCAAAACCATACACTTCCGAACACATACCTCTACAAATACTTACAATTGAGACATTGCTTGGCAGCGGAGTTCCCCAACCATCCCAATTTGGAAATAACAAAACACCCAATTATTGTTATTTTACATACCCAAGGAATGCAAGGCCTTATAACTCGCCTCTATACCAAACTGATAAAATGCCAGTCAATAACACTATCTGCAACAATAACAATAAAATGGCAAAGATATATACCAGAATTATCAAATGACTCTTGGAATGACTTCGCTAATATACATATGGCCGTCTCATCTGCAGCTAATAACAGATTAATACAATATAATATCATACACCAAATCTCTCACCAAAAAGAATGCATAATATTTTGGCAGAACCCACACATGCCCAAAGTGCCACCAAGACCAAGCGGATTTCTGGCATCTTATGTGGACATGCCCAAGAGTGAGAACCTTTTGGCAACAAATTGTTACCTTCCTATCTAACATAACTGAAACACCCATCCCGTTCAAAGGCGAAATATGTGTGCTGGGGATGCTAGAAGAAGAAATATGGACTAAGAGAATCCTCCTGACAGAAGCTCTTTTCTTTGCCCGGAAGACAATTGTTCTTAAGTGGATGGCGCCTGACACACCAACCCTAACCCAATGGAAAACTCTTATTAATAACACACTACCATATTATAAAATTTTATATCAAAAACGGAAATGCCCACAGAAATTTACCAAGATATGGAACCAATGGATCGAAAGCCAAGATACTACTGTCTAAAAACGAAAGGCGGCGTGTCCCCCCCCCCCTTTTTTTCCCCCCCCCCCCCCCCCCCTTACTAAATATTTAAACTTGTGATATCTACATTATATAAGTAAATGAAATCAAGAAATGGTGCTTGTAAATAGTTATAAAGTTTATTGTTTAAATGTTTATTTACACAATTGAACAAACACTGATTGTATCATAAGAAAATATACAAGTTGTATGCAATGAAGATTATATGTTTAAGATTGTTGAGTGCACCCTCAAATACTGTACCTATTGTATATCAAAATATGAAACTACTATTAATAAACACGAAGTTAAAAAAAAAAACCCTTAATACTAAATGCCCAACACATACTGTACCATCGGCCACATGGCCAGAAATATCCACGGCTTTAAAGTGGTCTACTAAAGCTTCCTGTTTTTACATGATCTACCTGTGCCCTTCAGTTTTGTACAAGCCTTGCAGTTCTAGATTATTGGGTTGGCAGTGGTTACTGGTTTAGGGAATGAGGTAAAATATAGAACTGCTACAACTACTGCATTGCTACTTACTATGCAACAATGATGAATACTGCAGCTTATATTGGATCCTATGTAGTCTTGAACTTTACAACTGAACTGTAGAAATTCATTTTCAAATTCTAGGGTAGCTAAATAAGTGGAAATACTTTCTATTGATTTTAAGTTTTTGTACGGTAATTCCTTTTGTCTGGAGTAAAATGTTGTGTGTGTGGGGGGTAGAATGTCTCTTTGCTTTTGGGAACTTGTTAAAGCTTACCCATCAGCATCAATTTCATAACGTGAAGTACAGGGAGTGCCGGAAACTATGTGAACCTGAAATCTTAGTTAATGTAGCAGTTACAGCACACTCCATTTTTCACACACATTGCATTCAAGCAGAGGATGTTGGAATGAAATGTATTTTAAGGACTGGTGGGGCCAACTATAATTTTTGTGCGATGGGGGTGGGAGGGTAATGTGTCAGAATGCACTTACTGATACACAATAGATATTGGATCAATTGATATTGATTTTAGTGGATAATTTCCTTATCTTTTTCTGTAAACAATATTCAATGTTTAAAGGTATATTTTTACAAATTCTATAAACTTGGTTTCATGTAAACATGAAGGACTATGGCAAAGCAAATGAATTAGGGAACAGTTTTAACAAATACAAACACTGGCAGTACCTACTGTATATTTAAAGTTCCACAAACATTTTGCAGGGGCATATTAGTAAGCCTTTTTTTCACATGACTGTGACTGCTATCTGTTAGAAATCTTCAAACATAGACTGATAGATGGACCTGCATGTTAATATATGCAGCCTTTACTAAAAAGATCAAAGTTCACAAAGAACATTGAGATAACAGGTTATAAACTTTGTGAAATGCTGGATATGTTAGTGAGTGCACAGAATGCAATAAAATAGAATGTTTTACAGATCCTAGCTTCAACATATAGAGAACTAAATCTGTTAAATTGTTAACACACTATGCAGTTTTCTTTAACAGTGCTTAGTACAGTATCTCATTAAATACTTAGCCAAAAAAGGCTAATGTTGAGGGATCCAAAGATTCTCTTGATGCATATAATAACCAAACCTAATTAATCCTAGATAGTTGTCCAATAGGAATTTGTTGTTTTGGTTTGAACAATTCTGTTGGACACTGCATAATAATGAAGAGACATTTTGTTACGAGACAAGGTTATATGTTTTCTATAGACATGCAATGATCTACCCGGGGGACGATTGTGATGAAGAATGGATGTCGCAACAATGAATCACCATTTTGAGGGATTAATAGGTATTAAATACACAAACATTTTTTATGTAATATTGGCTTTACATTACCTTGTATAAGGTATTAGCATAGTCATGCTGTATAGTAATGTTAAAATCATTTTTAGTAAAGGGAAATCCAGTATAGTGAAAATTCTGTTTCTGGGGGTGCTTAATCAGTTACAGTACTGGAAACTGCATCTACTATATACAGTATGGGAAACTGCATTCTGCCTCTACTGTATACAGTATGGGAAACTGCATTCTGTCTCTACTGTATACAGTATGGGAAACTGCATTCTGCCTCTACTGTATACAGTATCGGAAACTGAATTCTGCCTCTACCGTATAGATTATGGAAAACTGCATTCTCCCTCTACTGTATACAGTATGGAAAACTGTATTTTGCCTCTACTGTATACAGTATTGGAAACTGCATTCTGTGTCTACTGTATACAGTACGGAAAACTGCATTCTGCCTCTACTGTATACAGTATGGAAAACTGCATTCTGCCTCTACTGTATACAGTACTGGAAACTGCAATCTGTCTCTACTGTATACATTATTGAAAACTGCATTCTGCCTCTACTGTATACAGTATGGAAACTGCATTCTGTGTCTACTGTATACAGTATAGAAAACTGCAGTTTTCCATACTGTTTACAGTAGAGGCAGAATGACATCCTGTATCTACTGTATACAGTATGGGAAACTGCATTCTGCATCTACTGTATACCGTATGGGAAACTGTATACTGTTTCTACTATATAAAGTATGGGAAACTTCATTCTGTGTTTACTGTATAAAGTACTGCAAAATGCATCCTGCATCTCCTGTATACAGTACGGAAAACAGCATTCTGCATCTACTGTATACAGTATGGGAAACTGCATTGTGTGTCTACTGTAAACAGTAATGGAAAATGCAGTCTGCATCTACTGTACAGTATGGGAAACTGCATTCTGCATCTACTGTATACAGTGTGGGAAACCATATACGTTCTATTATATACAGTACGGAAAACTGCTACTGAATGTAGTATGGGAAACTACTACTGAATGCAGTACTGGAAACCGCATTCTGAATCTATTGTATATAATACGGAAAACTGCAGATACAGATTTGATTTGCTTGTATACAGTACTGGAAACTGCATTCTGCGTCTACTGTATACAGTACTGGAAACTGCATTCTGCATCTACTGTATACAGTCCTAGAAACTTCATTCTGCATCTACTGTATACAGTCCTGGAAACTGCATTCTGCATCTACTGTATACAGTCCTGGAAACTGCATTCTGCATCTACTGTATACAGTCCTGGAAACTGCATTCTGCATCTACTATATAGTCCAGTAAACTGCATTCTGCATCTACTATATAGTCCAGTAAACTGCATTCCGCATCTACTGTATAGTCCATTAAACTGCATTCTGCATCTACTGTATACTGTCCTGGAAACTGTTCCTGACACGGTATTCACTGTAAACTAATGCTGGGTACTTTCTAATTATTTTCACTTACACTGACAGCGTTATGAGCTTGCACAGCTGTAGAGGAAGCTCAGACAGCCCCTGTAAATTATAGGCAGGGATATCTCTATGATGGCCGTGACTGACGGCGGATACATAAAGACCAGGGAATATCTGTGTTCAGAAACGCTACAGAAGCAGTTAGGGGT
This sequence comes from Hymenochirus boettgeri, assembly GCA_019447015.1. NCBI lineage: Eukaryota > Metazoa > Chordata > Amphibia > Anura > Pipidae > Hymenochirus > Hymenochirus boettgeri. Next base: position 63,631,004 of record CM033477.1, read on the forward strand.
TCCTGGTTTTATGTGAAAATTTGTTGAGGTGTTACATACTCTATAAGTAATGTTGCTTAATAAAGCTCAAGCGTGTGACATCAGATTTCTTCCTTCATACATTTGCACGTTTTTATTCAAGATAAAAGAGCAGTATAACCTACAGAGCACATCATCTGACGGTACTCTGATTTAAGTTATATAAATGATGTATATACCCTTGATCTAGGCCCTGGAACTTCAGTCTTCATAAGTGGACCATCATATTCAAAGTCAACATTTTTCTTTGTGCAGCTTGACTGATGTATCTCCCACAAATAATAAAAACATTTAGACATGTATTGAATATAGATAAGTGCACACACCCACAACCCTTTAAAAGTCCCTGAGCTGTTGTGAAAATAATTTCCTGTTGTTATTAAAGATTTTAAGAATTCTATAAACAAAGACTTCTTTATCTTTCACAGTTGTACCTTTAACACAGCCTACTTACTTCCAGGCTGTGCACTATTATCACCAGTGTAGAAAATAAACTAGATATAGCTAGCTAGACATTTTTACATATACTCTAGCCTTTACTTTTTAGGACACAAGACATCTCATCAGGGCAGTGTATACTTTTTTCCTCCTAGCCACTCTCCCTTGACAGCTATCTAACATATATACTAGTTTAAGCTGCATGATTTACATTTTAAAGAAATGTCCTCCAAACTCTGGTCTGGAGGATATTGTGTTTGTCGGGCTGCCACTGGTCACTGCCCCTTCTTCTCAGTACAGTCTGATGGCGTGAGGAGGCAATCCACCTGTAATGTATATGCCGTTAACAGTTCCTACTGCATTGCGATCCACTGTCAAACTAGCTGGTGTTAAAAATATCTGGCACATTACAAGTTTGGGCAGCGGTGGGGTGTCTTTTGAGATACTAACAGCCTATCAGTAAAAATTACTGTTGGAACATTCCAAGGATGTGGTGCATCCGGGAGAAGAAGGATGTGTTGAACCTGAAATGTCAGCTAACTAATACCAAACAGCAGGGAACAGCAAAGGGTATGAAACAACTGATTTTTTTTAAAATAGTAGAGAATAGTAGAATAACTAAGAAGGCATTACACAAACTAACAATTTAAACAATATTGTAATTTCCACTGAACTGTCCCTTAAGTCACACTAACTAACAAGACCAGTATCAAGCTAGTGGCTATGGTGCATTGTCCTGTAAGTACCTGACTTTTGTATAGTGCAGTTTATATGAGACTTGGGACTACTGTCTTAAGGTCTGCCCTAAGGTTAAATAAATGGCAAACAACAAAATGTTAGTGTCCAGCGCCCTCCAGCATAACACTATGGGTGATTGCAATAAAATCATTTAATCATTAACTATGTCCCAATGCAATAAATAAGTCCCCACCATAAAAGTGCCGTATCAGTGGAGGTGGTATAAGGCAGGTTTATTCACTGCTTTCCTACACCAGGCCTGGGCAAAGAAAGGCCTTGGGGACCACATGCAGCCCCTTGGCTGCTCCTGACTGGCCCCTCAATACTAGACCGTTACCCCCCAAAAATACAATATATATAACATTGCATTCAATGGCACAAAAGCAGTTTACATGTATTATGCTGCTCTGTGTACGTGTATACTGATGAATAATAAAATGACTTTTTAACATACTATCAGGGAGATTCAATAAAAGTTCTTATAGTTTTAAAATGGTGCTAATTTTGCCCCAACCAATCAGAACTTAGGTAACATTGAAAGCTAAACATCTGATTGGTTGGGGCAAAATTAGCACCATTTTAAACGATAAGAACTTTTATTGAATAACCCCCATATCTAAAACCTCCATTATAAACATGGATATGTATTACATTCTATGCATTCAGAAAAAGGATTAACTGACCTCAATGAACCATAAGCACATTTTCCCACGCAGCCATGGAATTTAGTGTATTGGTCCGCCCGTGAAAGCCTTTGGTGGATTGCAAAGCATAGAAAAATTAATATTGACTGAAATAGAAGTATATAAACCAATGCCTCCTCTAAATTGGCTGTGTGCGGAGAAATATATTTTCTGTGTGCATACAAATGAAAATTTTGTGGCTCAATACCACAGCACTTATATTCCAGAAGATTTTTATGTGCGCACCACTTTGATCTGGTGTGCGCAGGACTGCAGAGTTGTGTGCGCGCGCACAGCTTAGAGGGAACACTGTATATAACTGATTGCTAAATACCTATACTAGTTCCACTAGTATTATTATTGATTTGTGATCAGATTGCAATTAGAGTACTTACATGGCAGAAGTAACCGGGAGTTTGCTGCAAGCTGAGAGTACAGACGTGTGAACAGCATACCAGCCATTTTCCTTGATTCTGAATCACTTCAAATCCAAGCGTTAGCGTCCTCCAGGGACAAACTCTTACTGTATTAAAATAGTAATGATAATTAAATTAATGTAATAGAATAAATAATTGAAAACTACTACAGAGGAAATACAGGCCAAAAGAGAATTCACTCAATGCAAAAGGACAGTAGTGCACAACCTGCAACACTACAATTACACTTTTATCGACATAAAGGATTAGATTTTATCTGCTCTTACCCTACCTTATCATTTTTTTCTCGCACAGTCGATGGCCACCCTTCATTATTAAACCCTTAATACTAGGGGGGGCGGAGCTAAACTGGCTTCCTGAGAGGACGTGTGGTAGCAGAGCTCCGGGCCCAAAACTCTTAATATACTACAGATGTCTGTTACAACCCTAACCCCACATATACCTCACCAAAACTGGGCAGCATGACTAAACCCAAAGACAAGAGAAGAGACGGCGGTTTACCGCCAAGAAAAACGGCTGAAAACTGGTTTTGTGCGACCAAGTTGGCGCCCAAGATCCAGCAGCGCGGGACCTAGACAACAAAATATGCGGCAAGTAAAGAGCTCTCCACAACGGAACCACTCACCTTTATCCCAGATGAATACTCAGCTTCTCGCAGCTATACAGGACACCAAGACAGCCTAACGCATAAAATAGAGGAGGTAAAAATCGACACAGGATTACTACGTAAGATATTACAAAGGCTGCCGAAACGATTGGAGAGGCTGAAGGGAGAATATCCCAAGTAGAGGATAACCTTGGCCCGATACAAGCTACGGTAAACCTCGACGCAACAAGTAAAGTATCTACACTCCAAATCGGACGACTTGGAAATCGCCTCCGAAGACAAAATTTAAGATTCCTGGGCAACCCAGAGGTTCTGAGGGCCAAACTCCTAAACATTTATTGGAAATTGGCTACGTTCGCCAGTTCCGGACCTAGACACAGCACCCACCTTTGCAGGGAAAGGGCGCATAGGATACCAGCAGGCGCACCTCCCCCCGGATCCAGGCTGTGACCCCTCATAGCCGGCTATTAAACTCCAAAGACCGCAACTCCATAGTACGAATGTCAGCTTAAGGGAGCACTTAAGCTGGAAAACGCGATATAAAAAAGCAGTTACAACTCAAAGGATACAATACTCCATGATCTACCCAGCCAAACTCTGGGTGTCGATGCACAAATAACCGCTTCTTTGACAACGCTGAAAACGCAATGGCATGGATACAGACCAGTCAACCCAGCAATGCCAAAGTTTAACCACATGGGACCACCACGCCTGACCTTCAACGAACCCCCCCCCCCCCCACACTTCATCCTGTTTCGTCTGCTCCTCACAGTAAGCGGAGGGTTCTCTAGGTCACAATGTCTCAAAACTTTAAGTACTTTCCAGCCCTGGGCAAATATGTGTAGACTATGTGAGCATGAGATTTTACCCCAGATTTTGATATTATAACCAAACACGTTACCCCTTATATTGCCACTGATGACAGTTGAACTAAACCGACACGCCTCTTGCCCCTAAAGCCTGAACAAGTATAGGAGGACCGGGTTAGTGAACCACTTCCATGAAGTAACAGCAACTTACTGTGATACTGCTGCCCTGATCCGTCTCTAATACCGGAAGGGCCAAAGCTGTATAATTTATAATGCAATGTTTATAAATATCTAAAACTAACATCTAACATAATACCGATAAGTTACCACAAATGCATAGTGGATGTGTCAAAGTGCAATAACTTTATGTCAATAATGTTTATATATCTAGTTATATATGTTACTATAGTAATTTGTATTCAGGTGAAGCAATGTAAATGTATTTATTTAATAGGTCATTGTGTGCACACTCATGCATATATGATCAACCTTGTTTCCAGTAGCTCTCTTCCCCTCGGCCTTACCCCTTACTTACTTCTCCTCCCCTCCAACTCCTGAACTACGCACTCAGAAAGTTAATACCCAATTCTTAAGTCAAGCACTACTAGCCACCACAAAGGGTTTATTACAACCACAGAAAGTCAACAAAAACTACACAACCGAAATGATACGGCTGTCAATAGCCTAAACAAGACATACATACAATCAGCTAAATCATCCTCAAACACCTACTTGATAACACCTACCCTAAACTTCCAACATCATTAGGTTCCCCTCCTTCCTCTTTTATCTTCCTCTATACTTCCATCTACTGTATGGCTGATTAACCCGAAAGTACTATAACTGCAAACAGCCATGTTCACAATAGCTACCTGTATACAAGTAATGTAGGTTTATACCATTGCCTGATCCGTTTCTATTACGGAAGAACCAAAACTGTTAATCTGTGATGCAATGTTATTATAAAATATCTAAAATAACACTTACATTATCGATAAGTTACCACAAATGCATAGTTGGATGTAGTCAAAAGTGCAAAGATTTATGTGAAAATGCATATATATTATAAGTTAAATATGCCACTATAGAATTTACAATTCAAATGAAGCAATATGAATGTGTTATTTATAGCTCATTATATTCACACTCATGCATATATGATCAACCTGTATGCAGTAACTCTCTTCACCTCTGCCTATATCCTGTTACTTACTCCCCTCCCCTCCAACCCCTGAAACTACGCACTCATAGACCGTTATATACCAATTCTTAAGTCAAGCACAATAGCCACTACAAAGGGTTAACACAACCATCAAAAATCAACAATAAACTACACAACCAAAATGTATACAGCTGCTAAAAACCACTACAAGACAAAAATCTAATCAGCTAAATCCTCCTCTCAAACACCTACTCTGATAACCTACCTACCCAAACTTCAATACCAATGGACTCCACCTTCCTTCCTCCTTATTTTCCTCTACACTTCCATCTATCGTATGGCCGATAAGTACTTTAGCGTGATTAACCCGAAAATACTATAACTGCAAACAGCCCTATGTTCGCAATAGCTACCTATATACAAGTTACCGTATATACTCGAGTATAAGTCGAGGTTTTCAGGCTGTAAAAACAGCCTAAAAACTGAAACTCGACTTATACTCGGGTCAGTCACTAACTTAGGAAGAAGAATCCGGCTGCCGCATTTCCCGATAGTCGTATCCACTGACGTCACTACTCGGCGCCTATCTACTTCCCGGCGCCGAGTAGTGACGTCCGTGGATGCGACGATCAGGAGATGCGGCAGCAGGTGGGACGAATACTAGCAGCGGGAATCCCAGTGGGCCCAGGACCTTTGGATCAGAGAAGAGGTATTATTTATTGACTGCTCCTTTTGGCCTGGTCTGGCCTGCTGCTCTGGGCCTCTAGGGTTGGGGTATGGGGTTATGGTGGGATAAATAATGATGGTGGGTCTTAAAGGGCTTTGTATGGGAAGAAGGGTTAGGACTATGTGGTCATGGAGGCTGCTGGGGGATATGGTAATTGTCTAAATGGTCTTCTGTACAGGAGGGGGTTAGGGGTATTTCTACCCTCGACTTTACTCAGGTCAATCACTTTTACTAATTTTTTAGGTAAAAATAGGTACCTCGACTTATACTCGGATCGACTTATAATCGAGTATATACAGTAATATGTTATTACCTATCTGTTTAATTGTCATGGTACAAATGTAATCAATAGCTCAGTATCTTATGTTAAAAAATATATGAACAGCTACAAATGTAATAAACTCTCTCGCATACCTCCTTGCACCTAACTGTCCCTTTTCCTCTTTATTTAACCCCAAATTTGTAACCATGCTAGCAACTATACACTAACTCCAAGTCGTACCACATCTGAGAATGATGACAATGGTGAGACTGGTAAGTCTTATGGCCCCATTCTCGCCACTAGTACAAGCTAAGTGCTAGCCTAATTGGTCTGATCCAGAATGTGGAAACTAACCTCTCCATCCCCCCCATACAGTCTCTGATCTTCCCCCCCCCCTCTCTCATAAACCCTACCAAGTAACAGACTAATACCTTCTTTACTAGGCCTGGGACCTACAGTCCTACAGTACAATAAGTTTAAAACAAAGTACACCCCAATATAATGTATGAAGATAAAGGTTTAAGCTACCAAAAACTGTATGAATAACAATAACTGGTTGTCTTTAATAATTACCAATACTAAGATGTCATATGCACCATATTATATTTTTTTATATGAGATATCTAGGATCAGCTATCATCCCCTTTACCCTACAGGGTAAATCTACCACCGTGATGCAAAATGGTTAACTTTATAACATGGAACATCCGAGGCCTTAACGACAAATCAAAACGAACAGCAGTGTTTTCATTTCTCCAACAATATATCCTGACGCCATCTGTTACAGGAAACCCATCTGACAAAACATACCACAAAATATCTACGCAAAGATGGATAGGATGGGCAGCACACAGTTGCCACACATCATACTCCTGAGGAGTATCAATCCTTATACGCAACACCACCAGATATGAAATTCCAAAAACCTTGATAGATGATCAAGGTAGATATATATGTGTGGGCTGGAAATCAACCAAATGCATTTCACACTGATTGCCATCTATAATATCCCACCTGCAGACTTACAAATTCTCAAAAAAACTGATAAACTTTGCCTCCACATACCCATACTCCCATGTAATTTGTATGGGAGACTTCAAATTAATAATGGACCCAACTAGGACAGATTACATTTACATCTCCCACAAAACCAAATCAACCCTTGCTCTCCTACAAAACTGGATGAAAGAAGTCGGATGGATAGACATATGGCGAGAACAGAATCCACAAAAACGTGAATATACTTGCCACTCCACTACTCACGACACATTGTCAAGAATAGACTATATTCTTCTCAATTCATTAACAACTACTAAGTCATAATTAACAACCCACCTCCCTAGAGGCAATTCGGATCATTCCCCAATACTATTTCAGATGAATGACAACCTCCCTACCAAACGGAAACCCTGGAAATTGCACCCCTTTTGGTTATCACTGTTAACTGATGTAGACACCATACAGGAAGAAATTCAAATACTATGCACATAATCAGACAGACCCACCAACCCCTGTATACTGGGACAGCCTTAAAGCCTATTGAGAGGACAATTCCACACTGCCATTACGAATATCAAAAAAGCATCCGCATCCGAAGAAAACTCCCTAACACACAACTCCATATCTTCGATCAACAATATATCCTAGACCCAGCAGAATCCACCTACGGCGAATTTGGCAGCACAGAGGCGACTTTATATTCCAGGAGGAAAAGGCAAAACGTAAAATATTCTTTCAAAATAGTCAGTTCTTTGAGGAAGAAACAACAATCGGCAAATTTTTAACAACTTAACACAAACGCAACAATCTCAAGATGTATACTCCATCTTGGACATTTTTGACTACCTAGCAGATATTACTTTCCCAACCTTAAAACCAGAACAACTAGCTCAACTAGAAGAAAATATTCACTAGTGAAATACAGATAGCAATAGCAAACCTCCAAAACGGGAAAGCGCCAGGACCCGATGGTCCCCAACAGAAGTCTACAAAAATACGAATCAGCACTAGCACCCCAACTACTAGAAACACTCAAGATGCTTACTCCCAAGCAAGTCACCACCCTCATTCTATGAAGCATCCATAATAGTTTTATTGAAACCTGAAAAAGACCCAGCTGACCTAGGCTCATATAGGCCATATCGTTGCTCAATAGCGACTACAAGATTCTAGCGAAGGTCTTAGCTAATAGACTACAAAAAGTAATGCTAGATCTCATACATCCAAACCAAACTGGTTTCCTCCCAGGAAAATTCACCTCAATCAACCTCAGAGCGCACGTTAATACAATCACAGATAACCACGACAACACCGGCGGCTGGTTATATGGTTTCTCTGGATATGCAGAAGGCTTTTGACACCCTGGAATGGGACTTCTGTGGGCGTGTCTCTATAGATATGGGTTCGGAAATTATTTTATCAAATGGCTACAAATACTATACAAAGCACCCCAAGCATATATACCCAATGATACAACTCGCAATTTTTCCGCTTTCCAGAGGCCACAAGACAGGGATGTCCTCTTTTACCACTGCTATTTACCTTGGCAATAGAAGCCCTGGCGATTCGGATACGCTTAGATACCTCAATCAAAAGTTTCTCACTGAGATGCTTAGGCTCTATGCAGACAATGTCATTTTATATTTGGATAATCCTGGCACACCACTAAAATCCTTGGTTCAGATCCTGGATGTATTTGCTCCATACTCTGGACTACAAAATCAACTGGAATAAATCTGTATTGTACCCCATGGACAATCCCTCAATTGACTCTTCCTCCCTACCATGCCCCATTCAAACAGCAGACCATTTAAGTATCTAGGTATTTATATTACTTCATCACCTGCTTATTTCTACAAACTGAATATACAACCACTACTTGAAATAACCCAATCCAAATTATCAGCATGGAAGCTGTGCCACTTAACTACTGGGCCGAATCAACTTAACAAATCAATTACTCCCCAAGTGTTATACACCCTTCAACACGCACTAGCATGGGTACCGCAGTTATTTTTAAAAAACTAAATGCCTGATGACATCTTTCCTTTGGGGACATGGGAGAGCGAGGACCAAACTCACCACTCTGCAATGTCCCAAAGTCTTTGGTGGACTTGCAATGCCAAACTTTTATTTATATTTTCTTGCAGGGCAACTCAAACACTCTTCAACTTTGTTGTGAATCCAGATGCAGAGCTTACAGAATCTGAAGGAATGCTGCAACAATATTTAAATGGTCCGTTCATGGCTTTCTACAAGACCCAAAAAAACACCTTATAGGTAGAGGGCACGTGCTGCACACTTTAGCTACAAAAACGTTGGCAAGCAACCAATACAATTATAAACTACAATGGACTCCCCCCCGAAACACCACTGTGGGCAACAAAATGCTTCCCCTCTGGCAGCGCTATCACATAAAGAATGGCTAGACAACAATGTAACAGTTTTGCTGACATAATACGAGATAATACAATAATCCCATTCAGTGATCTTCAGCAAAACCATACACTTCCGAACACAACCTCTACAAATACTTACAATTGAGACATTGCTTGGCAGCGGAGTTCCCCAACCATCCCAATTTGGAAATAACAAAACACCCAATTATTGTTATTTTACATACCCAAGGAATGCAAGGCCTTATAACTCGCCTATCTACCAAACTGATAAAATGCCAGTCAATAACACTATCTGCAACAATAACAATAAAATGGCAAAGATATAACAGAATTATCAAATGACTCTTGGAATGACTTCGCTAATATACATATGGCCGTCTCATCTGCAGCTAATAACAGATTAATACAATATAATATCATAACCAAATCTCTCACCAAAAGAATGCATAATATTTTGGCAGAACCCACACATGCCCAAAGTGCCACCAAGACCAAGCGGATTTCTGGCATCTTATGTGGACATGCCCAAGAGTGAGAACCTTTTGGCAACAAATTGTACCTTCCTATCTAACATAACTGAAACACCCATCCCGTTCAAAGGCGAAATATGTGTGCTGGGGATGCAGAAGAAGAAATATGGACTAAGAGAATCCTCCTGACAGAAGCTCTTTCTTTGCCCGGAAGACAATTGTTCTTAAGGGGATGGCGCCGCTGACACACCAACCTAACCCAATGGAAAACTCTTATTAATAACACACTACCATATTATAAAATTTTATATCAAAAACGGAAATGCCCACAGAAATTTACCAAGATATGGAACCAATGGATCGAAAGCCAAGATACTACTGTCTAAAAACGAAAGGCGGCGGTGTCCCCCCCCCCTTTTTTCCCTCCCTCCTCCCCCCCTTACTAAATATTAAACTTGTGATATCTACATTATATAAGTAAATGAAATCAAGAAATGGTGCTTGTAAATAGTTATAAAGTTATTGTTTAAATGTTATTTACACAATTGAACAACACTGATTGTATCATAAGAAAATATACAAGTTGTATGCAATGAAGATTATTGTTTAAGATTGTTGAGTGCACCCTCAAATACTGTACCTATTGTATATCAAAATATGAAACTACTATTAATAAACACGAAGTATAAAAAAAAAAACCCTTAATACTAAATGCCCAACACATACTGTACCATCGGCCACATGGCCGAGAATATCCACGGCTTTAAAGTGGTCTACTAAAGCTTCCTGTTTTTACATGATCTACGGGCCTTCAGTTTTGTACAAGCCTTGCAGTTCTAGATTATTGGGTTGGCAGTGGTTACTGGTTTAGGGAATGAGGTAAAATATAGAACTGCTACAACTACTGCATTGCTACTTAATGCAACAATGATGATACTGCAGCTATATTGGATCCTATGTAGTTGAACTTTACAACTGAACTGTAGAAATTCATTTTCAAATTCTAGGGTAGCTAAATAAGTGGAAATACTTTCTATTGATTTTAAGTTTTTGTACGGTAATTCCTTTTGTCGGAGTAAAATGTTGTGTGTGTGGGGGGTAGAATGTTCTCTTGCTTTTGGAAACTTGTTAAAGCTTACCCATCAGCATCAATTTCATAACGTGAAGTACAGGGAGTGCGGAAACTATGTGAACCTGAAATCTTAGTTAATGTAGCAGTTACAGCACACTCCATTTTTCACACACATTGCATTCAAGCAGAGGATGTTGGAATGAAAGTATTTTAAGGAATGGTGGGGCCAACTATAATTTTTGTGCGATGGGGGTGGGAGGGTAATGTGTCAGAATGCACTTAGATACACAATAGATATTGGATCAATTGATATTGATTTTAGTGGATAATTCCTTATCTTTTCTGTAAACAATATTCAATGTTTAAAGGTATATTTTTACAAATTCTATAAACTTGGTTTCATGTAAACATGAAGGACTATGGCAAAGCAAATGAATTAGGGAACAGTTTTAACAAATACAAACACTGGCAGTACCTACTGTATATTTAAAGTTCCACAAACATTTTGCAGGGGCATATTAGTAAGCCTTTTTTTCACATGACTGTGACTGTATCGTTAGAAATCTTCAAACATAGACTGATAGATGGACCTGCATGTTAATATATGCAGCCTTTACTAAAAAATCAAAGTTCACAAAGAACATTGAGATAACAGGTTATAAACTTTGTGAAATGCTGGATATGTAGTGAGTGCACAGAATGCAATAAAATAGAATGTTTTACAGATCCTAGCTTCAACATATAGAGAACTAAATCTGTTAATTGTTAACACACTATGCAGTTTTCTTTAACAGTGCTTAGTACAGTATCTCATTAAATACTTAGCCAAAAAAGGCTAATGTTGAGGGATCCAAAGATTCTCTTGTGCATGATATAAACCAAACCTAATTAATCAGATAGTTGTCCAATAGGAATTTGTTTGTTTGGTTTGAACAATTTGTTGGACACTGCATAATAATGAAGAGACATTTGTTACGAGACAAGGTAATGTTTCTATAGACATGCAATGATCTACCCGGGGGACGATTGTGATGAAGAATGGAGTCGCAACAATGAATCACCATTTTGAGGGATTAATAGGTATTAAATACACAAACATTTTTTATGTATATTGGCTTTACATTACCTTGTATAAGGATTAGCATAGTCATGTGTATAGTAATGTTAAAATCATTTTTAGTAAAGGGAAATCCAGTATAGTGAAAATTCTGTTTCTGGGGGTGCTTAATCAGTTACAGTACTGGAAACTGCACTACTATATACAGTATGGGAAACTGCATTCTGCCTCTACTGTATACAGTATGGGAAACTGCATTCTGTCTCTACTGTATACAGTATGGGAAACTGCATTCTGCCTCTACTGTATACAGTATCGGAAACTGAATTCTGCCTCTACCGTATAGATTATGGAAAACTGCACTCCTCTACTGTATACAGTATGGAAAACTGTATTTTGCCTCTACTGTATACAGTATTGGAAACTGCATTCTGTGTCTACTGTATACAGTACGAAAACTGCTTCTGCCTCTCTGTATACAGTATGGAAAACTGCATTCTGCCTCTAATGTATACAGTACTGGAAACTGCAATCTGTCTCTACTGTTACATATTGAAAACTGCATTCTGCCTCTACTGTATACAGTATGGAAACTGCATTCTGTGTCTACTGTATACAGTATAGAAAACTGCAGTTTTCCATACTGTTTACAGTAGAGGCCGAATGACATCCTGTATCTACTGTATACAGTATGGGAAACTGCATTCTGCATCTACTGTATACCGTATGGGAAACTGTATACTGTTTCTACTATATAAAGTATGAAACTCATTCTGTGTTACTGTATAAAGTACTGCAAAATGCATCCTGCATCTCCTGTATACAGTACGGAAAACAGCATTCGCATCTACTGTAACAGTATGGGAAACTGCATTGTGTGTCTACTGTAAACAGTTAATGGGAAACTGCATTTGCATCTACGTATACAGTGTGGGAAACCATATACGTTCTATATATACAGTAAGGAAAACTGCTACTGAATGTAGTATGGGAAACTACTACTGAATGCAGTACTGGAAACCGCATTCGAATCATTGTATATATACGGAAAACTGCAGAATCAGATTTGATTTGCTTGTATACAGTACTGGAAACTGCATTCTGCGTCTACTGTATACAGTACTGGAAACTGCATTCTGCATCTACTGTATACAGTCCTAGAAACTTCATCTGCATCTACTGTATACAGTCCTGGAAACTGCATTCTGCATCTACTGTATACAGTCCTGGAAACTGCATTCTGCATCTACTGTATACAGTCCTGGAAACTGCATTCTGCAATACTATATAGTCCAGTAAACTGCATTCTGCATCTATATATAGTCCAGTAAACTGCATTCCGCATCTACTGTATAGTCCATTAAACTGCATTCTGCCTTACTGTTACTGTCCTGGAAACTGTATCTGCATCTACTGTATATAGTATGGAAAACTGCATCTGTTTCTACTGTATACAGTACTAGAAACTGCACTCTGCATTACTGTACACAGTACTGGAAAATAGCATTCTGCATTACTGTATAAGTAAAGAAACTGTGACTTAGCATACAGATTGATTTGCTTGTATACAGTAAGGAAACTGCATTCTGCGTCTACTGTATACAGTACTGGAAACTGCACTCTGCATCTACTGTACACAGTACTGGAAACAGCATTCTGCATCTACTGTATATAGGACAGAAAACTGCATTCATTCACTTAGCAGATACAGATTTGATTTGCTTGTATACAGTATGGAAACTGCATTCTGTGTCTACTGTATACAGTCCTGGAAACTGCATTCAGCGTCTACTGTATACAGTCCTGGAAACTGCATTCTGCATCTACTGTATACAGTACTGGGAACTGCATTCTGCATCTACTGTATACAGTACTGGTAACTGCATTCTGCATCTACTGTATACAGTACTGGTAACTGCATTCTGCATCTACTGTATACAGCACTGGTAACTGCATTCTGCATCTACTGTATACAGCACTGGTAACTGCATTCTGCATCTACTGTATACAGCACTGGTAACTGCATTCTGCATCTACTGTATACAGCACTGGTAACTGCATTCTGCATCTACTGTATACAGTACTGGAAACTGCATTCTGCATCTACTGTATACAGTAATGGAAACTGCATTCTGCATCTACTGTATACAGTACTGGAAACTGCATTCTGCATCTACTGTATACAGTACTGGAAACTGATTCTGCATCTACTGTATACAACCTGGAAACTGCATTGCTCTACTGTATAGTCCAGTACCAGTAAACTGCATTCCGCATCTACTGTATAGTCCATAAAACTGCATCCTGCATCTACTGTATACTGTCTGGAAACTGTATCGCATTCTCGTATATAGTATGGAAAACTGCTTCTGTTTCTACTGTATACAGTACTGGAAACTGCACACTGCATCTCTGTACAAGTACTGGAAACAGCATCTGCATCTACTGTATATAGTACAGAAAACTGTGACTTAGCATATACAGATTGATTTGCTTGTATACAGTACTGGAAACTGCATTCTGCATATACTGTATAAAGTACTGGAAACTGCACTCTGCATCTACTGTACACAGTATTGGAAACAGCATTCTGCATCTACTATATAGTACAGAAAACTGCATTCTATTGACTTAGCAGATACAGATTTGCTTTGCTTGTATACAGTACTGGAAACTGCATTCTGTGTCTACTGTATACAGTACTGGAAACTGCATTCTGTGTCTACAGTATACAGTCCTGGAAACTGCATTCTGCATCTACTGTATACAGTACTGGAAACTGCATTCAGTGTCTACAGTATACAGTACTGGAAACTGCATTCTGCGTCTACTGTATACAGTATGGAAAACTGTATTCTGCCTCTACTGTTTACAGTATGGAAAACTGTATTCTGCCTCTACTGTATACAGTACTGGAAACTGCATTCTGTGTCTACTGTATACAGTATGGAAAACTGCATTCTGCCTCTACTGTATACAGTATCGGAAACTGCATTCTGTGTCTACTGTATACAGTACTGGAAACTGCAATCTGTCTCTACTGTATACATTATGGAAAACTGCATTCTGCCTCTACTGTATACAGTACTGGAAAACTGTATTCTGCCTCTACTGATACGTACGGAAACTGCATTCTGTGTCTACTATATACAGTATGGAAAACTGCAGTTTTCCATACTGTATACAGTAGAGGCAGAATGGCATCCTGTATCTACTGTATACAGTATGGGAAACTGCATTCTGCATCTACTGTATACCGTATGGGAAACCGTATACTGTTTCTACTATATACAGTATGGGAAACTTCATTCTGTGTCTACTGTATAAAGTACTGCAAAATGCATCCTGCATCTCCTGTATACAGTACGGAAAACAGCATTCTGCATCTACTGTATACAGTATGGGAAACTGCGTTGTGTGTCTACTGTTTACAGTATGGGAAACCGTATACTGTTTCTACTATATACAGTACGGGAAACTGCTACTGAATGTAGTATGGGAAACTACTACTGAATGCAGTACTGGAAACTGCATTCTGCATCTACTGTATACAATACTAGAAACTGCATTCTGCATCTATTGTATACAATCCTGGAAACTGCATTCTGCATCTACTGATAGTCCAGTAAACTGCATTTCGCATATGCCTGTATACAGTAGATGCAGAATGCTGTTTTCCGTACTGTATACAGGAGATGCAGGATGCATTTTGCAGTACTTTATACAGTAGACACAGAATGAAATATACTGTATAAAGTACTGGAAACTGCACTCTGCATCTACTGTACAGAGTATTGGAAACAGCATTCTGCATCTACTGTATATAGTACAGAAAACCACATCAGAAAAGCCCTCCGGATCTATAACTCTTACCGTACCGGTCTCTCCTTTTTCTTTTCCAGTTTGCAAGCAGAAGGGCCGGGCAGGCGGCGAATGAGAGAGGTAAGGTAAAGTAATGATCGGGGGCTTTCGGAATGATATAATTATACGTTTGGGGCGGGGGAACATGACTAATTATATAAAAACTTTTTTTTAAAGGGTCGACAATGGCCCTTTAAACCATGCGGTTTTCCATTGTACATTTTTCTAATCCTTTTCGTTCAGTTTTGATAAAGTGACTTTTTTTCTGTCACCCACCACAACCCCCCTCTCAAAGGTTTTACTTGTTCCAAAACTTCCAATCATGGATGCTGCATTGTGGGTTTGCACTCAAAGCAGTGCTTACCCACTGGTTTCTTATCAGGGTCATAATTTGCTTATTGACCTCCTATGTTCATATATACGTTGTGTCCAACCATGCGGTGTTGGTCTGTCCCCAACATACATTTTTTTCCGCATGGGCATTCAAGTGCATACACCACTATTGTTGCAGGTAAAGTTGTGTGACCGGTATTCCTGTACCCTTAAATGGATGTAACACCCAAAATTAAGAAAATTGGGGCTGTTGTACATGCATATATTAAGTGCAACTACAATAGTTACATAGTAATTAAGGTTGATCAGACATACGTTCCATCCCAATTCCACCTATTCCTTTTTTTTTTTTTTTTTTGTTACCTAAAAAACCCTACCTAACAGTTGATCCATAGGACGTCAAAAAACGCGCCATCTAAAAAGGGGGGAAAAATTCCTTCCTGACCCAAAAAACGCAATCCCGAAAGTATCCCCCTGGATCACCAGATCTATATGCATTAATACCAGTATTCTCATATTTTTTAGTTTTTTAACCTTATCATCCCAGGGGCCTTTTTTAAATTTATTCAATGAACTTGCCATTACCCACATCTGCTGAAGACAGTTCCACATTTCATCACCCGTTCTCACTGTAAAGAACCTCTCCTAACTGAAGATAAACTTCTTTTCTTCCAACCTTAAAGGATGTCCACGTGTCCCTGTATGGCCATTAGTGAACATGCACCAGAAGCCATTGTAGGTCCATTACTATATTTGTAACAAGGTTAATCATGTCCCCACGCAACCCCGTCCCCGCCGCTTCTCCATGTAAAAAACAGCCCTAACTTGATCCTAATCTGCCTGCATATTCCAGCCCCCCTCCATTCCCTTATTAATTTGTTTTGGCCCTTCTCTTGAACTCGGCCCTCAATTTCCAAGATGTCCTTTTGTATGGATTCCCAAAACTGGCAAACCCCGCTATGCCAAATGAGGCCTTACTCAGTGCCTTGTAAGGGGGAGAATAATATTTTTCCTCTCTTGAATCTATTCCCCTTTTTTTACAAGACATATCTTGTAGCTCTAGCTGTTTGCTGTCTACCTGCATTGTTTGCTACAGCTAAGTCTGTTCGCTACCAACCCCAAATCTTTTTTTTTCCATTACAAATGAACTTAACACAGAGTTATTTAAGTGGTATAGATGGCACGGGACCCTAAGACCAAAAATATAATAATACAAAAAAGAGAATTTCAGTGCCAAACAATTTCTAATTGTATATGGCTACCACTCCATAAAGGTTGCTACTCCTGACAAACAGTCGGCTAAAAACCGGGATAAATACAGCAATTAGTTCAATAGTTGGACAATTATTTTAAGCCCAGTCACCACATCAAGTTTGCTTATCTTTAACTGGGTCCTAACCTACTGGTACGTGCCTTTTTGGCTCATGAGCTGACAGCTTTCTTCCGGTGTGGCCTGGATGCGTGAAGTCTGACTCTCTAGTTCAAAAAATTGGGCTGTAGTACCTCCATATAAAGTGCAACTAAGAGACCAATACATAATGCATACAAAAATAGAATTCTAGTGCACAAAACAATTCTAATTCCATATTAATTTTTAATGGATGACGGAAGAGAGGATCCTGTTCATTGCTCAAATTGGTCCGAAAGAGCCCCAAAACCAGAGAAATTAATCAAAAGTCTATCTACAAGTACAACAAGATACCCAATATTGGAAGTTGTTTAATAAAACACCGCCGTTGTTTTCTTACAGACGATGGAAAATATTAGTGACCAGGTTATATGTGCATGGCATAAGGAAACCCAGTGGAGCCAGATACCAGATTTTTAGGTAACCCCCCCAAAATGCCACTTTTCATGCCTAAATAGCCAAAAGCGTGCCTCTCTATAATAAAAGGAGATGGTGTTAGACACTCCATTAAAAGGTACAGAATACCGGTCAACACAATACTTTACCTGCATACACGATCAGTGGTATCTGCACTCAAATCTCATTTGAAAAAATGTATGTGGGACAGACCCACCCGCATGGTGACACCACGCATATATGAACATAGGAGGTCAATAAGAAAATTATGAACCTGATAAGAAAAGTAACCCATACCCAGTGGGTAAGCCTGCTTGATGCACCCCAATGTCAGCATCCATGCTTTGGCAAGTTCTGGAACAAGTAAAACTGCCTTTGAAGGGGGTGACAGAGAAAAAGTCACTTCTTCAAACTGAACTAAATGGATATAACACTGACAATGGAACCGCATGGTTTAATGATACTTATAGTTATAAACTGTTTTTTTGTGTAAGTACCGTATTACGAGTATAAACCGAGTTTTTTCAGGCTGAAAAAACTCGCCTGGAAACTTGGACTCGGTAGTAATCATATACTCGAGTCGCCACCAGCTACCCTGAGCATTTCCGTTAGCCGCACATCTTTCTTCTCTCTGTACTGGCCGGCTGGCCTGACATCACTGGCCCGGCGCCGGGCAATGACGTCAGCCGGTGCGGCCATTAAAGGAATGAGCGACGGCTGCCGGAATGCTACGTATACCGTACCTTCAATGGCTGCCAGAAGCCCCTGGATGGAGACGCCCCTTGGTGGGGAAGCCTTGGTGGAGGAGAGCCCACAGGGAGAAGACCACAGGTTACAAACTGACCTGGGTGGGAGGGTGAAGGGGGCTTCAAGATGTTGGGAACTACAACTTCCAGCATGCTTTATTAGCTGGGAGTTGTAGTTTCCAAACATCTTGAATGCCAATTGAGGTGGCTTCAGTTGTTTTTGGAAACACAACTCCCACTATAATCATGCTGGGAGTTGGTAGTTTCCAAACACTGATGCCACCCTCACTTGGCATTCAAGGATTTTGTAAACTACCACTCACCAGCATAAAAGCATGCTGGGAGTTGTAGTTTCCAAACTCTTGAATGCCAAGTGAAGGTGGCAGTCAAGAGTTTGGAACTACAACTCCCAGCAATGCTTTAATTAGCTGGGATTTTGTAGTTTCCAAACTCTTGAATGCCAAGTTTCTTACCCCTCGGTTTTATACTCAGTCAAACTTTTTTATTAGGAGTTTAGCTGAAATTGGGTACCCTCGGATTTATACTGGGTCGGTTTACACTCGAGTATATAGGTATATTCAGTACATTATTTGGTGATGTGTGTGATAAACAGGAGTGCATTCAAACCCATAGGACACTATCTGAAATTGCAGCTCTTATTTTCAATTACCTCACTTAACCAGCAATGAACAAAGCGTATGGCCCTCCCAATTGTTTAACTGTCCCACGGGGGTTAAAATTCCTGCTTGAAAACAGATGGTGAATTCTGAGCTCCTTTCCCTCTTAAGCAGATCTAATGTGTTTAATGATGTTAGTGTTTGTAATCGCAAATTCCATGGTTTTTATATTGTATCTGTATTTTGCTTTGCCATATGGTTCAATTGCCATAACTAATATCACAATTCCTTCTTCCTCCTTCCATAAGCCCTAAAAAACCAGCAGATCTATTATATAGGTGAACAAATTTACTCTGGTGTCCCCTTGAGTATTTTGACCCTTTTTTTTAAACGCCAATGGTAGAGGTTATAACACCAGGTTTTCAATAATGCCATAAACTTGGGGGCATATTTATAAAGGTTTTGTTAACTTTTCGCGGCCGTTGTTTCGCCGTCATTTCGAAAAATCGTGTTTTCCCATTAATAAATGGGAGGAAAATGGCCGCGAAAAGTTAACGAATCGTTCACTTTTCCGCAACTATCTGCACAGTTACCCGCCGCTTCTATTTATAATCGCGGTAATGTTATGCATCGCAATCTCAGCCGTATTACCTGCCGAGCACGTGCCCCCCAAGCCCCCCTGCCCTGCCGCTGGCTGGGAGGGAATGCCTGCTTGAGGAGGGGTGGAGGCACCCTCCAGTGGGGGCCCTGAGAAGGGCCTTTTGGGGCTTAAGGGGTCCCGCAGCTTGAGCCGTGACCCGCCCCTCCCCGCCCTTATTATCATGCAGAGCCTATCAGGGCCTTTGCGGCTCTAACAGAGCCCTTTTTTGGGCTTTGGGTCCCCGCAGCGCTCCGAACCGGAACACCTCCCGGCCCTATCCGGGCCTTGCGGCACTTACATACAATTGCCCTTGGCGGCTTAACACTAGCCATTGGGGCTCAGGGTTTCCCACACGCTTCGAACCGGCCCCCCCTTCCCCCAAAAACAACAAAACAACACAAACAGGTGTGTTGTGTGGTGTGGTGGGGGGGGAGTTGTGGGCTTTTTTTTTTTATGCTGTCTCTGCATCTACTGTATACAGCACTGGTAACTGCATTCTGCATCTAACTGTATACAGCACTGGTACTGCATTCTGCATTCTACTGTATACAGTACTGGTAAACTGCTTCTGCATCTACTGTATACAGTACTGGAAACTGCATTCTGCATCTACTGATACGTACTGGAAACTGCATTCTGCATCTACTGTATACAGTACTGGAAACTGCATTCTGCATCTACTGTATACAATCCTGGAAACTGCATTCTGCATCTACTGTATAGTCCAGTATCCAGTAAACTGCATTCCGCATCTACTGTATAGTCCATAACTGCATCCTGCATCTACTGTTTACTGTCCTGGAAACTGTATCTGCATCTACTGTATATAGTATGGAAAACTGCATTCTGTTTCTACTGTATACAGTACTGAAACTGCACACTGCATCTACTGTACCCAGTACTGGAAACGCATTTCTGCATCTACTGTATATAGTACAGAAAACTGTGACTTAGCATATACAGATTGATTTGCTTCCTCGTCCCACCCCTATACCGTACTCCGGACCAACCCCCCAGCGCCACTCTCCTGACCACACCAACTCTACTCGTATCCACACTCGTACTCGGCACACCTGCTCTCGCCACACCCTCTACTCCCCTCCCCCCACCTGCTCAACACCACCGCTCAACCTTCTGCGCACACAACCGCCCACATCTCCGCTGAACCCACCCAGCCCCATCTCCCCTGTTCCATGCCCTCACTGTAACCCACCACGTACCTCCCACCTCCGCCGCGCTAACACTCCGCTCGCCCTTCCAGCTCGCCCTCTCACACCTCTCCACCTCGCTCTCCTCACCACCGCCTACCCATGCCCGCCAAACCACTGCCTCCTTCTCTCTCCCTCCCTCACCTCCTGCTAATCCCAGCTACCTCCCGCGCCAAACCTCTGCGTGCATCATCTCCCTGGCCACACACACCCCTCCCCTGCACTCCTGTGCGTCTACCCTGTATACCTACTGGCTACAACACACACTGCCACACCTCCTCTGCCCCCCCTCCTACCCTGCTCCTACCACGTCCTCCACTCCCCCCCCCCCCCACCACCCCCCCCCCCCCCGGAAAACGCCTATCCTCACCCGCGTCCCTCGCCCCCCTCTCACCCTCCGCTCACATACACCGTAACCCTCCCCTCTCCCCACCCCCTTCGCACCTTCTGCTGTCCTCACCTCACACCATCACTACCAATGCTCACCACCTCGCCGAAACACTGCACGCTTTCCAACTCCCTGCGCCCTCCACCCACTCCCACACACGCTAGAGGCCGACACTCCGCTCGTCCCCACACGCCCTCGCTCCACTCCCCTACACTCCGCTCACGCCCCTCCGTACCTCGCCCGACCCCAACCCCCGCCCACCTTCCCCCCTGCCACACCCCCTCCACCCTCGCGTCCCATAACCCCCCGTCCCTCTCTGCCTCGCAAACCACCCGCTATCCCTGTCATTCCCCCTCCCCCTGTCTACTGTCATCACTCGTGTGTCACTCCCTCCTCGCTACTCACCCCCAGCATACACGTCCTGCCCCCCGCCGGCAACCACCCCGTATAACTGTTTCTACTATATACAGTACGGGAAACTGCTACTGAATGTAGTATGGGAAACTACACTACTGAATGCAGTACTGGAAACTGCATTCTGCATCTTATACTGTATACAATACTAGAAACTGCATTCGCATCTATTGTATACAATCCTGGAAACTGCATTCTGCATCTACTGTATAGTCCAGTAAACTGCATTTCGCATCTACTGTATAGCCCATTAAACTGCATTCTGCATCTACTGTATACTGTCCTGAAACTGTATCTGCATCTACTGTATATAGTATGGAAAACTGCATTCTGTTTTCTACTGTATACAGTACTGGAACTGCATTTTGCATATACTGTATAAAGTACTGGAAACTGCACTCTGCATCTACTGTACAG